>SADC01001300.1:0-560301 GCA_004194705.1 Ditylenchus dipsaci
TTAATTATTTAAATCGAAACAAACCATTTCGATTCAAACAATAAAAACAATTCAACCAACCCGAACCTATCCATCCCATTGAATCGATCCATCCAGATTGAATCGATTCAAAACATTTAAATCAATTCAACTGGATGAACCGATTCAAATGATTGAATCAATCAAATCGATTTACCCAAAAAGTTGCTCGAGCAGACACGACCGCTCACCACCACACAACCTAAGAGTAAATGAAATAACCGAAACATTTGCTTATATACCCCATTTGACTACAAAAAATAATTTTTTGGTCTCGAAAAGAAATGTTTTTCAAACGCAAATATTTTTGTCCGGACTGACTGACAGACATGTCGTCATTAGTAGAGGGGATTTTGAAATCCGAAATTTTGGCAGAAATTGTGACCGTGGGAGTTTTGGACCCATGAAGTAAGGTCAAGTATCCAATATATTTTTTTATTACAGTCAACCCCCGCTATAGTGACACTCGCTATAGGAACACCCTCGCTATAGTGACACCTCGCGACCATTTGGTTGGTTTTGTCTAAAACGCCTTAGACTAGACCCTCGCTATAGTGACACCTCAGGCCGGTCCCAACAAAAAAATACCCTCGATATAGTGACACATGTCAAGTTTTTGTTAATTAAAGTTGCAACTTTAAGTGAAAGTTCTTTTAAAAACGAATTTCGAGCTCTCCGTGAATTTTTTCCATATTAATTAAGTGGTTTTTGCTTTGTTTTTGCTGCCAATATTTAACCCAATGATGTACATAATGCCGAAAAGCTGTAGTACAGTTAAAATATGTCCTACAGTCTTGATTAATATTTGCAATTGTAGTGCAGTTCTCGGCATTATTCTTGTGACTGCTTGAATGAAATTTATTCATTTCGGTTTTTCTCTCAGGAAACACTATTATTTCGCTATTTAGGCCGCAACCATCAATTTAGAGCCTGAAAAATGTGTACGTTAATTCCAGAATTGCGAGTCTAAATGGAGAATTTATAGTGTTTCTTGACTAACCTTCGACCAGCAAAATCTACATGTTTTAGATTATATTGACGCATCAGATCTGTCAAAGGACTTTGAAAATTGGGTTGAAAATTGTTAGACCCTAGACGGTATGAGCGTTGGTTTATACATAAAATCGACAGGTGACTGTATTACCATTTGCTAAACCTCGATATAGTGACACTTTTCAAGAAACTTTTTTGAAAACCCTCGCTACAGTGACACCCGCTATAGTGACACCCTCGCTATAGTGACACCTCAAGGCCGGTCCGATGGGTGTCACTATAGCGGGGGTTGACTGTATACGCAAATGTATATGCATATCATAAATACAATGTATCATAAATACAATCACGCAACCTTCTCAAGCGTGTTTTTTTCCCCAGGGTTGTTGGCAAGAGGTGGTTTTTCAGCCCAGGAAGTGGATTTTTGAAAAATCATTTTTGGCCCCTTTTTGGTCCCTTTCCATCCCAATACAGCCCTAAATTCCTTAAAATTGGTCAAAAAGGGTACTTTTAGGTGACCCCAAAACTCAATTTTTTATCGACCAGAATTCAAAAATAATGTCTTTTTGAACTCCTGAGATGATTTTAGGTTGATATAGGGTGTTTGGAAACACTTGAAAAAAAACAAAGTGACATGAAAATTAATGGACCATGGGGTGGGGGGCAGGGTTGTTAACGCCAAAATTTTTTAAAGCCTTTATCTCCAATTCTCAAAAAAAATTTCTCCTTCATCCTCATCCTCAATAAAAAAAATTTATTTCATCCTCATCTTCAATCTTCAATAAAATCGAAAAATAATGAAGACATCACTTCAATAAATTTGATTGAAGATAGATTGAAGATCGTCAATCCTTAATAAAAAAATTTCTCCTTCATCTTCAATCCTCAATACGAGATGTTTTCTAGAGAATCGGGCGCTGCGATACATCGCAGCGCAACATCGCAGCGTACGCAGCAAATTTGGGCCAAAAACATTGCAGCGCAACAGCGTACGCAAACTTTTTAAAAGAGCGCATATCGCAGCGCGAATTCCAAAAATATCGCAGTTATTTTTTCGAAAAAATTTTTCCGTTTTCATCGTTATTTCTGTCATTTTTTGATGAGAATCGGGCGCTGCTATACATCGCAGCGCAACAGAAAATTCGGGCCAAAAACATCGCAGCGCAGCAGCGTGCGCAAATTTTGAAAACAGCGCATATCGCAGCGCAACCACGGATGGCCGAAAAACATCGCAGCGCAACATCGCGAAAAGGCAAAACCGATACTCTAATTTTTTCTCCTTCATCCTCATCCTCAATCTTCAATAAAATCGAAAATAATGAAGACCTTTATACTCATCTTTATCCTCAATAAAGATCTTCATTGAAGTGTTAACAACCCACTGGGGGGTATGGGGTATAGGGTATCATGGTTTTGGTCATTTTAATCAAAAAAAAATTTTTTTCAAATGGCCGTCAGGAGCGTGCTGACCTCTCTTCTTGGTTGATGCTGTCTTTGTTTGCTCTGGCCTTAGGTATCTTCTCTGTTTTGTTCCTTTTTTTTTCAGCCCCCGGTTTAAATTTTTTGTTCCTTTTTTCAGCCCTCGGTTTAAAAAATTCTGGCTCTCTCTTCTTGGTTGATGCTGTCTTTCTTTGCTCTGGCCTTAGGTATCTTCTCTGTTTTGTTCCTTTTTTTTCAGCCCTCGGTTTGAGTTTCAGCCCTCGTTTTTTGTATGTTTTAGGTGCTAAAACGCTGAAAACATGACTTGTGAAAATTTCGGCTATGACATATACTGTACTTTAACCCAAGATCTTTATCAAAACAACTACTAAGCAAAAAATTTCTTAGCAAAACGACCATTTAGCAAATTGGCGCTTAAATTGTGAATTCTTGGCAATATCGCGCTTAAATTTTTTCTTAGCAAAACGACCGCTTAGCAAATTGACCACTTAGCAAATTTCCGCTTAAATTTTGGGGTACAGCCGTCCTGTGTTCTGCCAACTAAATTGTCAAATTTCTGAAACAGAGAAATATGCATTGATCTCGAGCCATGCTGGGACACAGTTGAAAGAAAGTGAACTATGGTCTGGTCATTTATGATCTACCTCTGTTCCTTTATATGCCGACATTATTTGTCCGCTAACACATGTGTGCCAAGAGGAATAAATGTTGACTAAGAGTGTATCTGGACGAGTACATTAATGTTTTTTTACAACAACTTTAAATACACAAATATACTACCACAAAACAATTAATCTGTCAAAAAAACTCGGTTGTACACTTGAAGGGGGATCTCTTCCCTGTGATGACGAGTGATGAGTTGGATCATAAACGGTGTTAATGGCCTGGGTAAAGCCATGGAAGCCAGAAAAAATAAAGATTCTGGGCTATTTAGGGGAACACGAAAATATCGAAATTTTTTGAGGCGTGATCGCCAACCATCCAGACAGTCGATTTCACATTTTATGGGTGGACGAGGCAGGATCTTGTCGTTACGAATATAGAGATGTTGCTGGTCGGGACTGACAATTAGTCGCCGTATGTGCTGATCAAAGCGATGGTTCATGGGCACTGCATGGCCTGTTCCCAACTGGATGGAGTAAATTGTTGAAAAACTCTGGGTTGCTGGGCTTTCTCCTTCTTTTTCTTCAGACCAAACAAAGAGTTGATCGTTGGACCATGCACCGGAACAATTGATTTGATCCGGATGATCCTAAATAGGGCAATTGTTAATGCACAAGAAATTAAATAAATTTTGTCTGTGTCTGCATAATTTAATGGAAGACCATCTATACGATACATACATATATATGTAAAAATATCTGTATGTGTGAAATAATAATGAATATGTAAAATAATCTACCGTATTCACTCTTTTAATCGCCCATAGGCGTTTATTTTTCAACCCTTAAAAAATCGGAAAAAAAAATATTTCGATTTTGAGATTTTTGGGTGCTCAACCAAAATTTAAAAAGTGAAATCAGGTAAACTCATGGTAACTAAGAAAACGCAAAAAACAGATTCGCAAAATATTTTTTTTAACTGAGATATAGGTCCTTAAGGGTGGGCGCTTATTAGAGGGTGGGCGATAAATAGAGTGAATACGGTATACATACATATGTTAAAAAATCTGACGCCAATGACGTATTCCACCTCCCATTCATTTTCTCAAAATTGACTTTGAAGGGCAATTGCCACCTGTTTTGAATTGTCCCCGCCAATTCAATTTTTTTTTGCCTAATCATTCAACTTCTGTTCGGGTTTTTCAGCTTGGTTTCTAACAAAACAAGGCCTAGAATGTAATTCTAGGTATAGTTTTGTTAGAAACCAAGTTGAAAAATTCATACGTAAATCCAACGATGAAGAAAAAAATTGAATTGGCGGGGACAACCGTTGTCGGAGACGGCAATGGCCCTTTAACAAGAGAACCTTTTTAGGTGTTACGCGGGGATCAATATTTCACGGGAATTTTTTTTTGACCAAACTTACACATTTATAGTGTAAGTAAAGAATCTCATCCGATAACTCTTCATGTCTTTTATAACTCGAGAATCAGTACCCCCTATATTGGACAAAAATGATTTTCTGAATGGCGAAATTCCATGGTTGTTGTATGTAAAAACGTAAATGAGTGTTCAACGATTTGAATATTGCTCGGATTTCATTTTTTAAAGGGGCATACCAGCGCATTACACGGGAAATTTCAAATTCCAAAAGGCGGAGACCAGGTATATTCAAATAAGAATTATTTTTAAACACAAATTTGTTATTTTGTGAAGAGCAATAACTAATGATAAACAGTGTAATAACTTGAATAGCTCAATGGTGGAGTGCTCACGTAGTCCGAACGTGGTCAGGTTCGGTTCCAACACGATATAAAATGACAATTTGTATTTGCAAAATAGTTCTCGTTTGAATATACCTTGTTCCCGCCTTTTGGGAATTTTTAATTGACCGTCAAACGCGCTGGTAGACAGCATCCCGAGTGCGCGCCCCCACCAAAGAGTATCGTATTTCCTCTAAAAGTAGCCAACCCTCTGATAGTAGCCCCATGAAAATCGGCCTATTTAGGCTGATTTTACACCCCTCTAATAGTAGCCCATTCTCTAATAGTAGCCCCCCCCCTCTTCATGAGGGGGGTTGAAAAATAGTAGCTTATGGGCTGCTATTAGAGGAAATACGGTAATTTTCTCTAAGACAATTTTTTTTCAATTTTCACCTATTTCACACCTTATTTCACACAATACCAAGAGTATTTGGACGCTTCGCGGCCAAACACCAGCACACTCCACATTGCAATAGATTGGGGTAAAACAAATCAAGAGAACCGGAAATGTATGCTTAGAGAAAAATACTCTTTGGATGGGGCGTGCATTTGGGCTTTTACGGCGCTGGTATGCCCCTTTAAAGGAAGTAGAGAGGGGAGTAGTACTGGGACCAAGTTTTATACATCAAAGGATGCCGCCTTTGTGCCCCATACCTATGGGCACTGTCAAAGAGAAGCCCATAGGTATAAGAGGGTGTTAGGCTCCGCCCCATTGTTGTTGACCTATATTCTCAATAGTTCTCAATAGGCATTGGTCAAAATGAGGCGGAGCCTAACACCCTCTTATACCTATGGGCTTCTCTTTGACAGTGCCCCATAGGTATGGGGCACAAAGGCGGCATCCTTTGATGTATAAAACTTGGTCCCAGTACTACTGAGGGGCTCTAACCCCAGTTTTTATGGGAATGTTTGCCCAATCCCACTTTCCTGATGGATAATCTGGTCTTCCAGGAAAATTCACCTTCATGATTAGAGGCTTATTTTTGACACCACTTTGATTTTGTCAAAATTTCCTTATTATTAGAACGTACATTTTCAAATTCACGCAGGTGGCGAAGACAACGAATAGTGGGTGGAAGACCGTAGATCTGGATCGAGTCCAAGTATGTCCTGGTTTTGACATTGAAGCGATTGATTTTTTGAAGGGATTTATCTAGGCCGCTCACTAGCTCTCCATTCAAGTCCATACAGCTGAATTCATTGGAAGGCAAATTGAATGGTTCACCAAGTTGAACGATGCGCAAGTTGGTTATCTTCAAATTAATTTTTAAGTAAAAACGATATTAAAAACGGTGAAGCTTCAAAAATGCTTGCGCTCATTCATTCATTCAAGCACCCACTTCCAATCGGCAATGCACATGTTTAGATTCATTGTTGTAGAGAAGAAAACTGATGTCACCACCATTTGGGTGAGGTCCAGCCCGATCTATACACAGGTATGAGTCAGTGTCTTCAACCCATTCGAATTCAGTTTCTCCCGTAAGAGTGTTGCGCGATTCCCAATCCATTTTAACGCCCCAGTACACTTCACTATATGAGTTACAGCCAAGGCGTTTGACTAGCCCATAATTTTGGCTTATTAAATAAAAGTAACAGTAATGATGTGGAGAAGGAGTTTGTATCGCGAAAACCCTATAAACAAACTTTAATTGCGAAAAAAGAAAGATAAAACGAACACATTGTCTTTTTGCCCAAAAAGGTCGGTCCACTCAATGTCCAAACCATAGTCGGTAATCTTTTCAGTGCAAACCCAACTCCCTTGAAAATATTGAAAATGGCCAGTTCCTTCGCTGCGGTAAAATTCACAAATTTGCATTAGGCATGTGTGAAGACAGCAAATAATACAGATTTTCACGGCGGTTGTGGGGAAATAAAAGTTAAAAAAACAGCAATTCAAAATTGTATTCTAGACGCTATGCCAACCCAATTCTACATCATTTCGGGACGCACTGTGTATAAAAATTAGTTGAATAAAAGGCGTGCCTATAAAAGATGAATTAGAGAAATGCTGAATGAACTATTTGATGAAAAATAATAAAAAAAGTTAAATACAGTCGAGTCCCGCTATAGTGCGACCCCCAAAAGTTCGTTCCAGCCTCGGGTCCGACACTTTTTTCACCTCGATTTTCAAAGCTTTTTTTTAAATTATTTTTTGACAGTCTGGTCGGAAATATCGTAAGGATTCCGATTTTGCCGATCGTTTTTCAAAAACCTAAAATTTTTTCTTTTAAAAAAAGGAAAAACCCGCTATGGTGCGACCACTTTTTGAAAAGTCAAGCAATGTCAAGCAACCTCGGGCTCGACTAGTAGATGGTTCGTAATTTTGATAAAATTTCAGATGCAAACGAAAAATAATTTGAAAAATAATTGTTGAATATTTTCAGAGTAAAAAGTGTCCCCCGCCAATTCAAATTTCTCAAATGCCACTGCGTCGAAAACCATGGTCCTTTAAAATCACAAGCGTTTTTTTAAAACTCTCAAGCAACTTTTGTCTGTTTTCACTAAAGTCGAGTTCCGATAATTCGGCACATCCTCAAGTTCGTTTCTGCCTAAGGTCCGACCCTTTTTTTTTCAACCTAATTTTCGAAGAGTTTTGCCGATTCTCTTTGGACAGCGCTGTCCCAAAAACCGTAAGGATTCTAATCTTACCGGTTGTTATCTCTTTTAAACCAGGGTGCCGAATTGTCAGGACTTCATTTTTAAGTGGCATTTAGTTACATCCCAATCTTTGGCAGGCACCAATCGGTGAAATTGGAATCCTTAATATATTTGGGACGAAACTGTCAAAAAACAGAAGTGGTAAAAGATTTTAAAAATCGGGTCGGGGCCTAGGCTAGAACGAACTTGAGGAGTTTTGGATAAGCGAGAGATAACTGCAGTCTTTTTCTGAAAAAACTCCAATTATATCGAAATTTGTTAAAATTAAAGTGGGACCAGACCAAAAGCAGTCTCATTAAAATTTAAACCAAAAAAAACTATTACTCACTCACTCTTGTCGACTTTCTGAGAAAATTTTGTAGTGATCAGCGTGAAAATGCAACAGAATCAGTGCTAAGACTCACAAGACAACAAGCCAATTTTGAGACATTTAAGCAGAAACAATTGGACTTCGAAACCCCACGAAAAACCAGGGGCTTTTGGACGAAAATAAAGATGGTTGTGGCCTGGTTTCGTGATTTTCTCCAAAATTTTTAGGATTTTTTCAGAAAAAAACTGTCACGTGATGATATACAAAGAGCTGCATGAGACACAAGTGTTAGATCACAGGTAAGAATGTGTTTTCCCTTTTTTGCTGAAAGTATCTGAACTTTAAAAAAATTGTGTTGATTCCAAACCCATCGAAATAAAACCAGAATCGTCTGCTCGTGACCAGGTTGCCAGCATTTTTCTTCAATCCTCTCAAAAAAGAGAAAACACAGTCTTACATTTGATCTAACACTTGTGACGGATGCAACTGTTTGTGCTCTATCACCTGACAGTTTTATTTTCTGAAAACGTCCTACAAATTCCGGAAAATATCACGAAACAAAGCCACGACCAATTGAATTTTCGTCCAAAAGCGCCCAGTTTTTCGTGGGGTTTTAGAATCAATTGTTTTGGCTTAAATTTCGTTATATTTGCTTGGTGTCTTGTGAGTCTTTGCACCAGTTCTGTCGCGTTTTCCCTGCTGATCGTTTTGTTATATTGGGAACAGAAAATGCTTTAAAAAACTCTGCTTTAAATAAGCCAAATCAGGTATCTTTCGAATTTCGATATCATGAAAATAGCTGGTTTTGCCTCTTCTCTTATAACTTCTGAGTGACTTTTAATCAACTTTTGTGCTAATTTTTCGCCTATCTTATAGCTTTTGAATTTCTCTACAAGTACTGACCAAGCATTGAGCAGTTATATACAGGTATGACGTGTTTGTTAGCGGCTTTCAGTGAAAATTTGACAGGTCAGAAAATGGTGGTTTTGTGAGTTGGACGTTGATTGACCAAGTTTTTGCATACAGATTGCAGCTCACATATACTTATTCGAAACAGCAGATTCTCAGGATCATTTTGACATATTACAGTCATAAATGTGTTTTGCAAGAAATTTTCTGTACACTTGAAGAAGACTTCCTGGGTGACGTCATTTATGAAAAATTTAAACTGCATTTTTCTCGACTTTTTCAATCGGTCAGGAGAAAACGACCGGCATCAGAAGAATCAGCATGAAAAACTGTGATAGAATAAACAAAAGTCACGAACGGCCTCTCTAGTTTTAAACTTGAGATTATTGCAAATGTTTATTTCATATCAGTACTTAGATATTATATTTCCATTATTGACAAGTTTATTTGAAAACAGCTCATTGGTTTAAAGGTCAATGACAGCAGAGACAGCAGCCTTGACAATGCCTAAGATGTTGGCAAACACATTGGCATCTATTTGGATTCCATATAGAACAGAGAGAATAGCCACCAATAGACTAATCAAAGGATCCAACAAACCACCACCACTAAACCACTGTTCAAAGTAGATTAAAGAAAATAAATAGTCATACCTGAGACCAAACATGGCAACAGACCCACTCCAGGGAACAGACCTAGAATAGCAGCCACATCAATTTTCACCTTAGCTGCTATATCTGCATTGATTCTATCCAAGACATCAGCCAAAATCTTAGCATCCAATCCCATCAAATTGATTTTAGCTTTAACCACGCCTCTATTAGACTGGTTACAGCTGCAGCAATGTCGAAATCTACGTTGGATATGTCTAAGTTCAATAAAGCAGAAATAGTAGCATTGAGATTAGCTAGAACACTGAGGAGTAGCCCAGAAAATTTGAAGTGAACAGGAATGCAGAAGAAGTGAAATAGTACACTGAGCAAGATGTTGAGCACTGCGTCCACCACTCCAACAATTGCTAAAATATAATGTTTTGAATTTATTTCACTTTAAATTCTTTTATAATTACTTCCAACTAATCCTGATAGATCTAGATTGGCATCAAGATTAAGTGCTGCCAGAATATCGACCAGACTAAGTGGCAGTCCAGCCATCACTGCAGCCTCTATCTTGCCATCTAAAATGGCTTCCAAATCCAAAGGCAAGACATCTGCAGTCAGGTTGGCCCGCACTTGCAAGAACACCACGATCAGACCCTTGATCACATCTCTGACTTTGGAAGGGTTGCTGCAGGGTGAGCAGGGGTCACATGGGTTGCAACGAGATCTGGAGGGTGGACAGGAGCAGCAAGATCGGCATGGTGAGTGGCATTTTTCTGCAATATGTGTATTACAAGGATTTATAAACTAATGCCTACCTTCTTCCTCAGACGAATTTTGGTTTTGGGATGGCCTTGTAGATCTAGATGCTGAAGGTGTACTAGCGGTGTTTGGTTTGCTGCTAGCTGTCTGCTGATTAGTGCTCGAAGAGCTGCTGTAAGAGGTAGATTCAGGAAAGTTATTGTTGGTGCTGGGTGGTGTTGAGTATTTACTGGAAGATACAGTTTTAGCAGTAACTGTTATGGATTCATAGTCCCAGGAATAAGCACACACAAATCCCACACACAACACAGCAATAGATAGTCGAGAAACAGCCATTTTAGATATTGGTAAAAACTTTGTGGTTGATGCTTTTAGTTTTCATGCAGCTCTTTTATACCGAAATTTGTTATTCGAAACCATCGAGCACAAAAACAGAAGGATTAATTTTAAATGGTTTGATCTCTTGTTTGACAACAATTTATGCAAATCTTTTGAAGATCTTATCATTCTAGGGTATTGGTTTATGGTGTCTAGAAATGCTATGTTTTTCAGATTAGTGACATTTTCAAATGTCCGATAAGGACAAGGTCTTGCATTTAAGTTTAAGCTATGGTGGCTTGTTTACATTGTTTGAGTTTGTGTTCGGATTTCGGCTACGTGAACACTTTTGATCCTAACTTGAACTCGAAGTCCGACTCCAAGGTGTTTTAACGTACTTCGAGTTCGAGTTCAAGGTTGAAATTGAAGTTGTTCATGTATATAACTCGCACCCTTTCTTTAGTGAAACTCCAGGAATGCAACTTTCAGTGATCTTTGACTGCTCTGGGTTGAGATTCTGAGTGATCCAATTATTTGCATGGATACCTTCAAGTCCGATCATGAACTCGAAGTACATGAACACCTTCAAGTTCGGATTTTTGGCTATATGAACATTCTTGATCCAAACTCGAGGTTGGACTAGAACACGAACTGCAACTCGAAGTACGTGAACAAGCCATAAGTTTCGCCACGTTTGGTTTTTTAGCAAGATAATTTTTTTAGCAAAGATGTGTTAAGTTGTTTATCAAAAACTCTTGTTTAAAAAATCCAAAATTTTATTACCTACACAACATTAGACTTTTCTTGCACGAACTTTCTTCAATAAGCCAAGATCGGCGAGCCCTGCATCGCACATTAGATGACAGAGAGAGAATTTTTTGCTCTGCTAAGTATTCCATGACTAAAAATTGCATCCAGGCAGTATTGAACTTGAGACCCTTTCAAAAACAACACACCACTCGGTCACACAATCAAAAGTCTAATGATAGTCTGGGTAAGAAATATTTGGATATTTTTTAACGGTCATTTTTTAGTGAAAAACTTGCAACTTTTAGAACGCATGTTTGGCACCCAACAAATGCGTAACGTGTTCTCTTCCTAACACAAAGAATATATTTCTAAAGAAACTAAAAAATTAGAAAAGTTATGGCTAAAACAAATTACACTAAAAAAGACTCTAGGTCACGGCTCGGAAACCACCTTCATTTAAAGATTTGTCGTTTATTTAGAGACTCGAAATCTTTATAATTTTTGAGATTTAGGCCAAAATCTTTATTTTCGTTCTTCAAAAATCAATAAGCACTGGTAAAAATGGCACTTTATGACCGAATGCCCTTTATTTTACCAAAATGTCCTTTATTTGAAAATTTTGATTTCCGAGCCCTGCTCTAAGTCCATTTTTTTATCAAAAAAATTGTACAAAAAACACATAAAATAATATTTATAGTGTATTTGGGAACCAAAGTACATGGGTACAGCAAAGAGTGTAATATATCTAAGCATAGAGCCTTTTTTCAAACCCAGCATCTGGCAGAACAGAAAATACTATATGAACTGAAATGTCGGTAAGTCGCTTGTCAGTCATATCATTGTACTTCACTGCAGATTATTCGAAAAATTTCGGAAATTGGTCGGGCAAGAGACTACCTACATAAAATTTTAAAAATACCCAATACTTTTGAGACACCCTGTATTACAGTACTTCGTTGCTTTATCACTAGGCCATCAATTTTATTCAATACAGCAAGTGTTCTATATCTCAAAAATATATAGGAGGAAAATGCCCGAAATTAAAGCAAGTGTTTGATTAGGGTTCGGCAATGGGCATATGTCCAGGCATTAATTATGAAATGTCAGGCCGTATAATTTCGGGCATTTTCCTCCTATATATTTTTGAGATTTGGTAGTCTTCAAAAAGTTCAAAGAACAGTTAGTGGTAATTTTTTTCTAAATTTTCTTGTGACTTTTGATAAACGTACTATTTTAAGCTTGAAAGTTTTAAATATTTGTCGGTTTCCGAGGTATGACCTGGAGCTGGTCAGTGATTTTTTAACATGTTGACACTCCAACATCAGATCCTTTTTTGAAAACCAAGTATTATTTTGAACTTCTGTTAATTTATTCGAATTCCGGAGGAAATTTCGTATACTAAGGTGCCTCAGAATGAAAGTTTTCAGCTGAAAAAGTAAGAGTACGAAAAAGTTTACAAAAACAACCACTATATGTCTTAAGTTTCTCAAAAGAAGTTAAGAAAAAGAATGACAGATGTACTGTTAACTGTGAATGAATAGTCAACTGTGGATGTACTGTTAACTGTAGTTTCCTACTTCATATTAGGGTGGTACGGTTACGGTTAATTTGGCCATACCCGGTTTTCGGTTAACCGTATTTTGGGATACCCGGTTCTCGGTTACGGTTTATCACCAGTACCCGGTTAACCGACCCGGTGTTTCAGGTTTTTTTAAATTTTTCGCAAATTAACCCTAGACGTTGAAAATTAATGTAAATTTTTTGAAACACAAATAAATCTAACTTTTTGCAGACCTCATATACCGTAGTTATTTATGAAACCCTTACGAAGGGTGTTTTTTCAACCGTCAAAAAGTCCGGAAATTGTCAATCAAAAAGGGTCAATCAAAAAAGTGTGGGATTATTAGAGAATATACGGTGACGACTAGTCTGCAAAGAATAAATTTCACTCTTTCAAATTAAAATTTTACAACAAAATGATATTCTATCAACTTTCGGCTCCAGCTTTATCCCGGGTAAGTGAAAATTTTTTAATGTCTACTCAATCAGAAATGTTCTTAACTTTATTCCTTCACTAAGAATTTCATTGTGGGCTAAGAGGTAGAATTGTATAGCTAAAGGGTAGAATCGAAAAGTTAGGCTTTGAAAAAGTATAAATGATAAAATCAATATGAAAAATATCAAGCAAATAAAATTTTGTTCAATTTTATTCATACTTTAAAGAAATACACACTTCTTCTCATCCTTATTATGAAGCACTATTTTAGGTACCTAACAACCCCACTAAAAGAGTTTCAAACTAAAAGTTAAGAGTTTTCAAATTTAAGGGGCGAGAAGGCATTAAAAATTTTCAGCCTTGAATGACAAGACTTTAAACTGTTTTATGCTATTGATTTTTGATAGACCATTTTATCTAGTGCTTAAACCGGAATAACCGGATTCTGACTTACCCGGTTTTCGGTTAACCGGTTTTTTAGTACCCGGTTTTGGTTCCGGTTAATTAGGCCAAAACCGGTCCGGTTCAGTTAACCGACCGTGAACCACCCTAATTCATATCTATAATTCCGATTATTTTATTTTCGATGATGTTGTGAATTGTTGTTATTGAAAGGTCATGCTCATGCGTTTAAAAAGTTAAGGCGGGACAAGCAAATTTTTTCGAACCGTTCTATTTTTCACTGACCTTATGGTACTTTTAAAAGCTTAAAAATCTAGATAAGTCAAGTCTCGATATAAGATACATCTCGATGTAAGATACACCTGGGCCTGTCCCAAGTTGAATAAAGCTTCTTAAATTAGTCTCTATATAAGATACACCTCGATACAAGATACACTTGGTCATACACTTACTTGTACCCCTCAGCTTACTAAACCGGAATATATTTATAAATAATTCTTTTCTAAATTGACCTGGTACAAATGCTGTATTATCTATAATAGACGGCTCCCTTCTTTCAAAAGGTTGTTTGTGGTATTGTGCTTTTGACTCACTTTTTGAAGATTTTTCTCAGGCAATTTATAACTTTTTGTAGCTAGTGAGATGAGCTAAAATTTGAGGGGGAACTTGCGTGAAAAAAGTCTTAAAAAAGTGGGTCAAAAAACAATGCCAAAACACGATTTTGAATTTAGGTGGCCGCTTATTAGACAGAATACGGTATTGAAAAAGTTTTGCTTGATAACAAATAACATCTTTTGGATAATAATTTTATTCATAATCTGTTCAATGAAATAACGGTTGAGTCAAAAGTCCTTCATAGATTTTGGGCTCATTTTAAAAACAAATAATAACGCGTTAAAAAAATTCCAAATAATAGGTTTTGTATAGGCAGAGAAATTCTCTAAAAGTCTGTATATTCACTTTTTATATTACTTATCGAAACGACCACAATAAATCAGAACTGCATCGGCCACAACTTCCCGGACTTCCTCAAAGTTGACTCTTATTGGGGTAAGAGCGCAGCCATCACATGGAACTGGGCTCCCAACTCACCGGACTAAAGCATTAATGGATCATTTGTGCTGGCCATACCTTCAGTCAACGGCCTGCTCCCACCCCCACAGCTCAACCCCAGCATTGTAGAGATCCTCGGTCAGGGAATGGGACACCATCCCCAAGAAATGGTTCAAAATGCTAATAACAGTTTTTCTAAATTACTGCGTCAATGTATTCGGCTAACGGTGGTTATTTCAATGAGTGAAATAAAAAGTGAATATACAGACTTGCAGAGAACTTCTCTGTCTACAAACCTATTATTTGGAATTTTTCAATGCACTTTTTTTATTTCTCAAAATGAGTACGAAAATCTACCAAGGACTTTTAACTCACTTGTTAAAATTAAATCTAAATTTCTGTTAAAATCTAAATTTTTAATCTAAATTTTAGTTGTGCTCGATCTGATTATGGTGTTCTTTCACTTCTCCACTATTTTCGCAAGAAGATAGTGGCTGAGAAAAGTGACCAAAAAAATGACCATTTTAAAGCAAAAAGGCGGACTCTTTAAAGCAAAAGGAAAAAAGCTTTAATATGCAGCAAAGCTTAAATGCAGAAAAGCACTTTGCTTAAAGCACTCTGCAACTATTAAATATTTCAAAAGCCAGATGAAGCTATATTAAAACAAGTCATATTAAACCACATGAATTTAAATTCAAATAGTTATGCGGTCATGAAACGAGCTGTCAAATCTAATCGAAAAGCTAATCTAAAATACGTAGTTGATAAGGTAAAGAATAGGTAAATAAATTAAAAAATATCATTCTTCAAGTATTTGGTTAAATTTGCTCTCACTGCTTCAAATCAAAAGATTATTTTTAATTATTTACTATTCTTTACCTTAAACTACCGTATTTTAGATTAGCTTTTCGATTAGATTTGACAGCTCGTTTCATGACCGCATAACTATTTGAATTTAAATTCATGTGGTTTAATATGACTTGTTTTAATATAGCTTCATCTGGCTTTGAAATATTTAATAGTTGCAGAGTGCTTAAGCAAAGTGCTTTTCTGCATATTTAAGCTTTGCTGCATATTAAAGCTTTTTTCCTTTTGCTTTAAAGAGTCCGCCTTTTTGCTTTAAAATGTCATTTTTTTGGTCACTTTTCTCAGCCACTATCTTCTTTCGCACTTAATTTCGAAATCAGTGCTAGTAAAGTGTTCATAATGGGTCGTAGAATGGGTTCTATTGGCTATTCTATTGGCTATGCAAGAATCACTCCAGCAATACATCCACCCATAGCACCTATCAATGCCAGCACAATAATAGGCTTCTCAGCCCATTTTGAAAAGTGCAATATTGCTTGTAAAACTATAGCCAAATTTTTCGTAGCTTTCTCACGCAAATTTTCGGGATTTTTGATATTATCTGCTTTTTGTTGTTCATCGGTTCTTTTCTTTTCGATTTTAGTATACAAACTGTCGACTCCTTTTAAAAAATAGGTCTGAGCTTTAGTCTGAAGATCTTCCTTGCCCAATGCTTTTCCTGCTAAAAACTCCCCAATTGTTACAGCAGTTTGGGTAGGATCAGTCAAATCCGAGTCTCGAACAGCGTCCGAAAAGTCGAGCAAGGATTGCTGAAAATCTAGGACCTTTTGTGCTTTGTCACTGGAAATTTTGGCATCTTTTTGGTCCGGCTCTTCAGAATTATCTTTTCTTTGGTAAAGAGTGGGGTCAGTTTGAGCTTTTTTATCTTTTGGATGTGGATAAGCTTTTAGTTTTTGAAATTCACTGATTAGTGTCGTTAGCATTTGGTTGAGGTAAACAAATCTTTCATTAGTTATAATGCTAAGGTCTTTCTGGATTCTGATGTTTAGTGCTGATTTGGGGTTGTTTTCTTTGCAAAATTTCTATTTCACTGCACTCCTACCTGTTCTTCTGGCACCCTTGCCTACTCCCAAACAAGCGAAACAAACTATCTAATATTCATAATTTAACAATGGGAGATTTTTAATCAAGAAGAATAGCATTTCGGCGTTTTCCGTACTCAAGCTGGACCTTCGGTAGTCGTAGACGTCTCTTGCCACCGAGAAGATTTGTTCACATGGCTGACTTGTAGCCGGTGCATAAAGAAAGCCACGCGCTACCTTGGCCAAGATTGCATAGGTCTTTGCATTGTCCTTAACACGAGTCAATTTAATTCCAAGACCTACTTGAATACAAACCTTCCGAAACTTTCCGAAAATCCTCCTCTGGGTCGATGACCTTAACAAAACCATAACTTTGAAATTTTCCCGGTCACATGTCCACAAAAGAAGTTTGAAGATGTCTGCTTTGACGATAAAAAAATAAAACGATAAAAAAAGCTGTTTTCTAATGTTTGCCTTACCAAAAAACTTATTTTCCTAACCAAAATTTGACTTTTTCAAACTAATCACAGCTAATAAAAAGGACCCCTGAAGTGCACAAGTTCCCCGTGCGCTATATCAAGCATACGTTCTATCGAGGGCTAGCTTGCCTTATTCAAGGCAGAATCAACCACATTGGAAAAAATCGTGCATTATTTCGAGCTTCGACTGTATACCCCTCGTTTTTTATACTCTCTGTAGAGAGCTGAACTTCATAGGCCCTTATTGTTTGAATATTTTCCAAAATTTTGAACATTCTTCTAGTCGAGCGACATTACCAGATCGAGCACGATCTAACACAATCCTTGCACTACAATTTACTTGAAAATGGCACGCCGGTGGGTTGGAAAAAGTTGAGGCGAGACCAGTGAATTTTTTCGAAACATTCTATTTCTCGTTAAAGTTATGTATGAAGATGATACAGTCGAGTCTCTATATAGCATCCACCCCAAAAGTTCGTTCCCACCTGGGGTCCGACACTTTTTTTAGCTCAATTTCTAAAGTATTTTGCCAAAACTGATTCGTCAGTCTAGTCGGAAATATCGCAGGGATTCCGATTTTGCCAATCGTTTCTCAGAAACATGGTAATTTTGCCATTTAGACCCGCAAATCTCTATATAGCATCGCCTTTTTGAGATTTAAGGCGATGCTATATAGAGGTTTGCGGGTCTAAATGGCAAAATTAGCATGTTTCTGAGAAACGATCGGCAAAATCGAAATCCCTGCGATATTTCCGACTAGACTGACGAATCAGTTTTGGCAAAATACTTTAGAAATTGAGCTAAAAAAGTGTCGGACCCGAGGTGGGAACGAACTTTTGGGGTGGATGCTATATAGAGACTCGACTGTATATTGATGATGATCTTATACTAGAAAAAAAATCTAAGTGAGAACGCATTTGAAATTTTTCGAGATAAAAGAACTGACGGTCGCTGCTTTTTCTTAGTGTCGCGCTAGGGTATGCCACTTCAAAAACTTGCTTCATAATTAATTCTTTTCAAATTAATTTTGCCGTCACGCAAATTTCAAAAAATTGAAATTTGCGTGACTGTGGGAAATGGTCCTTTAAAGGGAGGGCGGGATAAAGCCATTTAGGTTTGGAAAAGTGGCTTCCATGGCGCAGTGCGTAAGCGCTCGCGTTTTTTAGCCCTGAATGGTGTTTTTTAATGTTGCAGGTGCAATCCCACGTAGTGGCACACTATTTTTTTGGCTTGTGTGGCCAGTTTAGAGGTGTTTTGGGTCGCCGATCCCGAATCTGGCGTCAAAAAAGTCTTATTGCCACTAAACTGGCCAAACAAGCCAAAAAAATAGTGTGCCCCTACCTGGGATTGCACCTGCAACATTAAAAAACACCATTTGGGCCAAAAAACGCAAATGCTTACGCACTGCGACATGGAAGCCACTTTTTCAAACCTAAATGGCTTCCCGCCTCCTTTAAAGAAAGCTCAATCTTTTTTTTAACTTATTTTCTAATAATACATATATATATTTTTAGCAGTAATTTTATTGTAAATTTAAATTTCGTTTGATGATTCGTTTTATTTATCTGGAAAACAAATTTGTTGCCTGCTGTTCACTGAGGGACCACAGATCTTATTTTGCAGGAATAGTTTTAGTAAACAACCATAATCTCTGAACTCTAGAGACACACAGAGAAAACTGCAAAAATATAATAAACATCAGAATGTTTTTGTTGGGCAGACTAGCAGAGAGGAAAATAAAGAAGAAAAAGACCCGCCTACTGCCGAAAAAACAAAAACAATACAAAAAATAGTGAAAATAGCCACTTTCAATTCTGATATTTTAGTTATAAAAGTGGGTTTTAAAAATAAGTTGTTTTTAAAATTATTTAAATTTTCTATATTACAAAAATGTCACTTTTGCGGTGGGGAATTCTGGGCTGTGGCTGATTAGCAACGACTTTGTGTTGGCTATGCGCATGTGCGCCAAACCTAACAAGGTTTTTTTTTTGATTTAGTAAACATTTCCGGGCTCTATATGTGCTCTTGCCGACGCCGAAAAAATAGGCCTTGGTCCCCCTGTTGATTTTTTTGCAAATTTTGCAAACAACCAATTTGCAGAATTATAAGTCTGTCTGCCTAAATTTTTCATATACCGTATTTTCTCTAATAGAAGCCCCGGGGCTTCTATTTTTCGATCACTCAGAAATCAGGAAAATTTTAGGTCGATCTCGAGATTTTCGGGTGCTCATCCAGAATCCGAAAAGCAGAATCAGTAGAGCTCGTGAGAGTTAAGAAGATGCAATCAACAACTTTTGAAAATATAAACTGCGCTCGGAGGTACATACCCTTAAAATAGAGGGGAGCTTCTATCAGAGACTGAGCTTTTATTAGAGACGAGGCTTCTATCACAGAAAATACGGTATTCTTTGATATTAACCTACAACTAAATCAATCCTTTCCAATGAAAAGTTTATTGGTATTGGTGGTGCGGCGGTCAATCCATGGCCTACATAACTATCTATATAATTTTAGGGAAGTATCGTAAATGTGCGTTTGAACACAAAAACTGCATTAAAAAATTTTTTTAGACAATTTGGACAATTTATTAGGAAAATCAGCTTGGAGAACAAAGCATAAATTATTTTTTTTTGCCAAAAAGACAACAGGGGACCAAGGCACATTTTTTTCAGCGTCGGCATGAACACATACAGAGCTCATTTGTGAATAGAAATAATCAGTTCAGGTAGTAGCCGTTGCTACAGCCAATGATTTGAAGAAAGCTCAGGAGTTTGCAAAAGAAACGAAACTTGAGGATGCGAAAACTTACGGATCATATGAAGAGTTATTGACAGACTCAGACGTTGGTAAGGACTTGAATTGACTAAAAATGGTGCTTATCATTTAGTCTATTGAATTTTTTTTGCGAAATTGAAATGGACCCAAACAAATTTATTTTAAATTTTCTTTGACTCAGAATTTACTTTCATCATTTGTCTAAATTTCATTTCTGCATACAGTCAACACTCGATATAACGGCCCCCCGATATAACGGCCCCCTCGATAAAACGGCCCCCTTGACTCCATTTGGTTGGATTTGACTAAAGCATAAGGAGTTATACCCTCGATATAACGGCCCCCCGATATAACGGCCCCCTCGATATAACGGCCTCCTTGACTCCATTTGGTTGGATTTGACTAAAGCATAAGGAGTTATACCCTCGATATAACGGCCCCTCGATATAGCGGCCCCCTCGATATAACGGCCCCTCTTGGCCGGTCCCGTCTAAGAAAACGTACCCTCGATATAACGGCCCCCATGGAAAACATGTGATTTTAATAGCAAAAAAGTTTGTCAAAAGTTTTTTTATTATTATTTTCGGTTTCAACACCTACACCATCTACAATTTTCATTCCTATTGTTGGAAACGCTACTTTTTGTCTCTCGGAAAACAACAGAAGTAGGTCGTAATAAAGAGGTGTACTAAAGAAGGTATCCCTATTGCCATAGGGAACATTTTTCGATTCTGAAAATAGTTTTTACCAGCTAAATCAAAAAAGAATTGACACAAAATATTTGAAGTCGGAAAAAATTAGAGATAATGTTGTATGTCTGAGTTCGTCCAAGCAAATGCGGGCATGCCTACCCTTGCCTAAGCCTAAAAAATCGCAAGATATGTTTGCCTTGGTCCCCCTGTTTTTTTTAATTTTTAGGGTTCGGCTTGGGCGAGGGTGGGCCAGTGTATGTTACGACGGATTCAAACATGAGTCTAAGACAAGTTGTGATATTAATTTTGAAGTATCAAGGTATAGAATAAGTTCATCCCTTTAGTAGTTCACAGTTAAAATAGGTCAACCCTCAATATAACGGCCCCCTATGAAAATTTGTCAAGAAATACTCGATATAACGGCCCTCCAATATAACGGCCCCTCGATATAACGGCCCCTGCGGCCAGTCCCAAGGGGGGCCGTTATATCGAGGGTCGACTGTACTTGTTTACATATTGCAAGCCTTTATTTGAAAAAAAATTATTTCTGACTTTGGGCGATAAAAGCATGCATTGGTCTCATAATAGGAAACCCGAAAATCGGAAAATCGTTTTTGATCCGAAAATAGGCGACCAGACAGTTTATTCTATCACTAGCATTTTCTACTATTTTTCGGTGAAATTTGCTTGTTTTGCGCTAATTTCACCGAAAAATAGTAGAAAATGTCTGGTCACCGAGATCAACTGTAGTCTAAGTCGTATAACTGTAGAATTTATCGCATATACACCCCGGTTTCAATACTCTTTGGAGGGGAGTCCAGTTCATTTGCTGTCATTCAAAAACAGGCATATTCAAAAAATTATCATTTTTAATTATATTTTTGTCGTTTCATATTATTTCTTCAATAATAGGAATCGTTTTTTTGAAACACCCTGTACATCCCGTATCCCTGCCTTTCGCGAATCTGAAAATGCTTGTCTAACTCGCTACAGTCAAACCTCGATTTAGTAGCACCCCAAAAGTTCGTTCCCGCCTAGGGTCCGACACCTTTTTTAACCCAATTTTCAAAATATTTTATCGATTCTGTTATGACAGTCTGGTCACAAATATCGTGAGGATTCCGATTTTGCCGATCGTTTTTTGAAAAGTAAACGAATTTTGGGTTAAAAAAGTGAAACCTCGATATAGTGGCACTTGTTTTCAAAAAAAGGGTGCCACTATATCGAGGTTTCACTTTTTTTAACCCAAAATTCGTTTATTTTTCGAAAAACGATCGGCAAAATCGGAATCCTCACGATATTTGCGACCAGACTGTCATAACAGAATCGATAAAATATTTTGAAAATTGGGTTAAAAAAAGTGTCGGACCCTAGGCGGAACGAACGTTTGGGGTGCTACTAAATCGAGGTTTGACTGTAGTATTCCCTTTAATCAGATTAAAATTTTCAGATATAGTGTATGTTGGTGTCCTAAACAAGGCTCACTGCGAGTGGGTGTGCAATGCTGCTAAACATGTAATTCCTAATGTATCTCGAAAGCTGCAAGAAATAAACTTGTGTGCTTCAGAATAAACACATTCTCTGTGAGAAGCCTTTAGCCGGCACAGCTGAAGAAGTGAAGCGTATGATGGAGGTTCAGAAGTCAACTGGAGTGCTGATTATGGAAGCCTTTTGGACAAGGTTCTTCCCGGCTTACAAAGTGCTGCGCGATGTGCTTAAATCAAAAGAGTTTGGCGAGGTCAAGGCTGTCACTGCTAGTTATGGCACATGCACTTTGGTAGGTAGTGTTTTTTGCGTATAAAATAACAATAAATTTCTCCTGTATTTCACCCTGTTATAATTTTATAGTCAATAGTTTTATTGCTGCACTAATTACTCTCGCCAAATTCTAAACTGTTAAAAGCCAAAAAAAGAGAGCCAGTTAGGTGACTAAAAAACACCCGCTTTTGACGGTAAATCTCCCGCTTTTTCGTGATTTAAAAATGAATTTTCTACGTTTTTGAATGTTTTTTAAATTTTGAAATTTTTCGTTATCTGATGAACTAAAATTTTGAATTTTAAAACATGAAAAATAAAGTCATTTACCATAAAGGTACGTTCACATAAAAGTGTCGACCCAAGCGTTCTTTTAACGCGGGAAGAGCTGTACTTTTTTCCTTGACCAAAACTTTTTTCTGTTGGTATCATTTTGTAGCTAAGATTCAGGGCTTCAAAATGAGGTATTAACAAGCCACATCTGAAATGAAGAATTGGGGTAAAAATGCTTAGGTCCGCACTCAGGTCGACACTCGGGTCGACACTCACAGAGTGTGGGACTGAGTGTCGACCTGAGTGCGGACCTAAGCATTTTTACCCCAATTTTTCATTTCAGATGTGGCTTGTCAATACCTCATTTTGAAGCCCTGAATCTTAGCTACAAAATGATACCAACAGAAAAAAAGTTTGGTCAAGAAAAAAAAAGTACAGCTCTTCCCGCGTTAAAAGAACGTTTGGGTCGACACTTTTATGTGAACGTACCTTAATGTTTCAAATAGAAGCCTCGAGGACTACATTTTTCGACCCCTGAAAAATCTCAAATTTTTAATTAAAAACGGGCTTAACTACGAAATTTCAGTCGAAAAATAGGAAGCCTTTGATTAAAGAGTGGGCTTCTATTAGAAACTTCGGGGAGGTATTAGAAGGAATGGACTGGAATCATAAACTTACTCTCTTATAATTTCCTTTTAAAATTATGTAGTTCAGTGTTACAGCTTTTGTAAAAAGCTGAGATTCAGGACTAAATCATGGTATAATGTAAAAAAAATTATATTAAAATAAAGAATAGAATTCAATTTTCAAAATTAATCGGCAAATTTAAGACAAAAGGCGGAAGTTCTAAGAAAGTTTACTGAAATATATAGGGTTGGCGAAGGATCGGATTCTTCGATTCGAAGAATCGAAAAAATGATTGGAGTCAAAATTTTTGAAGAATCGGATCGGATCGAAACTCGAAAGTCCGAAGTTTTAGACCGAAGTTTCCGGGTTTTAGACTGAAAAAGTCGAAAACGAAGAATCGCTTTGCCAACCTTAGAAATATACCTCACCCAATTATTTAGGCTTAGGCTTTGGTTTAGCTCAGGGCCTTGCCAATACTAACAAAGGCTTGTGTACAATTTTTTTTTCAAAGACAATGCTCTAAGCTACTTTCTTGAAAATTTGGGCAGGGTATGACATAGGTATTACAGTGGCTTTTTGGGAGGGGTATATTCCAGTGGGGTCAGAAAGTCTCTATTACATCGGCTAAGAAGCGAACCGTTTAGACTATCCTCTGCGAAACTATTATTTCATTCGTAACTCTTCAAATTTATCCATATTTTTCAACGCGATGGAAGTAAAAACAAGCGTATAGCCCTTTCCTTGGATTTAATCCCAAAAATTTTATTTTGGTATTAACCGAAAAGAATAAGCACAAAAATTAAAATTTGGAGATTTTATATAAAATAAAAGTACCAATTTATTTCATCAAATTTAGCCAGATAATCGCACAGAAACCCAAATAGATGAGTGTCCGCTGAACGACATTGGCTCTTATTTGATCCAATTTGCACTTATGTGTGCCAATGACCAGCCTCCCACTAAGCTGCACATTGAAGGGGCCAAGAACAAGGAGGGTGTTGATACTAGTGGTGAGTACACGATTTGAAATAAATACTTATTTTGGCAATCACGTGACAACTTTTGCAGGCAATATTACTTTGGAATTTGAAAATGGGCGAGTCAAGGCCTACCTAGTTTACACTATTGAAGCCAATACTGCAAATAATGCTTGCGTAGCTTTTGAAAAAGGTCTATGTGAGGCAAGTTTATGATTTAATATTAATTTTAGTGAAATTAGGGTTGCCGTATTTTCTCTATTTAACTCCCAAGGAGAATTATTTTTCAACCCTCAAAAAACCGGAAATTGTCAATTAAAAATAGCTCTTAACTCTTAAATTCTAGTCAAAAAACTTAGGGTGGGAGGGGGATGGGCTGGGGGGAGAAGAATGTGGATTATTAGAGAGTAATGGATTATCAGAGAAAATACGGTATGTGAAAGTGACTTCACTGATAATTTTTAGTGAATTTACCGATAATTTATCGAGAGCTTCCTAATTCACCCAAAACCAGTACAATCAAACCTCCCATTAACGTAACACCCGAAAGTTCGTTCCCGCCTAGGGTTCGACACTTTTTTACATCGAATTTTCAAAAATTTTCCTAGTTCTGTTTGGCAGTCTGGCTGCAAATATCGTCAGGATTCCGACTTTGCCTATTGTTTTAGCGAAAAAAATTTTTTGACCTTAACGTGACGATATTTTCAAAAAGCATCAGGTTAATGGGAGGTTTTGCATTTTAAAGGTCAAAAAATTTAAAATCTAAAACGATAGGCAAAATCAGATTCCTGACGATATTTGCAGCCAGACTGTCAAAAGAGAACTAGGAAAATTTTTTACCCTACTTGGATTAGGTCGATATAGGGTTTGTAAACACTTTGAAAAAAGTTGATTTGGGGGGGGGGGGGTATCCAAGTAGCGCCAAATTTTTGAAAATTCGAGGTAAAAAACGTGTCGGACCCTACGCGGGAACAAACTTTTGGGTGTTACGTTAATAGGAGGTTTGACTGTAAATTAGGATTTTCGACCGCTGTCGAATTTTTCGTATCATTCTCATATCAATTCCACAGTTATTAAAGAATATTTTATTACGGGTGAAAACCAATCAAGGATAATATCTGATATCTGTATGTTGATAACTGCAGAATTTCTCGAAACCGGTAAATTAGGATTTTTATGGCTGTAGAAAATCTCGCATAAAATACGAGAAATTCTACAGTTATCGACCTACAGATATCATGCTCGGTTCGTTTTCACCCGTTGATAACTATATGTCGATAGCTTTAGAATCTCTCGTATATTATACGAAACTTTCTACAGTCATAAAAATCCTAATTTGGTAAATTTGCCGATTTTAAATTTGTCGGCAAATTTAACAACACTAGTGAAATATAAAAAAATTTTAGTTCCCAGAATTCTTCAATGCGCCCACTCGCATTCTAAAAACACAAGGCAAGGCCAAACCAGGACACTCCAGCTCCGAAGTTTTCGAGTTTCCTTTTGAGGAAGATCTGGAAAAGTATAACTTCACAAGCAGTAGTGGACTTCGCTATGAAGCTGACCACTGCTACGACCTTCTGCAGCAAGGCAAGATATTTTTGCTTGATAAATACATTAAAATATATGAATTGTATATTTAGGTAGTCGACAAAGTGACATCATGAGTCTGGAAACTTCTTTGAGAGTGGTTGAAGTTGTGGCAGAGTTGCGTCAACAAATGGGAGTCAAATTGTCGACTGATGCTGAAGTCAAGTCATAAATAATGCTTTTTGATCATTATTGTAAATTTGCGGCTCCTAATTTTTTTTTATCAAAAAAACCTAGTATTTTTAATATTTTTTATTGTGTTTTTAGCAATTACGCTGAAATCCTTCCATGAGATACCCCTGTTGAGTCTTAGCGGAAAGGCAGGAGAGAAATTGGACACAGTAAGAAAGAGAGAATATCACACAACTAGCTTATTGTTTTATTCCACTAACGACTGATCTGAACACAGACGTTCAGATCCTTATATACTAACAAGGACAACACATAGCGTTTAACCGCTACGAGACAAATGGCGGTTCAAACACAGGACACAACACCTCCTCAGACCTGCATACAAGGTGTATCTTATAGAAGGATTTAGCTCTACAGTCGACACTCTGTATAACATACCCCCGAAAGTTCGTTCCCATCTAGGCTTCAACCCTTTTTTTACCTTGTTTTTGAAATGTTTCGCCAAATGTGATTTGTCAGTCTAATGCGAAATATCTCAAGAATTCCGATTTTGCCAATCGTTTTTAGAAATCATATAGTTTTGCCATTTTTACCAGCAACGCTCCATGAGTTAAGATACCCCTAAATATAAGATACCCTTTTTTAAGATTTGGAGGTATCTTACATGGAGCTTTGCGGGTGCAAATGGCGAAACTATACAATTTCTCAAAAACGAATGGCAAAATCGGAATCCTAACAATATTTACAATTAAACTGACGAATCACATTTGGCAAAATATTTCAGAAGTGAGGTTGAAAATGGGTCGGACCCTGGGTGGGATCAAACTTTCGGGAATATGTTATATAGAGCGTCAACTTCATTACCGTATTTCTTGTAATTTAGCCCCCCACCTAATTTAGCCCCCCCCCCCCATTCTAATTTAGCCCCTCTCAAGAGAGGATCAAAAAAAATTTAGCTGACACTTTTTTTCCACATATATATGTGTTTAAAATAGTGTCAGACCCTGCTAAGTATCGAGCTTTTGGCAGTGTCACCATATCAAGGATGGATTATAAACAAATACGTTTTTACGAATCTACAGGGGGGATCAAGTCCGTTTGTGGCTCGATTTTTTTCGAGTCTCCAGATTTGATTTTTTCTGTCTGTGGGGGAAAAATATTGAAATTCTATATAGTAAATCAACTATGCTCTACAAGATGGCTTTCTCAGAATTTTTCTAATCGAATCGTACAGTTCAAACGGTTCCTTGTAAGTGTATTGATCCAACTGACTGGATTGTTTTATCTCTATATATGACTAGCCCTATATACGACGATGATATATTAACATTCCAAACCAGAATTTACATTAATCGTTAGTAGATTTTATGTTGTTACAAAATCCGAATAAACTTGCTGATGTTCGTCAAGATTTTCGTCACTCGAAAGCAGGCTCAAAAAATTTAGCCCCACAGGTTAAATAAGAGGAAATACGGCAGTTACAATTTATAAAATAAGATATACAGAAGTTTAATACAGGTATAAAAATGAATGCAGTTTAAAAAAAAGTGACTTCGGCCACAATACAAAGTATTGGCTCTATATGAGATGAGGCTGCTTTTTTTGTCTTGGTCCTCCTGTTGTTTCTATCAAATTTATAGACTTATGATCATGCAAGTTAAGGCCAGCGTATGTTAGGACGGACTCAAACATGTTTTTACAAAGGTCGACAGGCGCCTATCGGCACCAGTAAAAACACTTTTGCAACGGACAGCAACTAATTGATGACAACAAATTCGTGCTTAGCGTGCTCGATTTGAAAACGCGGTGCAGAATTTGACTCAGAGAAATGGGTGTTTTTTTCTGAGTCAGAAAAATAAGAAAAAGTTTAAACGGAAGCGTGTTATATGGCTTCATGAGAATAGGTGTATCCTTCATTAGAATTCACGACCCTAGTATAGCATAACGGCTGTACCCCGAAATTTAAGCGGCATTTTGCTAAGCGGTCGTTTTGCCAAGATTTTTTTTGCTAACCTGAAAAATTAAAATTTCTTAAAAATAAAAAATAAGCCATTTTTTTCTAACTTAAAATTGTGTGGGGAATTGGGTTTCTTAAGCCCAAAGTTGCGATTTTATACAACCTCACTTCAATGCCTGGTGTGGGTATCACTTAAGGCTGGTCCCTCCCTCAGGCTTAGGCCTTAGGCTCAGGCTTAGGTCTTAGGCTTGGCCTTAGATGAAAAAAGTCTGCTTAAAGAAAAATACTCTTTGGAGGAGGGGTGCGGTCACTTGGGCTACTGTCAAGTCGTCCGATCTGGCAATCTCTAGCATCGTAGGTCTCGACTGGTAAACGGTTCTATATTTGAAAAAAAATAATATACGAACAAAAAATATATTGTTGACAAAATTGGGTGGTCTCGCGCGAATTCAAAATGTCCAAATTGCTGTGCTTATCAACTTTCATGGTCCTTCAAGTGGTATATTGCCTGAAATACTATCTAAAAATAAACCACTACGAAAAGCCATGACACACGAATCTTAAAAAGGTGTGTGAGGAATGTTACGAATGTTACGGTTTTTTCGTGAAATTTTCGAACGATATTTTGATTCTGATAATATTTTCGGATTCTGCGTAAAAAGTTGGCCAAGGAATGTATTAACAGATGAGCTATTATGATAAAAAAAGTGCGCTGAAAATAACAAAAAAACAATGGTCAAAAATCCTTCGAGCTCAGATTTAAGTGCTCCAATTTCGTTTGTTTTCAGAAGATATGCAAAAAAAATTCGGCCCTTTTGGTGCCAAAAGATCAAAAAATATTGAAAAAGGTTGAAAAATACACGGCCTTCTCTAATAGACAGCCCCTCCCAATAAACGGCCTACCTCCGAGGGTGGTTGAAAAATAGTTGGCCCGGGTCTTCTAATAGGAAATTTACGGTACATAAAAAATGTCTGCCATAATCGGTTTGCTGTGTGAAATTTAATATTGTCGGCGGACATCGAGAAAAATGATGAGGACAGGCAGCTAGAAAGTACAAAAAATGCTTACTCCCCTGTAGTTTAAAAAAAATTAAGCAAAAGTATCCAGCAAATTCTATATATCATTGCGTAATTTGTTTTTTTTTGTTTGTGCGCACACTGCAGCAGTTTTTTTTTCTTCATTAATTCAGGCTCTATATGTGTTGGGGTGTCCCTCGAAAAAAACTGCATTGGTCCCCCCTAGTGATTTTTTTGAATTTTTTTCTATCCAAAAGTCTTCAAAAGCGTTATTTACACTTTATAATCATTTTGAAAAAAAATTTTGGTCAAAAATTTTAAACTTTTTCTCGCCTTGGTCCCCAAGCTAACTTTTCTCGGAAAATTTCAGTTTCCAAATTTCTCAAAAGCATTTAAATGCACTTTTCGTGTTAGAAATATAGATTTTGAACCTTTTATTTCGAGAAGTACATTTCAGCGAAACTAAAAATATAAATAAACTTATTCACGAAAATTGGGAAAAATCAAGAGGGACCGAGTCAGTTTTTTTTCGGGGATACCCCTACACATATAGAAGCAATTATATCTTTATGGAAAAACTGGTGTAATTAGTTCATAATGGCTGTTGAAAATGAAGAATTTAATTTATTTATACTGAAAAATGGCTAAAATCGAAAGGCAAATATTTTCAGCTTCCTGTCCTAATTATTTTTCTCGCTGTCCGCAACAATCACACACTAAACCGACCATGGCTAACATTTTGATATAGGTTTAAAAATCGCATCGGAAAGACAGCTTGGGTGGTTCGGCTAGGGAAACTTGCCAAAAACGAAATTTGCCAAAACGTATGTTCGCCAAAACGAAATTGCCAAAAACGAAATTGCCAAATCGAAATGCGCCAAAACGAAATATGCCAACGAAATTTGCCGGAAATTTGCCAACGAACCAACAGGGGGGACCAAGCAGTTTTTACGTTTTTTCAAAATTTTCGGTGGAACAACCAAAAACCACCAACAGCAAAAATATAGACACTACCATCTATGCGGGAATTGAATTTTAGTCTGAACCAAAAACAAGTGGTCGTCACTTGGATCAAAATTTTTTAGTTCTCAGTTTTCTAGAAGTGCACGCTTGTTTGACGGTGCAAAATGCGTTTTCTCAGTTATTTTTTGAGTTTGGAATTTACCAAAATCAATTATTTAAAACTACATGATAAAATGGCGTGCAAAAGTCTAGAAAACAAGGCAAACGTAAAAAAATTGATCCAAGTCGACGCTTTCTGTTCAGACTAATTTAAATTTTTTTTTTCTCGTTCTGTCCGCACAACACAGTCACATTTCGAAAAAACCGTAAAAACTGCCTTGGTCCTGGCCAAATTTCGTTTCGGCAAATTCGTTTGGCATATTTGTTTTGGCATTTAAAAATCGTTGGCAAATTTCGTATTTGGCAAATTCGTTTGGAAAGCTTGGGTGGTTCCTCTGTCAATCATATTTTTTATCACACTGCATAATTCTTTAAATGTTCAAAAGAACATGGCACTACCTTAGAGTCCGTCGCTATTTTTGCCTTGCCCCCCCCCCCCTGTTGATTTTTTAGGACTTTTAAAGCCTTAGGCTGAGTCAAGGGTAGGCTAGCGTGTGTAAGGACAGACTCAAACATGAGTTTAAAATATCTTTGAGTCTGTCTTAACACACGCATCCTACCCTTGCCTAAGCCTAAGGCTTAAAAAGTCCTAAAAAACCAACAGGGGGACCAAGGCAAAAAAAGCAACGGACTTTAAGGTAGGCCCAAGAACATTTATTTCACGCAATTTGATGTTTTCGAGGTGCATCAAATAAAATAAGTTCAGCTTTTACAAATCTAACCCATATATATGAGATTGTTATTTCGCATTGCAAATCTCCCACTTCTAGCTTTTCTGTCACCAAACATATTTCAATGTTATTCATAGTTCCACAGCTAACTCTTACTTCAAAAAATAACAAAAAGCAAAAAAATAAAACATTGAAAACCGCAAAATGAAAAGGCAATGGCATATTGTAACTCAAACAAACTCGAGCACACTGATATTTTGGCAATTAAATAGATAAAGAAGATAAAATACACATCAGATCTGAGATAGTGTGCGACAGATTCACTCTCACTAATTTTGAAAATTTTGGTTTAGATTCAATGCTTTGATCTCGCAAAACAAGTCCGCTATACCACAGAGCAATATTAAATGAAGCGAAACTGCAAAAAGTGACAAAAAATGCTAACAATAAATACAAAAAGATTTCCACCATCATTATTAATTTTGCAACAAATAACTTAAACATTAATTAAATAGAGGTGAGCACAGATTAATAAAGGTAATAATAAGAGGTAGCTAAATGCTAGACATCTACCAGCTTGATTACGAAAAATAATTTTATCGCTTTCAGAGACCTCTGGGACGTCGTTTCGTCCAGTGATTCGGCACTTTTGGGAGCTGTGAGGCTTTTGACCAATCGACAGCTCCCAGCAGATTTGGCATCTGCAAATTCGGCTTGAGTACAGAATCCTCCACCCCCCCCTTCACCCAGAGTGCTTGGATGGAGAAGATAACATCATATTCGTGTTTCTCGATCCCGATTTTATGAGAAAGCCGCGTGTTTTTTGATTATGAGAGAAAAATGTTTTTCCAACCACAGTGGGTATCATGGTTTTTAGTCAAAATTTTGGAAAATTTAAATTGGCGCCAAAACATTTTAAAGGGAATTAAGGGCTGTATTAAGAGGAGAAGGGACAAACAGGAGCCACTTATATAAGATGGATTGGCTTATTATTTTTTCAAATGGAATAAGGCTGTATTGGGAGGGAAAAGGGAATAAAAGGGGCCACTCATCACACATGGCCCACTAACAAGAAGATGTTGAACATAGTTTTGAACATACCTGCACACTCGGAAAAATCGGCGCCGACTCGACGCAGGGCTTTTCAAGAATCGTCGCCGGGCGCCCCTTGAAAATTCGCGCTGGCGCCGGTGCATCCTGGCACCGGCGTTTCAAAAGAGGCGGCGCCGGGGTTCTGATATGTGTTAAATTTAAAATTTTTTGTTTTATTGCTATCACGATATAAAAAAAATACTAAAAAGCTTTAAAATGTCAACAAAATATTTGAAAAATGCATTACTGCGGTGTTTTCTCGGAGCTGGACGCCGTTAGAGATGCGCGCACTCATTTACCTCAGACATGATTTCGAGTAGTACACTTGATCATAAAATGCATATAGAGTCTATTTTTGCCAAGACCCAAGCTGAAAAAACATGGTAAAGCAGCTAAAAAAAGTGGCCCCTGTATTATTCCCTCCTCTCCCAATACAGCGCTTGATGCCTTCTAAAATCACTTTTGGTCCTTTTATGGCAAAATTATTGCTTAAAAATGAGTTTTGACTACTCCTAAAAATCTTGATTTTTGGGGGGGGGTATATCAGAGTAGCGTCGAAAAATGTTATGTTGAAGGCTGGAAAACAATCTTCTAAGGGAAAAAGGGCTGTATTGAGAAGGGAAGGACAAAAAAGAGGCCACATTTCTGTCGGCCATTTCGTGTGTTTTACCATGTTTTTCAACATGGGCCGTGGCTTAAATTGACTTTATATGCATATATGATCAAGAGAACTTCTCGAAATCATGTTTAAGGTAAGGGAGGGCGCGTATCTCTAACCAACCAAGCCCCCTGCGCCACCTTCGGTATGGGGGGGCCGTTGGTGGGAACTAAGAAGTGCCATATTTCGAAAGGCGGTACCAGGTCAATTCAAATGAGAATTATTTCAAAATAAATTTTAGTTTATAAAAATTTTAGTTTTTAGTTGAGTACCATGCGAAAACTGAGTAATCAAAATCACATCTGTCGATTAATACAATCGGTGGCCTAGTGGGATAGCGGCGGCGGAATGCGACAGCTGGTAGTCGGTGGTAGCTGGTAGCGCATCTCAACCCCAAGCAACCAAGCCCCTGCGCCCCGAAGGTCGCAGGGGGCTTGGTTGGTTAGAGATGCGCGCACTCACTTACCTATACATAATTCCGAGCAAGACTCTTGATCATAAAATGCATATAGAGTCTCCTTTTGCCACGGCCCATGTTGAAAAACATGATAATAACGGTATACTTAGTAAATTTTCGAGCTACTTTTCGGAAGATGTATCAAGTTGATGTATCAAGTCGACAGTGTATCAAGTCGATGTATCAAGTCGTCAGTGTATCAAGTTGATGTATCAAGTCATAATTTGTATCAAGTCGTATGGCGTCCCCTTTCCAAATATTACCATCGGCGACGAGCATGCCCCTTCAAGGTAGTTAGTGATTTTTTGGATCTTCAAAGTGATTTGGAATATTCTGCGTGGTTGTGATATTTTCTAGTGGTCCACAGTCGTTAAAGAGGCTTTAGAGTAATCTAGTAATCTAAAGTGGTTTGGGATGTTTTTGGCTGGTTTCGGATGGTTACGGGTGTAACTGGGCCTTCGCGTATCAGGTTTTTTTTCGGCGTGCAAAACCTGAATTCTTACATTAGATGTGTATTCGATTCGACTCTCGAAAATTTGAAATTGACTAATAAATTTTAGTTTCTTCTCGAGACAACAAAGATTTAAATCACTGATACTCCATATTCCGCATTTGGTCAATTTCAATGCTTCATTCGGTGAATGCTCAAAAAGCAGCTCGAGACGCAATGCGCTACAATATCACAATCAAAAGAGCACACTCAGCTCTATTGATAAAAAAAATTAGCGTGACACATCGACTCTTTGATTAGGTACTAACTCAGTCCAAATACGATCAGGTTTTTGAGAAAGTTTGTGACCACCCTGAACGCTTTCTTTTTGATTTTTTTTTCAATTTGTTTTAACTATTAATTCGCGTTTCAACTAAATGATAACGATGCGATAGCAAATCGACCATCTGACGGATAATTTCCTTCTGTCTCTAACTGCCTCCAATGGACGAAGAAATCAGACGCCTTTGATGTGAAAAATTCTTCAACGAATACCCAAATTTCCTGTTCGTTCACAAACTTTTTTACGAATCCCATTAGCCAGTAAGCGAAACATTTTTAAGTCAGTAAGAGCAAGATCTGGTAAAATGGCGGGAGACGCAGTACTTCCCAGCCAACTTATAATTTGCTTTCTGTCTTAAATTTTTCAACTGAAGACTTTTATTTAACATAGAAACTTCGCATATTTTTTAGCATTTCGGATAATAATTTCATACTCGTCCTTCCTATTGTTCACGTCCTCATCCTAGACTATCAAATTTACTCGTCCTCGTTTTCGTCCACGTCATTGGGTTTTCAAAATATCGTCCACGTCCTCGTCCTAGTCGGACGAGGACGTGGACGAAAGACGAGGACGAGTTCCCAGCACTGTATCCAACCTAAATTTCTTCAAGGGGAATCTATATAGAAAAGTATCTTATACAGTCGAACCTCGATAAGCCGACACCTCGATGAGCCGACATCCTTCATAAGCCGACAGCCTGTCTACACTTGATTTGGCCAGCTAGTCGACACTTTAAGGAAACGACACCTCGAAAAGCCGACACCACGATAAGCCGACAGCCTGTCTACACTTGATTTGGCCAGATACTCGACACTTTAAGGAAAACGACACCTCGAAAAGCCGACACCACGATAAGCCGACAGTCTGTCGACACCTGATTTGGCCAGCTAGTCGACACTTTAAGGAAAACGACACCTCGAAAAGCCGACACCCTGAGTTCGGTCCCTTGGGGTGTCGGCTTACCGAGGTTCGACTGTACTCAGGTAGTGGTACCCAGGTGTGGTGCCCCATCCAGTGGTGCTCTTTTGAGTAGTTGACTTAAAATATTAGACATAATCAAGATATGAGCGATAGAATGCAAAAAGTTCTAATGAATCTAAAAGCATGCTTCTTGAAGTATGGGTGAAGCTAATCGAAATGTGAAATGTTTTTCAAAAAAATAGAACGGTTGGTGTGATAGGATGTAATATTTTTATACCACACCTTACGCTTACAGACACGATTAAGGCGCCGATAGGCGCCAGTTGACCATTGTATCTTATACCGTATATTCTCTATTAGAAGGCCCGGGCCTTCTATTTTTCAACCCTAAAAAGTCGGAAAAAATTTGGGTCGATTTTGAGATTTTTGCGTGCTTAACCAAAATTTTAAAAGTGGAATCAGGTGATCTCGTGCTAACTAAGAAAACGCGAAAAACAGATTTGCGAATTTCTTTTTCTAGGCTGATATATAGGTCCTCAAGGGGGGCGTTCTATTAGAGAGGGGCCTTCTAATCGAGAATATACGGTATCTGATATTATACTTTTAAAGAAGATTTACATAATTTTGAGGGTTGTTTCGACCTACAGCCATTGAAACATGTACAAAAGCTAGATTTTTTGCTGTTATGAAATAGTTACAATTATTTTATTGAAGTTGCTTGTTCTTTGTGCGCTATACAAGTGCAAGAATACACACAAGAAGAGAAAGGAGTAATAAATGCTAAAAATATTTTGCCGCATTGTTTATCGTATAACTTGTTGTAATATTCTTGAGTCATTTGCGAGAGCATCTCTAACTCATTGGATCCATTTTGCTAGTCCATTTGCGGCTATTTTCCTTCTGGTTTCCCAAACGTATTCATACTCTTTCTTGCAGGGTGTATCATTCTTCAAGATTTCGTGCATGAATGAATCCACTAAAAATCGCATGACTTATTTTATTTTGTCGTACAGTCAAGTCCCGATATAAGACCAGTTTTCGGAGTATTTCGCTATAATTAATTCGTCATTGCACTTCAAAAAATTTCAAGGATTCTAAATTTTTGAGTTATTTTTCGATTTATTGGGTGATCAAAAATTATCCGCGCTTTTCTTAAAGGCTTTTTTTTCAAATCCAACTTTTTTAAAATTTTCGCATATTTTGGTCATTTTTCAGAGAATTTAATTTTTTTACAAGAGACCATATCTCAACCTTCAGATTTTACAAAAATCAATCGTAATCTTGAAGTGCGCTACAAGATAAAACTAAGACTTTGTTAACAACCCTGACAACTTTTGCAAAATAACCAGTCTGTTTATCACTTTTACCCACTTTAAAACGATGTTCACATTTTGTGCTTTACACATTATTTTCATGAATCGTAAATGAACTGTTAACCACTCATTCGAAAGAAGAAGAACAGGACTTTCTAACGCCATATCACATTTTTCTATGACTTACATAAATGGCTGACAAAACAGCCTTTGAAAAAAGCGCGGATAATTTTTGACCAACCCAATAGTTACAGATATGCCAACAGTACCGTCAAGAGACCGGCAGCTCACGGCACCGCATCGTGAGCCATAAGTTTTGAAGTCGGTGCTGTCAGCTGGTGCCAGTGCCTAAATTTTCCAGGGTAGTGCCGTGAGCTGGTGGCGGTGTCTTAACCCTAAGACTTACACGGGGTGGTATACTTGAGGATTACCTCAGCCATCAGTCACAGCCGGCTGAGGTCTGAAATTTTACCTAAGCCGTCAACCGGGTCGAAAATTTACCTCAGCCTCAGCCGGACGAGGTCTGAAAAATTTACCTCAGCCTCAGTCGTCAGACCGAATCGGACCGGAAAAAGGATTAACACAGGAATTGCACCACCCGACCGTGGCCTATAGAAGAACCTTATATATTAAAAGATAGCCATAGTCTTGCTAATGTTAACAAACACTACCGGTCCTCTTTTAAATTTCACAGGTTCGACTTCTAGCTGGTGCATTTTTGAATTTTTCATTTTTCGTAAAAAATTTTATTTGTAAACAGCATATTATCAAAGACAGTGTTTGTTCACAACAAAATAATCAAAACACAGATATTTTTTGCAATAAGGGTAACGAATGAAACTGAAGCCTGCACAATTTGACTCTCGGCAAGTCTGACCAAGATTCACGGACTCCTACTGAAAAAGCCATAATATCTGTGAAAGGAAAATATTCGAAAATACCAGCAAGAAAATAAACAAAAAAAAAATTTAAAAAATGCACCAGCTGGAATTCGAACCTGTGACATTAAAAAGATGACCGATAGTGTTTCCACTGCACCATCCTGGCATGTTAGTCATTATATATCCAGCTGCCAGAATTTACAATTTCCAAAGATCAATATCTTAACACGGGAAAGTCGTATCGTAACTTTTGTTTATTCTGGTACAGTTTTTCACGTAGATCATTTTTGTGTAAGGGAGTATGGGTGTTTGCTAGTCATGAAGTGACCGAATAGCCGCTTTTAAATTCACGACCATTTCAGGAAAGTTGAAGAATTTCACAGGGGGTGGAAATCACTCGTCTACTAACTGCATATATGCATTCAGTATGTCATAATGATCGCCAGGATCTGCTCTTTCGAATGAGTGTACGTGAGCTGTAATCCATCTGCAAAACTTGCACAACCACCGTCCAATGGAAAGGTCCAGCATTTCCCACCAGGCAAATTTACACTCAAAGCTGCTTGAAAGCATGTCGTAGGTGTAAATAACTGCTAAATGCTTACTCAATACTTGTAGAGATATTCAAGAGCTACAAGATAAGCGAAAAATCTGCACGAAAATTTAACAAAAGTCACTCTGAAATTACATGAGAATAGGTAAGACCAGCACTTTTGCTGGAGTTGAAATTTGAAGGGTTCCTTGCCTTGGCTTGTCTCTGTTGATTTTTCAACGAAAACTTCTGCTATCAATATTTTAAAATTATCAGCAGGAAAATCTGGTTTACTTATGCTGAGTTGGGAATCAACACAATAATTGTAAATTTCAGATAGTTTTAGAACAAAAAGACTCGTCAAAATCTTGGCTATCTTTTGGTATACGATTTGCACGAATATTCTGTTCAGATACTAATTCCAAACTCAGCATAAGTAAACCAGAATTGTCGATCCACGACCATGCTGCCAGCATTCTTCTTCAAACCTCTCAAAAAAGGTAAAACACAGTAACACCTGTGATCTAACCATCGTGTCTGATGCAGCTTTATGCGCTCTATCATGCCGTATTTTTATTTTCTGAAAATGTCCCATAAATTTTTAAGAAAATAACGAAACAAGCCACAGCCACATGAATTCTCGTCCAAAAGCCCCTGGTTTTTCGTGAGAATTTCCTTCTTGCTTCTTGTAGCTTTGATTTTTATATTTGCTCTCAGAGTCTCTGCGCTTGTTCTGTTGCATTTTTCCTGCTGATCATTTTAATATATTGATAGCAGAAGTTTTCGTTGAAAAATCACCAGAGACAAGCCAAGGCAAGGTACCCTGGCGATCATTATGACATACTGAATGCATATATGCAGTTAGTAGACGAGTGATTTCCAGCCCTGTGAGATTCTTCAACTTTCCTGAAATGGTCGTGAATTTAAAAGCGGCTATTCGGTCACTTCATGACTAGCATACACCCATACTCCCTTACACAAAAATGATCTACGTGAAAAACTGTACCAGAATAAACAAAAGTTACGATCCGACTTTCCCGTGTTAACTTAGATGGCTCTATAGCAGATTCTGCGAGCGGGTCCGTAATCAGCAAGACTAGGGCTTTCTTTTGGTATATAAGATTTTTCAATAAGCCACGGTCGGGTCGTGCAGTTTCTGTGTAAGACCAGGAATATTCCCTGAAACATTTTCGAAAAGGATTCGGACCGGTTTTATTCCAACCCTAGTCAAAATACAATGTTAAAAACACGATTATAAATTCTGGGGGCCCGTCTAGTAGGTAGAATCCGGTAGGTAAACATGGGTTTCCAGTCTTTTCTTCAGAGCTATTTTGTTTACCTCTATCGTTTCCACTACAATCCAACTCATCTTCTCCGTTAGCGCAATCCGGACGACCATCACACCGCCAAACAGCAACTATGCATTTAGTAGAGTTAGGACACATCCACAATCCTTCTCTGCACACCACTTTATGACCAAAGTCAGTTGGCAGGGATCCCATGGAGACTTCTCGTTTACTGATAGCTGCTTGGTCGGCTAGTTGCAAAAATACAAAAATTAGGGCGAGGTAGTAGCATAACTTCATGATTAATAACTAACAAGCGACAACTGACCCAGTTTTTTTATGTGCTGCAAAATGTTGCAATGAGTAGGGCGAAATCAATAAAGAGAGATATGCAAAGAAAGGAGGGAAACTAGACATTGGGGTGGTCAGACTTTGACTAATAGCTTTTATATGTGTGCTTCCCTCCACCATTATCTGGGCCAACAAGCCTTTCTCGACTTCAAACAAATTTTTTATAAAAAAAAATTTCACAAAATTTATACATTGTTCTCACTCTGTAGTTTATTCAAAAGATTTGTATGATATGATACTTTATTTAGAGACCACAAATCTTTCGAATTTTGAAATTTTAGGTCAAAATCTTTGTATTTCGGATTTTTGTATTTTCAATTTTTTAGGGACCAAGCAACTTTTTTGGTAGAGGCGCGATCATATGAAGCTAAAACTACCACATATCGTCCAGTGATAAAGTATCTTTTTATTATATAAAATGAAAGAAAAACGCACCGAAATGAGAATGATGGCAAATGCACTGAATGTGTCGAAGAAGACAATTTTATTAGCAACACAATACAGGGTCTTTCAAACTTTTCTGACACTTTCAAGCAATCATATTTTTCTTAAAGGGCCTGACCTCTTCCTACTCGGTGGTCCCCGAAATTTTGAGATGAAGAACTCTAACTATCAAATCACAGTTTTGTTAGAAACGTGGCGGAAAAATCCGTACAGAAGTCCAATGATCGAGGGAAAATTTTGAATTGGAGTAAAGAGGTCAGGCCTTTAAGCCATTTTTTTTAATTCTGTAAACGAAGATCGGTCCTTATTTCATATCCTAATTTCCATTCAATCTAACCTCGATGTAGTGACACCCTTCAGGATACTGGAGTGTCCCTATATTGGAGTGTCACTACAGTCAAACCCCGATTTAGTGCGCCCTCGATTTAACCCCGATTTCGTGCGAGCCTGAGGTTGATGGATTTGGTCAAAAGTCTTCGAAAGTCTCGAAAGTACAACCCGGGTTTAGTGCGACCCCTATTTAGTGCGACTTTTTTCCGGTTCCCAGGGGTCACACCAACCGGGGTTTGACTGTATAGTCATTTTCTCTTAGTCCCAACCAAACTACCGTATTTTCTCTAACAGACAGGTGTACCGGTCTATTTTTGAAACACCATTTAGAGGCCCCCTTCTAATAGAGAGTACCCGTCTATTAGAGAGAATACGGTAACTGTTCCTGAGGTGTCACTATATTTGAAGTGTCACTGTATTGTAGCATCCTTATTTCTGTAACTGTCAACTAATCTGGCTCAAGGCGGCTGAGCTTACAGCGGTGCGAAATCATTTTTAAAGTTTACTGTAGGGTATTTCTACCGTAGGGTATATCTAACTTTATTCAGGCTTTATTTCTGGACAAACTTGTCTAAGCCACATATATATCGAACCTTGCAAAAGGTAAAGAAGACAGAAAAATATGGAGTTAGAAAATCTCAACTGCTCAGAAGACACTTCAAAACCTGCATAACTAAGCAATGTCTTATGAGAGATAATCAAGTACAAATAAATAACAGAAATGAATATTACGTTAAATTTCACATACAACTTTTTATAATGCATGATATTTTGTATCCTATCAAAGTGGGCTAAATTTTTACAGTATGCTATATAAAAAGCTCTAATAATGAGCAAATAACTAGGTACTATCATAATACATGATGGACCACTTACAATTTCCAGTGGATGGGAATGTTCTTTATTGTCTATCATAACATTGACGTGGTTGGTAATCAAGCAAGTATATCCGCAAAAAAGAGGTAGGAACAAAATATAGAGGTGTGACACAAGTTGTGAGCTTCTCCAGGTAGAAATCTTGTTTTTACTTGATTGTTTACGGGCGGAGAAGTAGGTGGAATCATAGGTAAGATCTGTATGTCTGAGGTAGTGTTAGGTTTTTGTGAATAAAAGCTTGGCGAATCACTGGGCATGGCATCTGATTTGATAGTTGGAGTCTTGAAGCATGTGGGTTGATTGTTATGGTTGAGTGCTCCAGCCAAAGCTCGACTGGGACAGTTAAAGATCACAGAATATGGTTTAATGACGGATTTAGGCGTTGAACTAGGCGCCGGACTTGGTTTGATGGCTGAAGTGTTGGAGCATGAAGGTTCATTGATTTGGTTGAGTATCCAGCCAGGGCTCGATTGGGACAATGACCTGTCCAGAGAGAGGTATTGCCTGAAACCTGTGGATCCCTTTTCCACTCTGCATTGCAAAGAGGACATTTGGCAGTGGGGGTTATGTGGGTGAATAGCTGGTTGACATACTCGGAGCAGCCCACATTATTGCCACACAAACTACAGATTATTGGGGCTATTGACAGATCCCAGCAGATTTGGCATCTAAAACTCGAAAAAAGTTTGTGTTATGAAAATGTCTACAGCGGGGTTTGTTAAACGCTGACTTTTTGTTTTTTGTGGTCCAAATACTGAAAAGTGATGTTTTTGAAAGAAAACATTCTGGTAAAAAATTGGTAAAAAAGCCAAATGTAAAAAAAGGGGGGGGGGGTTACTAGTACTAGGTTTTTGTGAATGAAAGCTTGGCGAATTACTGAGCATATGTATCATGAGGTCTAGCTGAGCTATAGCCCTTCCCCCCCCCCCCCGGGAATAGAAAAAAATTCAGGATTTGAATATTTGTTGTCTTGAGAGGAATTTTAAATTTGACGGCAATTTACAGTCAACACTCGATTTAACGAAACCCCCGATTTAACGACACCCGAAAATGAGCCCATTCGGTTGGCTTTGACTAGAATTTAGTCAAAGTGAACCCCCGATTTAACGACACCGTCGATTTAATACACTTAAGTCGGTCACGAATCTGGTGTCAAAAGTTCAAAATTCAAGTTTCACGCAAAAGTATGTTTTTGAATTTTGTTTTAAAAATCTTTCTGACCACTTCGAAAGCTCTTTTTATTATACAGTCAACTCTCGATACAGTGTACCCTCGATATAGTGTAGATCTCGACATAGTGTATATTTTTTCAACCTCATTTAGTTAGCTCTAAGCCAAACTGGCTTACAGTGTACCTTCGATATAGTGTAACCCTCGATATAGTGTATATTTTTCCGATCCCCGCGAGCTACACTGTATCGAGAGTGGACTGTACTTTGAAGCACTATCCGGTGCAGTTTTACTCGCAATGTTGAATGGTATAAAAAAAGCGGCGTATTAATGCGTTAATTTGCATATTTAAGAACCAACTGCTTTTTTGAAAATGTTTCTGTTATTTCTTTAGACTAAAGAATTCACATGTAATTTCCATAAATTTCTGAGCAATATATTATAAGAAATCTCAGAATCCACGCTTTATTTTAAGTCAATAATCGGATAAGTCAGTTCCTCCGAATGAGCGAAGTCTGGCTTTTCAAAGTTACATGGGCGAAAATCGTGACCACTCTCTTTGATAACAGGATTTGACCACCGTAAACGGGCTTTTTCGAATTTTTCTTAGCGCGTTCAGATTCGTAAAGTTGTCTTGAAATAAACATTTGTCACAACCGACCGTGGGAGTGTTAACTGATAGCACGGGTGAGTCCAAATTAATCGACCGTGTCCTGTTCTATTATAAAGACTTACTTGGATTCCGTTTCCACCTTTTTCTTGAATTCATTTAATAAAGTTAAAAATTGGGTGGCATTCTGTGATGCACTAATATTTGGGTTCATAGCAACAGAGAAGAAGAGTTATCAATGACGACAGTATTTTTTTTCTAATATAATTTTTAAATGACGTCTTTCTGGCAGCCTTAGGTGCACAAAATGATCGATAGTGTAGTTGCAGTAGAAAGAGGTGGACACAGAGTGTATTTCTTTGTTTCTCTAACTTTTAGTTTAGTCAATGTCTGTTGCATGTCAGATTGCCAAGCGATGCCAATGCCCACTGTTGGTTGGTTTTTAAATTCATTGTCTCAAGTAAGTAAGTATAAAGACTAGTGATGGAAGCGGGACGGGACGGTCCCGAAAGTCCCGTCCCGCTTCCATCACTATTTTTTGCCAAAGTCCCGTCCCGGTGGTCCCGAACTTTAAGAGTAAAAGTCCCGGTCCCGGTCCCGAAAATCGAAAAAATTTCGGGACTTTTTTATTTATTTCATTGTCAAGAAATTTACACATTTTAGCTTTTTCGCCAATTTATCATTATTCTTCTTATCAATCTTTCGTTTTCGTGCAATTTTTTCTCATGTCTTTCGTCTTTCAAGTCTTTCGTCTTTCTTCGTCTCTAGTCTTTCAAGAAGAGTAGGTTCAACTAACTCAACTTTTTTAAAGAAAAACGAAGGTTCATTTCCTGTGCTAGCGAAAATAGCTTGTCGCTACTTATCAGCTCCAGCTACAAGCGTTCCAAGTGAACAGCTATTCTCGGTGGCGCGGGATGTATACGACTACAGGCGTTCAAATCTTTCTCCAGAGCATGCGGAACAATTGATTTTTTTGAACAAGAATCCACGCGTCGTTAATTTCAGGCTCTACCCGTTAGCGCCCAAATTGTTTGCGCCAAAAATCGTTACAGCCAAATTCGTTACATTTTTAATTAATTAGCTTGCTATATATAGTTTTTCTAAGTAGTTTCGTGGATATTGTCATTTACAAGTTAATACTCAAATTGATGTCACAGAGACCGGCTACATTTTGAGCATAAGGTTGTGAATGACCATATTCGCAAAATTTGGTAAAAACTCCAAAAGTTCTCAAAAAGTCCAGAATTCCGGAAATTTTGGAGTTTTTACCAAATTTTGCAGATATGGTCATCTATAACCTTATGCTCAAAATGTAGCCCGTCTCTCTAGCATCAATTTGAGTATTAACTTGTAAATAAGAATGTTCACGAAATTACTTAGAAAAACCACATGTAGCCAACTAATTAATTAAAAAAGTAACGGTTTTCGCTATAACGATTTTTGGCGCAAACAATTTAGGCGATAACGGGGTAGAGCCTAATTTCAACTACTAGCTCTTTTGTGATGTAATATTGTGAAATAAAGTTTTTTTGAAACAATGCTTTTATTAGAAGTCCCGAACGAAACTTTTTCTGGTCCGGCAGAATTTTTGAAAAGTCCCGGTCCCGGTCTCGAAATTTTTTTTCTTAAAAGTCCCGTCCCGGTAGTCCCGAAATTTCAATATTTCCATCACTAATAAAGACCACCTCGTACCTACTTTAAGAAAAATTATAAATGATTATCCACATCCAGAACCGGAAATTTCGAATTAAGCCAAAAGTAAATAAAGACTATTGCTTACTATATAGAATTATGTCCTGATCACAGTTTGATAATACCAAAATAATAAAAAATTCAGCTACCAAAACCGCAGTACGGGAGTTTTCACCGTATATTTTCTTAAAGGCCATCATTATACTCTAAAAAGTAGGCTTGGCAGCGGGACGGGAATCCCACGGGAATCCCGGTTTGGGAATCCCGAAAATAATCACTTTCCCGTTCCCGTTTCCCGCCGGCTCAAAGTTCAAAATCCCGTTTCCCGCCCGTTCACTTTCAAAAATCCCGAAATTTTCCCGAAATCCAAATTCAAATTTATTTAATGTCAAAACGAAAAAAGTTTGATCCTAAGCAATTTTGCTTGTCATTTCTTTCGTCATTTCTGGTGGAACGTCTTCTTCAACGGGAGGCAATAAATTCGTCCCCGCTAAATTCGTCCCCAGGTAAATTCGTCCACAAAACGCCAATTCAAAAATTTCGAGCAGGTTCGAATCCTGGTAGTAGCAAATATTTTTCTAACTTAGAATTGTGTGGGAAATCAGGTTTGTTAGGACCAAAATTACGACTTTACCCACCCCAACCACAATACCTTGAGTAGGTGCCTCATGGTCAGGTGAACAGACAATACATATTTTAATTTTTTTACTTTTTAGCCTTAAAACCTATTTTATGGACTAATTCGGACATGCTGAAGATGGTTTGATAGTGCTAAAATGCCGTTTTGTAGGGTATTTCTTGAGCTTTGATAAAATCCAGTTTTGGTAAAATCAATTATTGTCCAATACTCAAAAAATACTCGACAAAACGTCATTTCACCACTATCAAACCATCTTCAGCATGCCTGAATTAGTGCAGAAAATATGTTTTGGAAGATGGAAAACGTAGAAAATTTTTTACTCCAAGTGAACGACTACTTGGTTTTGTTGGTGCATGGATTATTCAGCAGAACTGATGTTGGATCGTAAGAATCGTAGAAATCATATAAAAATCATAGCTCGGATCACAGACCGAAATGTTGCTACCTGTGTACCACTACACTAACTAAGTTCCACAATCTGGGTACGACTACCTGGGTACAACAAAACCAAATGGTTGTCCACTTAAAGCAAAAAATTTTTTACATTTTTCATGTTCCAAAACTTGTTTTCTGGACTGATTCGGACACGCTGAAGATGGTTTGATAATAGTAAAATAAAGTTTTGTATGGTATTTCTTGAGTATTGGGCAATAATTGATTTTACCAAATCTCGATTTTACCAAAACTCAAAAAAATACTCGAGAAAACGGTGTTTTACTACTGTCAAACCCTCTTTAGCACATCTGAATTTACCGCCGCCCCTACCTACCTGATGCTCTTCCTACCCACATTCGGCTTTACTAAGACTATATAGCTCTTTAACAAGAAAAAATTGTGTTTCCTACCGATTGGATTCGAATTTCGAACCTGTTCGAAATTTTTGAATCAGCGGTTTTGGGGACGAATTTACCTAGAGCCTCATCAACAGCATAACGGCTGAGAATTTAGGAATCTACTTACTGTAAGCACAAGCTTTTTTCATTTCTAAAACCAAGACAGTACCACTTGTTTGTTCCGGTGAAGATTTTTAAAATTAAAGATCACTCTCTACATACTATAACTTTTCTCCTGTGACATCTGTCACAGTATATTTTTTCATCGTCTTGCAATCCAAAAATAGGATCCCGATCGAAAACAAGATGAAAAAATGCAAAACAAATGATTACAGTAGTTTTGCATGACCAAAATGGGTTGACTCCGAACTCATTCTGACTCCGGAGTCATCGATTTGACTCCGGAGTCAAAAGCGTGACTTCGGGAAGTCTGAATAGGCCTTTATTGATTTGTTTGTTTTGATTTGTTTGAAGAAAAAATCGCAGAATTTTGGCTTTTCTCTCTTATTTAACAAATTCCCGTTTCCCGTCGGGATTCCCGAAATTTTGGAATTCCATTCCCGTTTCCCGCAGGAGCAATTTTTTTCAAATTCCCATTCCCGTTTCCCGCCCGGACCCTAACTGCCAAGCCTACTAAAAAGCCAACGATTCGCCCTGTATTTTCTAAAAAAATTATATAGCTATATGTATGTCTTAAAAAAATACACTTCTGAATTCTAGGCGGGATTCCCGGTATTTTTTAAAATCCCGGTCACGTTTTCAAAAAATTTAAAAATCCCGCCCCTGTTTCCCGTTTTCACTCCAAATACCAAGCCTAGTCAAACCCATACTCTTGATACCCAGTGCCTCCAACGAATTTTATTTGAAGAACTTTATTAAACACCAGAACATACACATATATAAAGCGACTGGAGGTGTGCAACACTCTTAATCCGCCAATATTACAATAGGACAATAATATAATGCACACCGGAATAATATTGCTTGTGGAAGACTACATGATGTCCTCAATGGTCGAGCTAGACTTCGTCTTTCTCGGCTGATCGGCCTCATCCACAGCTTTGAGCATTCGACGAGATCTTTCGCGCTCATAGCGCTCCAGCTTAGCTGTGTTTGGAACCAACTCGGTTTCATCTCTGCTTTCCAACGTGCGGCAGAATTCAGCGGATGGACGTCTTTGCGATCTGAACAACAAGATTGATTCAATACAACACGATTAGGTTCAGCACTAAAACTTACGCAGTCTCAAGGATAGGAGCTGGAACAGGCGCGACTTCAATGGTAGCAGCCTTGAACCTGCAACAAGAAGTTGTATAACTGACATCACACGCACACACTAGATGGGTGACTTGGCTATTCGCTCACGTCTTCTGCGCTCGAATCGCTCATCAGCAGACCTAAACTTTTTTCCTACCGTGCATATTACATAACGAACGATTCCAAGTTTAATGCCGAGCAATATTTCCTTAGATGCCAATACTGATTCATGCCGAAAATTTTTAATTATGGCCTTTCATAGTGAAGTAGTTTTCTTCAACCACCAAAAATGACCTCTATTCTTAAAATAGACAAGAGTGGTATGTTTTGTATATGCTTGTATTTGCGTGTTTGCGCTCATTTGACTCGGCTTGAGCATCTCTACAAGAAGGCAGTGAAAATTCATCAAAAAAGTGTAAAAAATTTTTGGACTTTTGGTCAATTTAAAAAAATCACTAATTTTTATTCATGTTTTTTTTCTAAAAAATTCGATTTTTCCCGTGACGATACCGAGGCACAAAAAAATAGTTTGCATTTTTAGAATCTAAACGAAAAACTGCGCCTGATAGCATCAAAAGTGTGAGTAATATCAATATCTGACACCTGATTCGTGTCCAAAATGGTCAGTTTGCATGTGAAATTGCTCTTTTGATTCAAAACTAAGTGTCAAATTTCAAAATAATCTCAAGACAAAATGGTGCTCTTTTCACTAAATCAAATGGTTTCCGTCTTGAGAGGGATTCAATATTTGACACTGAGTTTTAAATTTTTAGAGCAGTTTCACATGCAAACTGACCATGCTGAACATGAATCCGGTGTCAGATTTTCGAGCTGTGATAGTGAAATTTTTTTGAAACAATTTGACTTGGTCCAACAAGTGGATTCTGGTCGAAATTCGCCTGACTTCCCAACTCCAGAGGCCCAGATACCCCGAGCTGCATTCGATATTGCGCACACTTTCGATGCTATCAGGTGCAGTTCTTCGTGTAAATTCTGAAAATGCAATCTATTTTTCCGTGCTTCGGTAGCGTCACGGGTAAAATCGCATTTTTGAGAGAAAAAACATGAATAAAAATTCGTGATTTTTCTTCAAATTGAACAAACGTCCAAAATTTTTACTTTTTTGTTGAATTTTCACAGCCATCTTGTAGAGCCGCTCAAGCCGAGTAAAATAAGGGTGCGTGGACGTTTCGCCTACTTTATTCAAATGAATAAAGTAGGCGAAACGTTTCGCCTACATTATTCATATGAATAATGTAGGCGAAACGTTCAAAAACAACAGGGGGGACCAAGGCATTTTTTGCGTTTTTTCGAAAATTTTTAGATTACATCCTAACCATCCTAAACCACTCGAAACCACCAAAACCACCCAAAAAAACACCGCAAACCACCCAATATCACGTAAAACACCCGAAACCACCCGAAACCACCCGAAACCACCCAAAACACCCCAAACCACTCCAAACCACTCCAAACCACCCAAAACCACCCCAAGCACCCCAAACCAAACCAGGGTGTCTGCCTACGGCAGGCACCCTAATTCAATAGGAAGCCCCTTTGGGGGTACATTGTACGGGCCAAGGGCTGGCCCTTTATACACACCTGCCTGCCGAAGGCAGGCACTGGCATTGTTGAATCATGAATCATGTGGGGAATCGGGATTGGAAAATTGGGTGTGTTATGACCAAACCTTTAATTTTGCCTGACCAAAGCTCAAAAACCGGCGTGGGTACCGCCTGGTCAGGTGGATATCCACCTAGTCGGCCTGATGATCTAGACTGAGGTTGTTTTGAGTGGTATAGAATGGTTTGGAATGATCTAGGTGGTCTGTGCTGAAATCGGGTGGTCTGGGTGGTTTCAGGTGGTTTGGGGTGTTTTTGGTGGTTTTGGGTGGTTTTGGGTGGTTTGGAGTGGTTTGAAGTGGTTTGGGGTGTTTTGGGTGGTTTTGGGTGGTTTCGAGTGGTTTCGGGTGGTTTCGGGTGGTTTTGGTTGGTTTAGTGTGGTTTAGGATGGTTAGGAAGTAGTCTAAAAAATTTCGAAAAACGCAAAAAATTGCCTTGGTCCCCCCTGTTGTTTTTGAACGTTTCGCCTACAATATTCATATGAATAATGTAGGCGAAACGTTTCGCCTACTTTATTCATTTGAATAAAGTAGGCGAAACGTCCCTTTACCAAAATAAGCCCTAACACGTAGATGCATATACAAAAGAGACCATTACGGTCTATTTTATGAAAAGATGCCATTTTTGGTGGCTGAAAAATAATTTCTTCAATATAAAAGGCCATAACTCACAATTTTCAGCAAAAATCGGTGTTGGCATCTAAGAGCATATTGCTCGGCATTAAATTTAAAGTCGTTTAGTATATAACATAAACGGTAGAAAAAAAAGTCGTAAAAATCAAGGTGCCACGAAAACCGGGGGGACTGGGGTGGGAAGCGTTGAAAAACGCGATTAAATCAAAAAACGCAAAAAAGAGTTACAGAGCTCCTGCTGCATAACATTTTGTTCAGATTTTAGAATATCGTCTTAAGAGTTAAGTAATTGGTACAGTCAAATTTCGCTAATTCAGAATTCAAGACCGACCCCTGAGTTACGGATTAGAAACTTTAATTGATGACAAAGATGGTTTTTTGTTTTCAAGCTGTCCTAGTTTGGAACATTATATTCTCTTTTTGTCAACTTGTTTGGCCTATTAATTGGGTTAGGGGTTTAGCATTATAAAACGCGGAGGCGATATCAAAGAACGATGAAACTTGATAAAAACAAAATTTGCGGAATTCAAATTCGCGCGGGACCACCCTAATTTTGTCTATAATCTTTTTGAATTAATTTTTGGACAATACTTTTTTCTCCGACTAAAACACTTTTTTTTCCGACTAAAATATTTTTTTTTCCGACTAATTTCATTTCCGACTAAAACACTTTTTTCTCCGACTAATTTTCTTTTTTCTCCGACTAATTTTAATTCTCGACACGAAATCAACCATTTTTAAAATATTTTGTGCGAAATTCAAGGGTGGGCAAAGACCAGATGGCTGGAGACCCACTCCGGAATGGCCAAAAGGCCAAAATTTTTGGTTTTCTGGGGGTTACTAAAGGGGGAGTAAACTTTTTGAGAAAAATCGATTGAGCGGATCAGATTTCGGGTCCGATCTGCTTAATCGCTCAGAATTCCAGGTTTATGGTGGTTTCGAGTGGTTCAGGGTGGAGTTGTGGGCGATTAAGCCGATCGGACCCGAAATCTGATCCGCTCAATCGATTTTTCTCAAAAAGTTTACTCCCCCTTTAGTAAACCCCCAGAAAACCAATTATTTTGGCCTTTTGGCCATTCCGGAGTGGGTCCTGAGCCATCTGGTCTTTGCCCACCCCTGAATTTCACACAAAAAAATTAAAAATTGTGGATTTCATGTCGAGAATTAAAATTAGTCGGAGAAAAAAGAAAATTAGTCGGAAAAAAAAGTATTTTAGTCAGAGAAAAAAGTGTTTTAGTCGGAAATGAAATTAGTCGGAAAAAAATATTTTAGTCGGAAAAAAAAAGTGTTTTAGTCGGAGAAAAAAGTATTGTCCTTAATTTTTTTGTGTGCATTGAAAATTTGAATTCCAATAATAGGTAAATTTGGTGCGTAGTCGTTTGAGTTATGGCGTGCAAAAGGGCACAAAGTAACTCAAACGACTTATTATGGACGTTTGAGTTATTTTGTGCCTTTTGCACAAAGTAACTGAAACGTCTTAAAATTTATTTTTGCGATATTTGTTTGTTTTTGATTTCTTCTTCTCTTTCGTTACTCTTTGCAAATGTCTATGTCTTCTCCAGACGTCTTCTTCCTCGACCGATGAGAATACTGCTGGTCCTGAACCAATCAAACCTATTTCTATGTATTGTTCGGGAATTTTCTGTGCAAAGTTTCGCAAACTTTTCAGTTCTGATATATTCGCAAACATCTATACGCCAAAAGGTCTCATCCCTGATGAGCAGTGCAGACTGCACTTATTTCACCTGTCAAAATAATGTCTGCACTGATTGCCGTGAATTCTACCAAGTTTTTTAGTTGTTGAAGTTTTTGCGCATCAAGTTCTCGAAGATCAATAAAGAAGGTGTGTTTCTATTGCGTTTTCTTGCCATCGAACTAATTGCAACTGTTTTCGAGTGGTTCATCGTGCTGCGACTGCAGCAAGCCTGGACACATGTCTTGCGAATGCCCTCAGCCTCGAAACAGTGGTGGCGGAGGTCGTCGTTGCTACAAGTGCCAGGAAACCGTCCATATGAGTCGTGAATGCTCTCAGAGTCAGCGCTAATCGAGAGAATCTAGCTCGTTATTGTTAAACCACTGTTCTCAAGTTTGCAGGGAGGGGGGGGGGAGGAGTGGTGACCAAAGAGAAAAATGAAAACGTATTGTTTACTAGACCCAGCTTCCCCTTTAATAATTTTTTAACTCAGGCTCAGGCTTATTTTCAGGGCCTGGCCATTACTAACAAGCGCATTTATAAAGCTTTTTTAATAAAAAAAAGTTTGTTTAAACACGAGATAGGCCTGCGGGCTCAGATAATTGCAAATGATAGCAAACATATAGAAACTATTACTCAAACTCTGACCACCTCAATGTCTATTCTCTCCCTTCTTTCTTTGCATATCTCTCTTTATTGATTTTTGCCTTACTCATTACTTGCAACATTCTTGTAGTACATAAAAGAAACTGGCTTTTTATTTATTAATCATGAAGTTATGCTACTATCTCGCCTTTATTTTTGGATTTTTGCAAGTATCAGACCAAGCAGCTATCAGTAAACGAGAAGTCTCCATGGGATCCCTGCCAACTGACTTTGGTCATGAAGTGGTGTGCAGAGAAGGGTTGTGGATGTGTCCTAACTCTACTAAATGCATAGTTGCTGTTTGGCGGTGTGATGGTCGTCCGGATTGCGCTAACGGAGAAGATGAGTTGGATTGTAGTGGAAACGATAGAGGTAAACAAATAGCTATAAAGAAAAGACTGGAAACCCATGTTTACCTACCAAATTCTATCTACTAGACGGGCCCTCTGAATTTAGAATCGTGTTTTAAACATTGTATTTTGACTAGGGTTGGAATAAAACCGGTCTGAATGTATTTCGAAAATGGTTCCGGGAATATTCCTGGTCTTACACGGGAACTGCACGACCTGACCGTGGCTTATTGAAGAACCTTATATACCAAAAGATAGCCCTAGTCTTGCTGATTAGGGACCCGCTCGCAGAATCTGCTATGGAGCCATCTAAGTTAACACGGGAAAGTCGGATCGTAACTTTTGTTTATTTTGGTACAGTTTTTCAAAATTTTGAAAGATTTGTGGTCTCTAATAAAGTATCATATCATACAAATCTTTGAATAAACTACAGATGAGAACAATGTATAAATTTTGTGAAAATTTTTTTTTATTAAAAAATTTGTTTGAGAAAGGCTTGTTGGCCCAGAAAATTGTGGAGGAAAGCACACATATAAAAGCTATTAGTCAAAGTCTGACTACCCCCAATGTCTAGTTTCCCTCCTTTCTTTGCATATCTCTCTTTATTGATTTCGCCCTACTCATTGCAACATTTTGCAGCACATAAAAAAACTGAGTCAGTTGTCGCTTGTTAGTTGTTAATTATGAAGTTCTACTACTACTTCGCCCTAATTTTTGTATTTTTGCAACTAGCCGACCAAGCAGCTATCAGTAAACGAGAAGTCTCCATGGGATCCCTGCCAACTGACTTTGGTCATGAAGTGGTGTGCAGAGAAGGGTTGTGGATGTGTCCTAACTCTACTAAATGCATAGTTGCTGTTTGGCGGTGTGATGGTCGTCCGGATTGCGCTAACGGAGAAGATGAGTTGGATTGTAGTGGAAACGATAGAGGTAAACAAAATAGCTCTGAAGAAAAACTGGAAAACCATGTACTTTCTTCAAAATCGTTTTTGTGGCATTTGACCTACTTTTTAAAAACTTGGCTGAGAAAAGCTTTAAAAAAGTGGGTCAAATACACAATGTTAAATACACGATTCAAAAACACGAGGGGAAAGGTCCGTATTTAATCTCCGATATCGACAATTCCTTATCGAAGTTACAGATTTGTGGGTGCAGGCTGATTGGTCGCTACGAAACTGGCCGTTTACAGAATTGGTCGTTTACAGAATTGGCATTTCAAAAAGTAATCAATGAATGAACGTGTGACTTTGATATCATTGGCAACCAATGCCAGATCAAACATAGTTTAAGTCAAGAATAGAGCAAACAGAAATTTTCAAACCCCGGATCAACAATAAGACAGAAAAACGGCCTCTTTTATTCCCTGTCGACAATAATAACAATAACAAAATTTTCAATACTCAAAGCTTCCTCATCGCCTGAACCATACCATGAGCCCACTCCTCTCGCTGAAGCATTTCCTCCTCAACGTTGACCCATCGCTGAATTTGACGAAGAATGAGACGATCTTTGGCTGATTGTACTTCTAAATTGAGTGTGATGGGGGTTTAATGGATGAGGTGGAAAGACGCTGAACAATGTGATGGCAGCGAGAGAATGACTGATATAGACAAAACGATGTTTGGCATGCTATTAACCCCAACTAAGTGTTACCCTAACTTATAAGCCCAACTAAAGAAGTTGTGCTTTTGCAAACGACCATTTCTGTAAACGGCCAGTGTTGTGACGACCAATTCTGTAAACGGCCAGTTTTGTAGCGACCAATCAGCTTGTACCCAGATTTGTTACAGTTGAGTTCTGCTTTGGCGCCACCTCGATAATTTCTTATCAGCATATAAACCAGACACCCGACACGACCGAAAAAATTTAAAAAAAATCGTTATGGTTTTCCCGGTTTCAAAATTGCAACATTTATACCTTGTTCCCCCTCCCTGTTCAAATTTTCTGACTTTTAAGGGGCATGCTCGTCGCCAATGGGAATACTTTGGAAGGGCAGGCACTAGTGAAATTCAAACGAGAATTAATTTGACGCAATTCGGTGAAAGTCGAGGAAAAAATAAAATAACTTCCAAAAAAAATCGAACATACGACCAAGTTTGCCAGTCCTCTGCTGCTTTAGACAGCATCCCAGATGCCCAAAATAGTACGCTTAGAGAAAAAATACTCTTTGGATGGGGCAGGTACTTGGCTTTACGGCTGCTTTACCACTGAGCCACCAATTTCATTGATCAGTTAGAGTGTTTTCAGTTACTTATAACAAAATAGCACTACACAACTTTGAATTTCAAAATAATTCTTTTTTGAATTTCACTGGTGCCCGCCTTTTGAAATATTCCCGTCGGTGGCGAGCATGCCGCTTTAAGGATTGTTTTGCATATTTTTTACTTTGTAAAAATCAAAAAATTAAAAAAGGTAGCGCATTCTATAGAGGATATTCAGGGCTGGAAGATAACATCTTGTTTAAAAAATGTTGATTGAAAAATTGCCTACTAAAAAATTATTCAACAAAGTTTCGAAAATTACTGCAGTACTTTCAAACCACTTTGTAGATGAAATTTGACAGCCAACCCGGAAATTATTCTAAGGCTATGGGTCAACCCACTCCTCAAATTATGCGTTTACCTCCACAAATTTTTTAAACTCATTGTTCTTGCGAGACTCACAGCAGTTTTAAATTGTTTTATTACTAGCGAGTAGCCCCGAACTTTTATTTTCTTATACGGTCAATATTATCTAGGTCAATACGATGTGGAAAACTGGCATAATGATTTTTTTTTTTCAATTAAAAAACTTGTAGATTTATAAAAACCAACTATTTAGATTACATCAAGCCAGTTAATACCTCGTCAGTATCCAGAAACGTAGGACTTCACGCTGGTACGAAAAAACGTAAAAACTGTTTAAATAAAAAACTCGCAATAGTAGCGAGTTTTGAAAATTTGAAGAGGTAAATACATAATTTGATGAGTGTTTTCACAAAAACATAGGACCGTTTATGTTTCAATGATAATATCTATTTTTTATTCGAAGTCACTTCTGTAGCTAAAATTTCCTCAAACTCCATATGACTAAGCATCAGGGGCGTACCCAGGGGAAGGGGGGTGGGTTGCACGTGCCCCCCCCCCCGTCAGATTTTTTTCACAACGGTGTAGGTAAAATGGTCTAAAAATGGCCTGGTGCCCCCTCCGTCAGAAATTCCTGCGTACACCACTGCCAAGCATAATTTCAAAAAATGCTATGATATGGTAAGAGATACATTGTTTTGTTAACACACTTTTTCCAAGTTTCTCTCAGTCAAGTTGCCACCTAATTTGTAGTCGATGTGATGAGCTACAAAATTAGTAGTAACTTGCCTGACGGGAAAATTCAAAACTGGGCCAAAAAATGCCACACAATTTTTTTAAATTAGGAGTGTCGTTCTAATAGAATGAATACGGTAATACATACAGTCGACTCTCGCTATAACATACATTCGTTATAAGATAGCCCCCGCTATAAAATACCTCTTTCCTCAATTTGGTTGGCCGATAGATAAATTCAAGTATTTTCACTCTCGGTATAAGATACTTTCTATATAAGATACCTCTCGCCATAAGATACCCCTTGAGAGTCACACAGACGTCAATTTGTCTTTCGATATAAGATACCATTGCAACTTTTTTTTCTTTTTTCCTTACTTTAGCATCAGATTTTTAAGAAAAAGCAATGGAATAGCAGCTGTGCTGACTGTCGTTGGTCCCAACTCGCACTTCCCAATTTGCGCCGATTATAACTGGTACCGAGTAAAAAGAGTAGCTTAGCGTGCCCTTAAGTATAAAGCTAAAGTTCTAAAGTTGCAAAAGTTCACTTAATAATACATAATAGATAATAATAATAATACACATTAAAAGATACACGTGTGGCAACTTTGGATATTCCCCCCTAGTATAAGATACCTTCGCTACAAGATACCTTCGCTATAATATATCCCTGAGCACGGTCCCGTGGCGGTATCTTATAGCGAGAGTCGACTGTATTCCAATTTCATCGGTCAGTTAAAACACTGTTAGCAAGTCTGTAACTATAGGGTGAACCAAGTCCACGTTCGCTTTTTCTGTCCAAGACCAACCAAATTTTGCATAATTTTGCAAGAATTTTAATTTTTTAGCCTGAAAATGACTTGGATTGGTCAGAATCCCACCCCGGGAACGCAAGAAGCCCCTGAAAGTTTTTTTTTCGGGGTTTACTAAAGGGGGTAAAATTTTCACGAAAAATCAATTGAGCGGATCAGATTTCCAGTCAGATACGCTTAATCGCTCAGAAATCCACCCTGAACCACTCAAAACCACCAAAAACATGGATTTCTGAGCAATAAAGCGTTTCTGACTGGAAATCTGATCCATTCAATCGATTTTTCGTGAAAATTTTACCCCCTTTAGTAACCCCCGAAAAAAAATTTCAGGGGCTTCTTGCGTTCCCGGGGTGGGATTCTGACCAATCCAAGTCATTTTCAGGCTAAAAAATTAAAATTCTTGCAAAATTATGCAAAATTTGGTTGGTCTTGGACAGAAAAAGGCATAATTAATTTTTTTTTCGTGGTACATTTCAGCTTTTTCGTGTCACATTTCCGCTTTTTCGTGGTATGTCGTTTTTCGTGGCATATTTCAGCCTTTTCGCAAACCAAGTCAGTATGAGCCAATTTTCGTTGGGCATTTTTCTCGTTTGGCATTATGACAAAGGGTAATTAGGTCTCACCCGTTATTAGTATTACCCAGCCCGGTGCCGCGGATTATTAGGCAGCTTAGACATCAGCACCAGGCTTGGAGCAAAAAAAGTCATTCAACCCTTTCTACATACCGGCACCAGGCCGGTGCCGTGCTAATTTACACTAGAATTTTACGTTAAAATTGTTTTGGTGCCAAGCCGGTGCCGCTATGTAGAAAATTTTAAATGACTAATTTTTTTAATCCTAGCCCGGTGCCGATGTATGAGCTACCTGATAATCCGCGGCACCGGGCTGGGTAAGTCTAATAACTGCTAGAAACAGGTGCCTGAAGTTTAGCCGACGCCAAGATTGAAATATTTAAACATTGATTTAAATAAGCATATCTCAGCAATTAAGTTCAATAAAATCTTCGTCTTGGCGTGAACACAGCCACAGATTCAGAGCTATCAAATGAGCTTAAATTTGATTTTTCGGAGCCCTGGAAAAAAAATTTCTCGCTTCCTACATAGGCTGGAATGCTTGGCCCACCCTGTAAATTGAGAAACAAACCGAGAATTTTGAATCTTTGCAAATTTGTTGGATTGCGCTGACTAGTCAATTGTAGCAAAATAGTCTAAAAACTGGTCTCATATTAGAATTTTCCTGTACGACAAAATAAAATTTAAATAGAATGAAATTAAATAACTTTTTCAGAGGACTCATTCATGCACGAAATCTTGAAAAATGATAAACCTAACAAGCAAAAGTATGAATACGTTTGGGAAACCAGAAGGAAAATAGCCGCAAATGGACTAGCAAAAATGGATCCAATGGAGTTAGAGATGCTCTCGCAAATGACTCAAGAATATTACAATGAATTGTACGATGAACAATGCGGAAAAATATTTTTAGCATTTATTACTCCTTTTCTCTTCTTGTGTTGTATTCTTGGCACTTGTATAGGGGCGCACAAAGAACAAGCAACTTCAATAAAATAATTGTAACGTTTCCAAAAACAGCAAAAAATCTAGCTAACGTACATGTTTTAATTGCTGTAAGTCGAAACACCCTCAAAATTATGTAAATCTTCCTTCAAAGTACAGTAAATCCCGACTTGAGTATAGAATCCCCCATGCAGAGTGCTCCGATGGAGAAGATAACTCCATATTTGTGTTTATCGACTCTGATTTCATGTAAAAACCGGCTGTTTTTTTTAACTCTGAGAAAAAAAAATTGTACCACAGGGGGTATCATGGTTTTTTTAGCTAAAGTTTGATAAATTTGAATTGGCGCCTTTTGAATTTTAAAGGGAATAAGGGCTGTATAGGGAGGGGAAGAGAATAAAAAGGGCTACTTATTACCATAGTGACCGTCCGTCGGCCGGATATGGCCCAATATATTCTTGTGATCGGTGTATTGAAATGCTGGCCTTATTTACCTTCACGGGACGGTTGTGGGTATATATCTCCCCACATATATCTCCGCAGCATATATCTCCCCAACATATATCTCCCCAGCATATATCTCCCCAACATATATCTCCCCACATATATCTCCCCAGCATATATCTCCCCACATATATCTCCCCAGCATATATCTCCCCACCAGGTGGTGCTAGTCAGGCAGGGCTACCCAAGTAGTGTTACTACTATCTGCGCTGGTAGTAGCCAGATTGTGGTACCTAAGTGGAGGTCCTTAGGTAGTGGTACCCAGTTAGTGATGCTCAGGTTGTATGATTTAGGCAGTGGTACCCTAATGGTACTCAAGTAGGGCTAGAGGCACCTAACCGGGTGGAATTAGCTAGGTAGTGGTGCTCATGTAGTGTTCGTGTAGTATTATCCAGAAGGCGCGGATTCTGCGCAAATTTTTCTAATTAATCTTTTTGTCTTACGAGCAACTCATATAATTTTAATTTTTTTCTATAATCTTACCACAGTTCCACTCGATAATCCCTAGTAAAATGCAATTTTATGGCGTAGTTCTGAGTTTCGCTGAATTCGCCACGCACATCCATTTATCCCAGACATCACCATCTACCTAAACCACCTCAGAATTGCGAAACTACTCCAGAACTGTGGTTTTACAAGTCAAACAATTACCAACCCATGTTCAGGACATAATTCTGGATAGGGTATATTAATTTTTATTTAATTTTTAATAACTTTTAGCTAAAATTCAACATTTTGGATTTTGGAGGTGAATCTCCATTTAGGGCAGGTACCACGTGGTGTCCTACCCACCTTAAGGATTAATGGTCTTATAATAAATATTTTATGACCGTTATTCAAGAAAAAATAATGCCTACTACCACCAGGATTTGAACCTGTAACCTCAAAAATTTGGAAAGGGATTCACCGCGTGGGAATTTACCGAGGGGCGAATATGTAGAGAGGCAGTTTGTAAAGTGTGAATTTACCTAGAGCCGTAATTAGGTTGTTTAACGATGGATCATACCAGGTTCAGTAGTGGACTGTATATCTGGGGAGATATATGATGGTGAGATATATGTGGGGAGATATATGTTGGGGAGATATATGCTGGGGAGATATATGCTGGGGAGATATATGTGGGGAGATATATGCTGGGGAGATAAGTGTTGGGGAGATATATGTGGGGAGATATATACCCATAACCCACGAGACATCATTATTTGCTTGGTCTCTTTTTGTTGTTTTTTCTTCAAAAATGCCCTGTTGTTGTTTTGATGGTTGTCTTGTTAATTATAATCACCATAAGCACAGTGTTACAATAACCATAATAGACAGGGGACCAACGCATTTGTTGAATAAAAAACAACAGGGGTTATCAAGCTAAAAATTATGCCCTGTAAAGGTGAATAGAGCCATTGCTGTATTATTTTCAAATAAAGACTTATTTGTTAACTAAAAGTTCAGTAAAAGCAAAAAAATGGTTAAAAAAATTAAATTTGATGTGTTTTTTTACTATTTTGGCTGGCCGGTGGACGACCGGCAAAAATTTTAGCAAGACGGCAAAATATTGGACGGCCGGCCGTTAGGAAAAAATTTCGGACGGCCGGTTGAACGGCCGGTCAAAAAGGTGCAGGACTGGGACGGGACGCCGTCCAAATTCTGAGATACGCGGTCAATATGCTTATTACACATGGCCCACTAACAAGAAAATGTTGAACATGGTTTTGAATACTGGGGCCTACTGCATAAACAACTTTGGTATGCATGCTTTTTCATGCAAAAACGACAAAAAAACGTCATTTGCCCAAACGTCATTTGGCAAACGTATCTTTTGGCCAAACGACATTTGGCAAAACGACATTTGCCCAAACGACATTTCGCAAAACGACATTTGGCAACCGTTGAATTGCTAGGGTTCATTCGATACACTGATTAATTAGTAATTTAGATAGCTAGATAGGCGTTTAGATGAATTTTGATGATGTCTGAAATGTTAATTTGTTGTGGCTTTGTTGAAAAAAAGGATAAGAAAGAGAAGAAGGGGTCCTAGCGATTACCGTATATTCTCTATTAGAAGGCCCAGGCCTTCTATTTTTCAACCCTAAAAAGTCGGAAAAAAATATTTCGATTTTGAGATTTTTGGGTGCTTAACTAAAATTTTAAAAGTGAAATCAGGTGAGCTCGTGCTAACTAAGAAAACGCGAAAAACAGATTTGCGAATTTCTTTTTCTATGCTGATATATAGGTCCTCAAGGGGGCCTTCTATTAGAGAGGGGCCTTCTAATCGAGAATATACGGTACGTTTGATAATAAGATCCAGACAATCATATAATAAAAATACACCGAACTTTTTCTATTCTCATCAACCCCACCTGCCGAATCAAACAATGGTTTGACTATGTGAATTGGTCGATAAGGCAGTCTCAAATCCGAGACTTCCAAGCTTCTGTCTTTTTTATCCAAATCTGATAGATTCAGTAATTTGACAATGGTCTGATTGGAACAACTGGCCAGAATTTGGCAACTAGAATCTGTGGCTAGATGGATGCTTGGAGTGTCAGACGAGTTAGGAATGTCAATTGAATGTAGTTGGTGTGGTGGACCGGTGAATATGGTACCAGTGGAATCAGACAGACAGATGGTTCCGTCATTAATTGTTTCCAAATATTTAGTATGTTTGGGCAAATGTCGTTTTGCCAAATGTCGTTTGGCCAAAAGATACGTTTGCCAAATGACGTTTGGGCAAATGTCCTTTTTGCCAAATGTCGTTTTTGCTAAATGTCTCCTAGCCTTGATTTGTGTCTAAGGTAAACTTATTGAAAACCCCAATATTTATCATGCTGTAGTGATTTCTCTTATTTTTCTTATTTTTTAAGATTGTCATTTTATGTTTGCCATGTAAGCTCAGCCTGTATAATGTCTAAACATTGTAAAGCACTTTATTTCATTCAATTTGATATTTTTTGAGGTAAAACAAATGAAATAGAAAACTTTCACCCATACCTTCTAACTCTTCTTTCACCAAACATAATATTCAAATTATCCACACTTACAAAGGCGATCAAGCCTTCAAAGGCCAACAGAGAACAAATAAATAAGAGATTATAGACAGCAAATTGAGTAGGCGAGGGCATATTTACAACTCCCACAAATTCGAGCACAGTGATATTTGTGGCAATCAAGTAGATAGAAAAGACCAAAATACACAACAAATCCAGTATGGTGTACACCACATTTACTCGCACCAATTTTTGTAGCCTCTGAACTTGATTTAATGCTTTGATTTCACAAAACGAGTCCCATACAGTACAAATTAATATTGAATGGAGCGAAATTGCACAAAGAGACACGAAAGTGCTACCAAGGAGGACAACAAAATTTTGCCCGCCATTATAGACTTTGCAATAACTGGCTTGAATACTGATTAAATAGATTTGAGCACAGACTAGAAAAAATAATAAGAGGTAGCGAAATGATAGAAATCTATGAGCTTGCTGTTGGAAAGCAGCTTTGTCGTTTTCAAAGGTTTCTGGCGGGTGGTTTAGTCCAGTGATACGGCACTTTGGGGGTTGTGAGGCTTTTGCGAGGATATTATTCGTGGTGTATTACTGGTCATAGACTGGGTACTTATGGCTGATTTTGGCGGTTTAGTGGGCATTGGACTTGGTTTGATGGTTGGAAGGTTGGAGCATGTGGGTTGATTTATTTGGTTGAGTATTTCAGCCAAGGCTCGATTGGGACAATGACCTGTCCAGAGAGAGGTATTGCCTGAATCTTGTGGATCCCTTTTCCACTCTGCATTGCAAAGAGGACATTTGGCAGTGGGGTTTATGTGGGTGAATAGCTGGTTGACACACTTGGAGCAGCCCACATTATTGCCACACACACTACAGATTATTGGTCCAATTGACAGCTCCCAACAGATTCGGCATCTAAAATTTGGAGAAAAATTGTTGTATAAAAAAACGCTTGAAACGCAAAATTTTGAATCTGTTGATCTTTTCAACCCCCCCCCCTTAATTAATTTTGATTTATACCACTTAATCGACCTTAACTTTTATAACGTAGAAAATTAGACGGGTAAAAGTGACAATATCAAGTTGTCAATTGCAGTCCACTCTCTCTATAACGTACCTACTAGGGACCGACCTCAGAGGTGCATTATATAGGAGGGCCCGTTATAGAGATAGGTACGTTATATATGAGGTGAAGTCACTTGTTTTTTTTACCGGCAACCATACGTTATATGGAGTGTTAACATTCATTACATAGTTATCTAGAGAGCTTCATATTTAGGGTTGTCGGCTTGGCGCGCCGATTTCGGCTTTTCAAGCCGAAAAGCCGAAAATTTTCGGCTTTCGGCTCGGCCCGCCGAAAATTTCGACTTTGGGCTTTCGGCTCGGCTCGGCGCGCCGAAAATTTCGGCTTTCGGCTCGGCTCGGCCGGCCGAAAATTTCGGCTTTCGGCTCGGCGCGCCGAAAATTTCAATTTAAAATCATTTATTGTCCCGGAATGAAACTGTCTCCATTTTTAAGTCTCGGACGCAGATTCGGCCGGCCGAAAATTTTCGGCTTTCGGCTTTCGGCTCGGCGCGCCGAAAATTTTCGGCTTAAGCCGAATTTCGGCGCGCCGAGCCGAAAATTTCGGCGCCCCGACAACCCTATTCATATTCAAATATTGTCCCTGGAGTATGAAACTTTAAACCCTATTTTGGTCATAGAAGAGTGAAAAATATAAAAAATAAAGTATCTTCGCTAAGTGGATTTGAACCTTCGCTAAGTGGATTTGAACCCTCCAAAACAGCAACTCAAGGCACTGGTACGGTGTCGTGAGCTGCCGATGCCGCACCAAAGCCATTTACAACACTGCTTGCAAGGGCAGCTTCAACCATCCGTAAGACACTTTAACATCGGGGAGCTATTTAGGTTTGCAAAATGGCCACCATGGCGCATTGCGTAAGCGTTTTTTGGGCTTTGAAATATTGAATTATTGACCCTGGAGTATGAAACTTTAAAAGCAGGTTTGCAGGTTCGATCCCACGTGATGACATGATATTTTTTTGGCTTGTTTGGCCAGTTCAAGAAATAACTAGACTTTTGTAGCCAGATTCGGAATCGGAATATTACTAGACATTAGTCAAAAAGGCCAAAATGATTAGTGTGCCACCACGCGGGATCGAACCAGTGCACGACTTTGGGCCATAAAACACAAAAGCTTATACACTGTGCCACCGAGGCCCAATTTCCAGACCTAAGTTGCTTTTCCCCCTTCTTTGAAGGACCATACTCATTGTTGCAAATGAGAGTTTGACTAATTCAAATGTGCGTGGGACACTTCTCTTTGTTTCTCACTGTACTCTTTTGAGTAGCTCGAAATAACTCCAAAGAGTAGAGTGCGAGACGAAAGAGAAGTATCCCGCGCGCATTTAGATATATGCCAAATTTTCATTTGCATTAACAAGGATGGTCCTTTAAAGGGCCATGCAATAATAATTTCACGTGTTTGAATACTCGCGGGACACTTTTTTTATCCGAATTACTCTTTTTTGAATTTCTTTTTTTTTGCGAAATAAAGCTACTTAGCCTAAGATAGGTAAATGAGTTACGAGTCAACCGAATTTTTACAATCCGCCGCTATTACAGCACCGAGCCACCGATGCTATTGCTAGATATTGTGTTTTTCATTACTTATCACAACAAAATACTCAACAAATTTGCATTTAAAAATAATCATTTTTTGAATTGACCTGGTACTCGCTCTTTAAACAACCCCATAGACAGCGAGCATTCCCCCTTTAAAGCACTAGTCGGGACTGATCAAGTCATACGTTACGGATAAGGGCATTTTACATAGAGTGCACGTCTTAGAGAAAGAGCTGGTTCAAAAACAACTCGATTCGACTGAATATAATTAGTCATAAAAGTCAGATTTGGAAAAATTTAAAAAAAAGTGATCTAAAAAGTGTTATAACAAACTACCGGATGTATCTTATTTTATAAAAAAGACTTACTTGGATTCCACTTCAATTTTGTTCCTTATTTCTTTTAATAAACTTGAAGATTCTAAAGAATTCTGCAACTGACTAAAATTTGGTTTCATAGCACACTGGTCTTGAGCTGTTAGAGTTTTAATCACAATTTAAATATTTTTCTAGATATAATTGTTGTTTCTAAACATAGCTTGCTTTTCAAATGACGTCTTTCTGGCAACCTTAGGTGCACAAAATGATCGATAGTGTAGTTGCAGTAGAAAGAGGTGGACACAGAGTGTATTTCTTTGTTTCTCTAACTTTTTCAGTTTAGTCAATGTCTTTTGCATGTCAGATTGCCAAGCAATGCCAATGTCCAATCCTTAATACTTTTAAATTCACCATCTCATGCAATGTCGGTCCTATATGATAATTGGGGGTTTTTGCCTTGGTCCTCCCTGTTATTTTTTATTGTGATTTTTAGGCTTGAGCTTAGGCAAGGATAGGCCAGCGTGTGTTAGGACGGACTCAAAAATGAGTCTAAAATACGTTTGAGTCTGTCCTGACATACGCTAGTCTATCCTTGGCCCATAACCTATTCTTGCCAAAGCCTAATGACTAGAAGGGGCGAGTCGAGTACTCGTAATCGAGTTATTTCGAGTAATATTCAAAATTTTTCGAGTTTCGAGTCGCGTACTCGAAAATTTAAAGTTTCAAATACCGAGTAAAATACTCGACTCAAAAATTTCGAGTTTCAAATATCATATGGAGTCGAGTACTCGAAAATCTCGAGTACTCGCCCATACTACTAATGACTAAAGGCTAAATTGAACCTGAGCTCCAACCTTCCACTCACTTGAACCTGATCCGCCCCCCCCCTTGTTCCGACCGATTGGTGGTCGGAACAAGGAATTTACGGGCTAGGTGCCGAATGTCCCTAGGAGGACAAGAATTCAGGCAAATAGGTGCAATAGGCACCAAAATTTTCAGCTAATTACTTTTATTTGAAATAATAGCAATTATTTAGACAATAGTTAGCAGGAGGGTGATTAAGGGCTGGTAAAGGGAGAGGGAGGAGCAATTAGTAGACCAACGGGCAAAAAGACACAATTTTGCCTAAAAACGCCGAAAATATGTACAAACTATCCTAAAAAAGAACGGAAAAAAGGATGAAAAGCCGAATTCGGCACATACACTTTAAGAAGCCCCATGGGGCCATAATAGAGAATTTGCCATCTAAGGGCTGTTCGCTCGCATCTGAGCTAAGATGCGACACCCTCTCCCAGTAAAATCAGCTTGGAGGACCAAGGCAATTTTTTTGAAAATTTTTTTATACCATTAATTTATCATAAAGTAATGAAAAACATTTTTAAATCATATTTCTACAAAAAAATTAATGGAAAAAATTTTCAAAAAATTGCCTTGGCCCCCAAGCTGATTTGACTTGGGGGCTCAGTTTCAAGTTAGTGGGATGGGGGGGCGGCTCATTTTCAAGTGCTTCTGACTAAAAGTCTTAAAAAACAGCAGGGGAGCCAAGGAAGAACCCCTCCCCATTATCATATACTGTATTTCTTCTAATAAGAGCCCATGGGCGCTTAAAAATCTGAAAATTTTGGAGTCGATCTCGAAAATTTTGCGCGCTCAATCAGAATCTAAAAAGCGGAATCAGTAGAGCTCGTGGTAGTAAAGAAAACGAGAAAAACAGATTCGCAAAATATTTGCTCTAGGCTGAGATATAGGTCCTTAAAGTTAGGGGTGGGCGCTTATTAGAGGAAATACGGTAGGGCCGCAATGTCTTTGCTAAATTAAAAAATCTTAAAAATCAGTTTTTTAATTGTCCTCAAAAAAATTTCTACCGTCTATTTTACCACATCATATGAATTAAAAAAGGCTGTGAAAATTAAAAAAAGCGCCTATGCCAAAAATGCAAGAGCAAAATTTTCTTTATTTGTTCAACAATGTTACATCTAACTTCTTCTGATGGTTATACCCTCCAAAACTGGCACCGACCAAAGAAATATACAAATGTTTGCAATGAAAAGAAAAAAGATGAAAGCATGATAAAAATAACTAAACTGTTTGAAAGACGGATAAATGCCTGCATAATTAAGCGATGTCTTATTAGAGACAATCACGCACAAAAATATGACAGAAATAAATATCATCATCACTTTAATAAACGACTTTTTATAATCCATCAACTCTTGTAACTTAGCCGATTGGCCTAATTTTTTAGCTTGGCAGTAAGCTTTATAAAAAGCGTGAATGAGCATGGAATAAAACAATATGGAAATAAGATTAATTGTTTGATAATTAACTGTTTGTCTGGTAATTTCTTCAAGAGCATACGCCTCATTGATAAACAAGCAAACATAGCCCAAAAGTTGAAATAAAAATATGATAAAAAGAGGTAATACAAATTCGCAGGCTTCCCCACTTGGAAATTTAATTTTCTTGCGTTTAGGTGGATTTTCAGGTAGAATCATAGGTAAGAGGTCTGGAGGAGTCACATGCTCGTATGAAGAAATTTTTTGGATAATGATTTTGGCGGATTGATGGGCCTGGGATTGGGTTTGATGGCTGGAGTGGTGGAGCATGTGGGTTGATTGTTTTGGTTTAGTATTCCAGCTAAGGCTCGATTGGGACAATGACCAGTCCAGAGAGAGGTATTGCCTGAATCTTGTGGATCCCTTTTCCACTCTGCATTGCAAAGAGGACATTTGGCAGTGTGGGTGGTGAATAGCTGGTTGACACACTTGGAACAGCCCACATTATTGCCACACACACTACAGATTATTGGTCCAATAGACAGCTCCCAGCAGATTTGGCATCTGAAATTTGGAGAAAATTGACTGACAGCTTCCCAAGTGTAGCCACTACACAAGGAGCATGAGCTCTCAGCCTGAAAATGGTTAGGGAACTCATGCTCTTTAGGGAGGGGGGCGTGCACTTAGAGTTTTACGTAATTTGCTATATCCGCCCAAAACAAAAAAAACTAAAAAAAAATCTAAAAAATAATGTAATTAAACTTGAATAAAGAGGATGATATAATTTTCAAAGCAGAAAAATGTTTTGACACAATTTTTTATACTACCCTTACAACTTTATTACGGAAAAAATATATAATTTTATTCATTGCTTTTTGATTTTTTAATACAATTGAGTATTAAATTTGAGTTTTAAATAATTCGGCAACTTAATTATGAAAACAATACAGTCGACGCTCGATTTAAGGACACTCAGGGGACCGGGAAAAGTTCGTTCCCGCCTAGGGTCCGACACTTTTTTTAGCCCTATTTTTTAAATTTTTCGCCAGTTTTGTTTCGACAGTCTGGTCCCAAATATCGCAAGGATTCAGATTTTGACGATCGTTTTTCAAAAATCCAAAATTTTTTCTTACGAAAAAGCAATAATCGATATGAGGAGAGAAATTTTTGAAAAAGCCTTCCTTAAATAGAGTTTTTGCTTTATTATAAGAAAATCTTTTGGATTTTTGAAAACGATCGTCAAAATCTGAGTTCTTGCGATATTTGGGACCAGACTGTCGAAAAAACTGGCAAAAATTAAAAAATCGGGGTAAAAAAAGTGTCGCACTCTAGGTGGGAACGAACTTCGGTAACACTTTACTTGCCCCCCCCCCACGGCTGACCCACTTTCGAGGTGAATTTTTGAAAACCGATTGCATATTCGTGTTTCTCGACCCGGATTTTTACGGGAAATGATCATCAGATTCTGTGAAAGTGAAAAAATTTTTTGGGATTTGCCTTGGTCGCATCTCTAACTTTCAAGCCCAATGCGCCCCCTTCGGGGGCGCAGGGGGCTTGGGGGCTTGGAGTTGAGATGCGCAAACCCACATACCTTAGACACAAATCACTCGTAAGTGACTCTGGATGCATGAAAAAGCATGCATACCAGAGTTTATTTATGCGGTAGGCCCCAGTATTCAAAACTATGTTCAACATCTTCATGTTAGGGGCCTTGTGTGATTAGTGGCCCCTTTTATTCCCTTCCCCTCCCAATACAGCCCTTAATCCCTTTAAAATTCAAAAGGCGCCAATTTAAAAAATATTTTTTTTTCAAATTTTTCTAAAATTTTACCTTGGGGAACCAAGGCAAATCCTAAAAATTTTTTTTTCACTTTCACAGAATCTGATGATCATTTCCCGTAAAAATCTGGGTCGAGAAACACGAATATGCAATCGGTTTTCAAAAATTCACCTCGAAAGTGGGTCAGCCGTGGGGGGGGGGGGCAAGTAAAGTCTAGCCCGAACTTCTGTCCTTAAATCGAGTGTGGACTGTATGTCAATTATGACATAGTTGACGCTATTACTTATGAAACTTAAGAGACCGGCCGACGTACTGGATTTTTACATCTTTTTTACCTCAATTTTTAAAAAATGTTGTTGGTATCACCACCTGGGTACCATTACCAAAATAAAACTCAGAGATAGTAAAAAAGAATCGCTAAACTAGTACCAAAAAAATTGAGGTGCCAATTTAAAATTTTTAAGTTTTTTGTATACTGAAATGTGTTTTTTCAACTTCCAAGGCGAATAGCTAGCTGCGGGTGTGGAAATATGGTGTTGCACTTCCGAAAAGGGCACATCTCCAGACAAATCTGCGTCGAATGGTGTGTAACACTAATATTAAAGGGTATACCAACGCGTTACACTGCAATAAAGGCGGGGGATCAGCGATTTTTTTCTCTCTTGACTATTTTCTACAAGCGTTCTACCTAAGCAAACGGTGTCCAATATTGTTACTCGAGGAGAGTAAAAGTGTGGAAGTATTTACTACATTGATGATATTCCCGGTGGATGTTGAAGGGGATAAGCCATTTAAATTTGAGAAGTGGCTCAGTGCGTAAGCAGGTTCGATCCCGCATGCGTGCACTTTAATTTTTCGGCTTGTTTACCAGTTCTGAGAGTAATTTGGGTCGCTGATTCCGAATCTGGCGTTGAAAAAGTCTAATTACCCCCGGACTGGTCAGACAAGCCAAAAAAATGGCATGCCAACAGGTGGGATCGAACCTGCGCACCATTTTGAGCTAAAGAACTTAGAAGCTTACGCACTGCGCCACAGAAGTCACTTATTCAAACGTGAATGGCTTCCCTCTTTAAAGGGGCATGCCACCGCTAACAAGACGTGGTGCCCAGGAACTCAATTTTTTTCCCTAATCATTGAACTTCTGTAAAGATTTTTCAATTTGGTTTCTAACATGGTTTCTAATTCTAAGCCTCGTTTTGTTAGAAACCAAGTTGAAAAATCCGTACAGAACATCAATGATTAGGAAAAATTTTTGAATTCCCGGGCACCACCTCTTATTTGCGTGGGCATGCCCCTTCAAATAAAAAAATTAAGTTTGAAATTGTAAATAATAATGCAACAACCCGATCTAACTATTTCATTAGAGGGGTAACTTAAAACATTAATTTTGAACTTACTTTGATTCGGTCTCGATTTTGTTTCTAATTTCTTTCAATAAGTTTTCGGATCGACGAACATCAAAAAACTTAGCAATATAAGACTTCATGGCAAATTAGGCCAGACAGAAAATTTAAAAAGCTAGACCCAGATGAAGGAAATGACCACTAGGCGAAGAACTTAGGATGACGTTATTGCATGTTTCCGAATATAAATGTAGCAGCTAAAAATAGCTAACAATGACGTCTTGCAGCACCAGTGATGAGCATATGTTGCAGCAAAAGTGTAGACACAACAAGCAAGCCCTCTACTCTCTCACATTTCTTGGTTTGCAAAAAGTCTTTTCAGTTCTGGCAAATGGCCAAACAATGCCAATGACTGATTTAAAACAAAAAGAAGTCAGCCTAGAAAATATGCAATAAAATAGTTACTGAACGATATATTTGGCATGCAAGGCAATGGATATATGCAGAAGTCGAAGTACGTAAACGTACATTTAAAAAATATTTTTGAGATTCCAAAACTTTTTTATTTTCAAGGTTTCACGTCAAAATCTTTTTTGGTGATCTTTTTCTCTAACAACCACCTCCACACCCCCCCCCCACCGAGAAAGCCACTCTGAATAAAGCGCCAGTGTCATATTTCATCGCATAATATTATGAAATAGTTTGGTAAACAGTCACCTCTCGCTATAGGGCGGTTTTTCAGCGTCTTCAGCGATCGCACTATATCCATATAGTTAACTGTAGTGCAAACAATTTTGAAAAATTACAACAAACTCGAAAAAAATGCTTATATATATTTTTTTGGTAAAATTCAGTAATTTCGTGCTTAAATTCAGACTTTTTGGCCCTTTTTCCACAAGAGCATGGTTTTTCAGCCTTCGTCCCTCCTGTTGTTTTCAGGCTTAGGCTTAGGAAGGCCTGTTAAGAAAGACTCAAGCCTATTTTGGACTCATGTTTGAGTCCGTCCAAACGTACGCCGGCCTACCCTGGCCTAAGCCAAATCCTAAAAAGTCCTACAAAATAGTAGGGAACCAAGACAAACACCCCATCCCCCATTAATTGTGAAATAGAGCCTCCACTTCAGTCACAGTCTTTTAAAAAATATTTATCTACATATTTTTGTTTATTTTTTATGTTGTCTCAAGGCAGCTAGCTATTTTTTACTCCGTTTCTCCTTTCACAGTAGAGTATGGGGAATATTGATTGTCTGCCTTTAAGAATATTTCAGTTGTTTTTGTTTTATTTATTTACATAAATGTTGCTATGTTCTTACTTTCAATTTTTTTCTATTTTATTGTAAATTATATTATCGAAGAACATATTATTATTATTAAGTATAGAGCGCCACATCTTTTTTTTGATATTATGATAAACAGAACACGGAAGGTAAAAATTTTGGAAAGTTTTCGAATTCAGCTCAAATTTAAAAAGTTCAAGCTCTTTTTGAATTTTACTTTTTCGGATGTCCTGAGCACATATTGAAGCCCATTATAACATTATTAGCTTGTGCCTAAGAATTTGTTTGAAGGGGCAATACCAGCGTGTTTAACTGCAATTAAAGCGGGGACAATTTATATCTCTCATGACTGTCTTCTACAAGAGTTCTACCTGATCCGACCCAATTTTTCTTCCCACTTTTTAAAAGTAGGATGAGCTCATAAATATTAGAATTGACATGAGACGAGTGAAAACTTAAAAGACTTAGAAAAGTAAAACACACTGTGTAAATAATCAGATAGACCATTAAAAAGAAGAATGTTTTGTGGTAAAGTCGAACCTCCCAATAATGTACCCTCCAAAACCCCTCCAACCCCCCTCCCCCCCCTCCAAAGTTCGTTCCCGCCTAGGGTCCGACACTTTTTTTAGCTCGATTTTCTAATTTTTTTGCTGATTCTGTTTTGACAGTCTGGCTGCAAATATCGTGAGGATTTTGATTTTGCCGATCGTTTTTCATTTGCCTAAATATTTTTTCTTAAAAAAGCAAAACCTCCCATTGGTGTACACTACTTTGAAAATAAGATGTACACTATTGGAGGTTTTGCTTTTTTAAGAAAAAAATATATAGGCAAATGAAAAACGATCGGCAAAATCAGAGCCCTTACGATATTTGCGTACAGACTGCCAAAACAGAATCAACAAAAAATTAGAAAATTGATCTGAAAAAAGTGTCGAAGTAGGGGAAGTAGGGGATCCTAGGCGGGAACGAACTTTTGAGTGGTACACTATTGGTAGGTTCGACTGTATCAATATGATACTAATGATACTCTAGTATCAAAAGGATACCATAGTAACAAAGTACCATGGTACCAAAAGGTACCGAAATACAGTCAAACCTCGATTTAACGAGCCCCACCTCAAGTTCGTTCCCACCTAGGGTCCGACACTTTTTTTAACCCTATTTTCGAAATATTTTAGCAATTCTGTTTTGACAATCTGGTCGCAAATATCGTAAGGATTCCGATTTTGCCGATCGTTTTTCAGAAATCTAATGTTTTTGCTTCTAAAAAAGCTAAACCTCGATTTAACGACCCCCATTTTAAAAATTGGAGGGTCGTTAAATCGAGGTTAACCTTTTTAGAAGCAAAAACATTAGTTTCTGAAAAACGATCGGCAAAATTGGAATCCTTACGAAATTTGTGACCAGATTGTCAAAACAGAATTGCTAAAATATTTCGAAAATGGGGTTAAAAAAAGTGTCGGACCCTAGGTGGGAACGAACTTGAGGTGGGGGTCGTTAAATCGAGGTTTGACTGTAGTACCATTTACGGTCCGCGACAATTCGCCCCTCGGACGATTCGCCCGCTGAAACGATTCGCCTCCTACCAATAAATAAACTTTTTTAAATTTTTGTAATCTTCCTAATATCAAACCAATAGCCATACTCCGCTCGCGAAAATTTTCAATTCAAATTTTTTTTGTATTATCAAAAGTTCCTGTCATTTTAAACATTTTTTTTTACAATACGACTCCAGTTCTGCTGGATTATTCATACGACATCTAACAAGTGGTCGTCTATTTGGTGCGAATTTTCGTTTCATGTTTTTCAGGTTTGAAATCCTGTTTCTGAACAAATTTGAGCATCCTAAAAATGGTTTGACAGTGGTAAAATGCCGTTTTACAGGGTATTTTCAATTTTTCGTAAAGTGACATTTCTCTACGTAGAAACTATTTTTAGATTATCAAAATTAGTGAACAAAAAGATTTTTAAAGTAGAGACATGAGAAAAAAATTGCCATCTGGACATGCAGATTCACCACTTGTACCCGGATATGGATTGAGTTGACGAAAACAGTTAACTTCCTTAGTTCAACCTTCCTGCCGGAATATCCATTCATCTCCAGGTATCGCCATCTACCTAGACCACCTTGGATTAGATCCAATAAACAAATATTGCCGGCGAGAAAAATTATTCTGTTATTACAGAATTTCGAAAAACGGACTAGAAAAAAAATTATGGTCACTTCAAAACTACCGCATTTCTTGAAACACCCTGTATTTTTTGTCTTCAGCACTTATTATTTTAGACGCACTGCAGACGAAAAATCGAATAAACATTTTGGGGAAAAATTGCGCCACAGGCAAAAAGTTTTGTTTACAATATTTGTAAGAAACCAATAGCAATATCAACATTTCTGAAAGCGGTACTCCAATATCCCAATACCAATATTTTCCGAAAATGAGGGCCAACATCCCAATATACCAATAACAATATATTGTGTCGTCAGCTCTAATACTAATTCATATTCATACTTTCAAGAAAAATATGGCACTTTTTTAAGCTTGCTTTGATATATATATTTCAATATAAAGACGTTATGAAATGGCTATACATATATGGCAATAAAATTTTTTGCGGAATTCAGTGATTTACCAATTAAATGCAAACTTCTAAGCCATTCTGAATTTGAGGAAGTACAGGTGACAATTACAACATTTACAGATCTCCTTATTGAAAAAAAATACATGCAATTTTTCAGACGAATGGCTAATTTAATTTCTATTTGTCTAATTATTTTTGGATTTTACTTATTAATGGACTTGAAAATGATAGACCTATTGCGATGAAATATTCTGAAGAAGGCAGTGACAAGGAGGTCTGCAACAGAGTTCTGCAAATGATTTATGAAATATATATGCTTTAGATAGAATCCAAACATCTGAGATCAGCCGATTATATACTTGACGAAAGACCATCCCGTAAGCACAACAGCTATTCGTCGGAATCGAATCTAGCAGGCAAGGATAAGGTAGTTTGATTTTAAAGAATTTTTGGTCCTATGTCACAATCGGCTTTGATCCCTCTGTTGTTTTTACGTGAAAACCTTAAAATAACCGACCCCCCCCCTCCAAAGAGTATTTTTCCCTAAGCCTATTTTTTGGGTTTCCGTGATTTTTTTCACCACAATTCATTGCAATGTAGAGTGTGCTGGTCTTTGGCCGCGAGGCGGTAAAAATGCTTGGTATTGTCGGTGCAAAAGGTGAGAAATAGGTTGAAAATGAAAAAGTTGGCTTACACGTGTTAGAAAAAATACTCTTTTGATGGGGGTTAAATGGAGGGTACTGTCTTTTTTTATTGTGATTTTTTAGAGTTAGGCAAGGGTAGGCCAGCGTATTTCAGGACATACTCAAACATATTTTAGTCTCATGTTTGAGTCTGCCCTAAAATACGCTGGCCTACCCTTGTCTAAGCCTGAAAAATCACAATAAAAAACACCGGGGGGGGGGGGGCCTCAAGGCTAACAAACCACCACCTCTTCATCGTCAAATAGGGGCGAACTTTTTATTATTACAGTCGAACCTCTCTATAGTGTACACTCTCCATAGTGTACACCTCTCTATAGTGTACACCTGGGCTCGGTCCCTTGGGTGTACACTATAGAGAGGTTCGACTGTATTTATAAAAAGTAATAAGCTGGAAAAAAATCGCTGCGAGAAGATTTTTGGCTCGGTTCAACTGATACAGTCGACTCTCGATTTCAGGACACCCCCAAAAGTTCATTCCCAGCTGGGTCCTACACTTTTTTAGCACGATTTTCGAAGCTTTTTTAAATTCTGCTTTGACAGTCTGGTCGCAAATATCGCAAGGATGTCGATTTTGCCAATCGTTTTTCAAAATCCGAAAACTTTTTCTTCTAAAAAAGCAAACCCTCGATTTAAGGGTTTTTCCAAAATCCCTGTCCTTAAATCGAGAAGAAGAAAAAGTTTTTGGATTTTGAAAAACGATCGGCAAAATCGACATCCTTGCGATATTTGCGACCAGACTGTCAAAGCAGAATTTAAAAAAAGCTTCGAAAATCGTGCTAAAAAAGTGTAGGACCCAGCTGGGGAATGAACTTTTGGGGTGTCCTTAAATCGAGAGTCGACTGTAACTTTTTTACTTTGGACTTTTTTTTAGATTTTTATTAACGGTAATTTTTTCCAATATCTGACCCTTCTCTGACTAATTTTATCTACTTCTAAGACCTTTATTAAGCCTGGAATTTTTATTGAAGAGCGCTTCGAATTTTTTAACTCTCATAAGTTCCACTAATTTTGATTTTGTTGAGCCCATGAAAGTTTGCAGATCCACCCCGAGATTTTCCGATTTTTGAGGAGGTGAAAAATATAAAAATATGGTATTAAAACAAAAAAAATTCCAAAAACCTCGAGAAAGAAATCCCTGAAAATCTTTTGCCGTTAAAACTCAAAACAAATTCTGCCCAAACACAATTTTGAACCAGGTGTGTGGTTCTATTAGACAGAATACGGTATTTGAAAAACGATTAAGCTCACAGCGAGCTGACCGAGGTTATTGAAAGCCCGGCCCGTGCTTCTAAAAACCTGAGGTCAAGCTCGTCCATATCTCCGATTTGTGTCTGCTTCACTGTTAAACTAAATATTCCAAATCTGCTAGCGCCGTTTTGTAGCAGAGAGACTTCTCTCTTACAGGGTTTTGAAAGGGTTTTTAGGTAAAAACCCAACTCGCGCCCGTACTGACTCGCGCCCCCCAACTCGCGCCAGTCCCAACTCGCGCCCCCCAACTCGCGCCGGTCCAACTCGCGCCCCCCAACTCGCGCCGTTCCAACTCGCGCCCCCAACTCGCGCCGGTCCCAACTCGCGCCCCCCAACTCGCGCCGTTCCAACTCGCGCCCCCCAACTCGCGCCACTTTTAACCCTCCTACTCATGTGCGCCCGAAAACTCTAAAAAATACCAAGCTTAGCACCAATGATAGCATCGAAAAAAGCGCGTAGAGGCGTTTGGCCCCTTTTTTCCCATTTTTGGCGTTCTGCCCTATGTTCTGTTTTAGCCACTTAATCCATATTTTTTAATTTAGGCTTAGGCCTTAGGCTCAGGGTAGCCAGCGCATGTTAGCTGGGACTAAAAAATGTCTAACGAACTACAAAAGGGTTTAAAGAAAGGCCTAAGTGGCTAAAACAGAACATAGGGCAGAACGCCAAAAATGGGAAAAAAGGGGCCAAACGCCTTCGCACCGAAAAAAGCAAACAGTTAGTGGTGCTGAAAATCCTATAAGGATATACGACAAAATACCGCGGCGACAAAACACTGAGCTATAATTTACTACGTATATAAGCGATTCTTACATGCTCTTCTTGACTATAACCCTATTTAAAGTTGAGGAGAGAGTACATTGGTATAGTCGAACCTCGATAAGCCATCCCCCCTGCTAAACCTCCACCTTATAATCACCCGATCTGGTCAGTTACACGACATTCATAGGAAAATGGAACACTCGATGATCCGTCACCTGAGTGTGGTCTCCCGAGGTGACGACTTATCGAGGTTCGACTGTACCTGGTTTTTTGTGGAGTTTCAGTCTTATACCGGTGTCTTTCGTTAAAATTATTTTGTTAAGTTAGTACGATTAATAAATGTTTTTGTCGTTTTCATTCTTTCCTACTATCTGTATAATAGGGCTGACATCAGACTGAGCCTTTCACAATTCATTTTGTTGACAACTCAGCCTTTTGACAACTCAGCCTTTTGACAACTCATCCTTTTGACAACTCATCCTTTTGACAATTCGGAAAATCGAAATTCGAACTTTCGAAATTCGTCTTAAGACGATTCATTCGAATCATCATTCAAATTTTTGTTAGCTCATTCGAACGAGGATTCATTCATTCTGTATCTCAGACGACATATTGTTCATATCTCTGTTGTTAAGAAATAACCGCGGGTACCAAAAAAACGACCGCCAACAACCCTAGTGCATAGACGTTTTCCCAAAATAAAACTTTTTTCTAACAACAGGAGGACCAAGGCAGATTTTTAAGTTTCTTTTAGAATTTTTTTAGATTGTGTGCGAACCACTCCAAACCGTCCCAAACCATCGCAAACCACCTCGAATACCCTCAAACCGCCCTAAACATCAAACCCATAAATGAGAAATAAAAATTTCTTAAAATAAAAAATAACATGTTTCTCTAACTTAAAATTGTGTGGAGAATCAGGTTTGTTAAGACCGAAATCAATATTTCACCCACGCAAACCCCAAAACGTGCGGTGGGTTACTCTTGGTCAGATGAATACCGTATATTCTCTATTAAAGGCCCCCTCTCTAATAAAAGCCCCCCCCCCTCGATTTTGACCAGGATTTCAGAGTTAGAACCATTTTTGATTTACAATTTCCGCATTTTTCGAAGGTTGAAAAATAAAGGCCCCGGGCCTTTAATAAAGAATATACGGTATCCGCCTGGATGGCCTGAAAGTTAAAATTTCTTAAGAATAAAAAATAAACTGATTTTTCTAACTTAAAATTGTGTGAGTGATTGGATTTTTTTAAGTCCAAAGTTGAGATTTCACACGCTCCAACTTTAAGCTACCACCTCGCCAGGTGGTACCACCTGGCCATCCAACTGGATGGCCTAAAATAAAATGGTTAATTTTAAATGAAAAATCAATTTTTCCAAACTAAAATTTGTGTGAGGAATTGGGCTTGTCAAGACCGAAAAAGCAGTTTTATCTACCCAACCCCAAACTTATGGTGGTTACCACCTGGACAGGTTGATATCCAGGTAACTCCAGAGTAGGGTATATCCACCCAAATGACCTGAAAAGTCAAGCGCTTGTCTTTTTATATCTAAAATTATGGTAAAATGAGGTACGTGACTAGGTGGATTTGAACCAGCAACCTCTGCATCACCCCTTAGAATCGCTCAGAACCCCATCCAGAGAGACCAAACCAAGTGGTCATCAACTTGGATCGAATTTTTTTTCACGGTTTTCGGGTTCCAAAACAATTTTTGTGCACTAAGTCGACCACGCTGAAGATGGTTTGATAGTGGTAAAATCACGTTTTATCGAGAAATTTTTGAGCTATTGCTAACGATTGATTTTGAAAAATCAAGAATTAGCAGTAACTCAAAAATTTCTCGATAAAACGTGTTCACCACTATCAAACCATCTTCAGCGTGGTCGACTTAGTGCACAAAATTGTTTTGGAACCCGAAAACCTTGAAAAAAAATTTCGATCCAAGTGGACGACCACTTGGTTTGGTCTCTCTGGATGGGTTCTGAGCGATTCTAAGGGTGATGCAGAGGTTGCTGGTTCAAGTCCACCTGGGCGCATACCTTATTTTTTATTATAATTTCGAGTGTTTGATTGGTGAAGAGGTCCATATACTCATCACCAAGGTTGCTGGTTCGAAACTCCAACCAATGGCCATATACATATAGTATAGCATATACATATAGTAAGAGCAGTGTTTTCAAAAATGAGAATGAGAATACAGAATGAGAATGAGAATGAGAATTGTCAGAATGAGAATTGCTCATAACTCAATTTTTTCATGGAAAAATGCCAAATCTGATATGGATGACATATATCTACTTTTTAATTCTAAGTATAGATCATCTATATCAGATTTGGCATTTTTCATGAAAAAACCGAATTATGAGAAATTCTCATTCTCATTCTGTATTCTCATTTTTGAAAACACTGGTATAGAGTGAAGATACATCCGAAAAGATATATGGGTGCTAATAAGTAAGAATATACAACAATACGAATCTAAATACGGATGAGTTGTCAATAATTACAATGTTGTTTCGACACGATAATCAAAAATTTGAATTTGAAAAAGCCGAATTGTCAAAAGTCTGAGTTGTCAAAAGGCTGAGTTGTCAACAAAATGAATTTTGAAAGGCTCAGTCTGATGTCAGCCGTATAATAGGCTATACACAGCCGAACTTACGTTATCAGCTGATCCAGTTACCTCTCGGGACCGACCTTAGAATGGCGTACTACGAGGAAGACGTTAATTGGGGTGTCAAACACAGAAAGGTAAGCCAATTTTAGGCAAATAAATTGTAATAGGATGCCGTATAACTGTGGTGACTTACAATTGAGGTTCGGAAGCGAACCATATGGTCGTATTGTTTAACCATTGGCCCTTTCTTAAAAAAAATTAGTCTTGGTTGTTTTTCAACCCGTAAAAAACAGAAAAATATATTTTACTATTACCTAGAAATGAATTCCTGTTTTGTTTCGATTCGTCCTAAAAATTTCGTCATAGTAGAAGACCAGAACTCCACATAAAAAACCCGCGTGCTTACCTAATGCTGTGCCTAAAAAAATTGACTGAACATAAGAGCCCTTGCATTTAATAAGTACCCAGATTTGAGGGATACATGGGTAACCATACCTGGATATTAACATTTGGGTAAGATGACGCGAGTACTTACGTGCCTCGTGCTGGGTTTTTTTTAAATATTATCAAACCGTGTTTAGAGCACGATACTGAATGGCATACAGTAATTTTAATTTTAAAAATTGGAGAAAAAATTATGTGGGCGCACATGTGTAGGAGCCGGTTAAAAAGTGGCGCGAGTTGGGGGGCGCGAGTTGGGACCGGCGCGAGTTGGGAGGCGCGAGTTGGGACCGGCGCGAGTTGGGGGGCGCGAGTTGGAACGGCGCGAGTTGGGGGGCGCGAGTTGGGACCGGCGCGAGTTGGGGGGCGCGAGTTGGACCGGCGCGAGTTGGGGGGCGCGAGTTGGAACGGCGCGAGTTGGGGGGCGCGAGTTGGGACCGGCGCGAGTTGGGGGGCGCGAGTTGGAACGGCGCGAGTTGGGGGCGCGAGTTGGGACCGGCGCGAGTTGGGAGGCGCGAGTTGGGACCGGCGCGAGTTGGGGGCGCGAGTTGGAACGGCGCGAGTTGGGGGCGCGAGTTGGGACCGGCGCGAGTTGGGGGCGCGAGTTGGGACCGGCGCGAGTTGGGGGCGCGAGTTGGGACCGGCGCGAGTTGGGAGGCGCGAGTTGGGACCGGCGCGAGTGGGGGGCGCGAGTTGGAACGGCGCGAGTTGGGGGGCGCGAGTTGGGACCGGCGCGAGTTGGGGGCGCGAGTTGGGACCGGCGCGAGTTGGGGGGCGCGAGTTGGAACGGCGCGAGTTGGGGGGCGCGAGTTGGGACCGGCGCGAGTTGGGGGGCGCGAGTTGGAACGGCGCGAGTGGGGGGCGCGAGTTGGGACCGGCGCGAGTTGGGGGCGCGAGTCAGTACGGGCGCGAGTTGGGTGTCGTTCGTTTTTAAGAGAGTTTGAGGATTTAAAAAAGACAAATTTTCTTGAAAATTTATTTTTAAATTATATCGCTGCCGGTGCCAAAAAAAACTCAAAAACATCGATTTACCAGCCTGATCATAACATATATTGGGTTCAGAGACGTATCCAGGGGCTACTAATCTGGCTTCAGCCCCCCCCCCGTTTCCCGAAATTTTTCTAAGTAACTGTGCAGTATTTTTGCATCCCCCATCTCAAATATGCTTTTTAGTTCACTTCCGTCACCATTCTGCGGCATGGAGACTATGAATTGTTGGAGCCGTGCCGGCCGATGGCTCAGGCTCCATCAGGGCTGATGACATTGATGAGTTTGGCTGGTTGCTGCGTGACTGCCACCACCCAATCCAACAATTTATGCTCTTTGGCTACAACTTGGAGTCCTACTTGATGAATTTTTTCCGAGGACTGGACAGGACCTGCTTCACTGGCCAAACCATTGCTTTGAACTCTGTGGACATGGGAACTGCACTCTTGACTGACTGGTTTCAAGAACTTTTTGATGGAGACAAGGCTATATTTCGACCAAAACACCTTCAGTTGCAGGGTCTCAGACAAGTGCCCAATGATTACATGAACCAGGCCTTAGTTACTTATAGTTCTTTGATATCGGCTCAGAAAATTGTGTTGCTGGATTTTATGCAGGTGATTCTTTACATAATTTATGGGCTTTTAAAAAACCGGCCGAAGACTACTCTGTTTAACGTTGAACTTTGGTTAAAATCTGCTACTTAAAGCTACTTAGCTTGAAAAATTCGGCCTCGGTGGCGCAGTGGAAGGGTTAATGTTTTTTGTCTCAAAATGGTGCGCAGGTTCGATCCCCCGTGGTGGCACGCTATTTATTTTTGCCCGTTTGACACACTTCTAGGGGTAATACGACTTTGTTGGCGCGAGTTTCGGAATAAGCGACCCGAAAACTGCTAGACATTGGTCAAACAAGCTAAAATAAATGGCATGTCACTACGTAGGATCGAACCTGCAACACCATTTTTTGCCATAAAACATAAACGCTTACCCACTTCATCACCGAGGCCGAATTTTTCAACCTAAGTAGCATTTCCCCTTCATTTAAACCAATTACAAAATTTTTTACGCCTTTGCAAGGGCAAGTCTCTATTCTCCTGCAGCTGTAAGGCTCGAAAAATAGTGATGTAAAATTGAAACTGAATTGTAAATGGCTCAAATTGTTTTACCCTACTAAATTATTGGATTTATCCGGTCAAATCATAGAAATGTCTTTTTATTTCGATAAATTTTTGAATTTGTTACACATTTTTATACTAGCGTGTAGTCGTGGATCTCAGCTTTCTAACAAGCTAACAACTGACTTTTCAGAGATTTTGAAAAGTTGGAAAAAAGTCATTGTATGGAGCTTCAAACAATTAAGTGTATGCAAAGACTTTTTCTCCAACTTTTTAAGATCTCAGAAATTTATTCTATAACTTGTTAGAAAGCTGAGATCCGTGGCTACACGCTGGCATAAAAACCGTTTGAAAATAGAAATAAAAAGTTGAAAAAATACTCGAGAGAAGCAAATTTTTACGATTTGGCGGGGTGAAAGAATAATTTGGCGAGAAAAGTACTTTAAGCCATTGTAAATGTAATTCTCAAAGTTTGGCAGCCAGACATTTTGGTTATTTTTTTGAATTCGCAAAAAAATGTCGGGCACCTAGACTGAGCCCAACTTGATGCGTGTTCATTCAATCAAGCGTTCCTTGTAAAGTCGAAATTCCCAACAGCTTCAAGGAACTAGAAAAGAGATGCCACGAACTTGATGATCAGTTAATTGAAAAGTTCAATTTAAGCTGCCAAATGTCTCTCGTCACACCGCTGAAGAAGTGGCAGCTGTGTGCACCAAAATCAAGACAAGCACTATTATGAAATGGTTGCATGCCGATTCCAATGCTGCCTTTTTTGGTCCGCGCATATTCAACATCCAGGTGGAGTTACTGGAAGAACCGCTTGTTGATGTGATTGATGCTCTGTTTGAAGTAAGTCTTGAAAAAAATTAAAAATTACTGTGTGCATGCAAAAAAGCCACACAGGAAAACCTAATATGAAAGGAAATGACCGTCAATGATAAGAATATTTGGCCCTACCGGAGTATACCCCCAAATGAAATTTTTTTGTAAGTCTTTCCAAACACCCTATATCAACCTAAAATTGCCTCAGAAGCTCAAAAAAGACATTATTTTTGAGTTCTGGTTTGAAAAAAAAATTGAGTTTTGGACATTTTGAAATTTCGACCATTTGCCTGTTTTGGCATGTTTTGGTCACTGCAGCCGGGCGAAAAGGGCCTCTAAATGCATTTTTGTTCAAGAGTCTTTGACATTGACTAGAACACTAAAATAGTGTCTTTTTCGAGCTTCTGAGGCAATTTTTAATCGATATAGGGTGTTTGAAAACACTTTAAAAAAATTCATTTAGGGAGGGGGTATACTCCGGTAGCGCCGAATTTTTCAAAAGGCGAGTACCAGGTCAATTCAAACCAGAATTATTTTAAAATTATTTTGTTGAGTACCCTACGGATAATAGGTGATCGAAAACAATAGCATCGGGGGCCTGGTGGTAAAATAGCGGCGTAATGTCACAGTTGGTCGTCGGTTCGATTTGGAAGCGTAGTTTTTCCTCAACTTTTACAAAATTGCGTGAAATTAATTTTTGTTTGAATTGAACTGATACTTGCCTTTCAAAACATTTCCTTTCGAAATTTTCTTGTCGGCGACACAGAGAAAAGGTGGAGACTAGCGTTTCTTTTTTTACTCGACAAACTTCGTGATAGCCCAAGTGCCAGCCTTCTCCAAAGAGTATTTTTTATCTAAGGCTACCTTTTTCGGTTTCCTTGATTTTTTTCACCCTAATCCATTGCAATGTGGAGTGTGCAGGTTTCCGGCCGCGAAGTGCTAAAATACCCTTGGTATTGTCGGTGCAAAAGGTGTGAAATAGGTGAAAAATGAAAAAAGTTGGCTTAGAGAAAAATACTCTTCGGAGAGATGCGCGCACTTGGGCTGAATCTCGACAAACTTTCACATTCGTTCTCGTCTAGATTTTTTAAAGGAAGGGTACATCTTTTTTTCCGTATCTGTTCCCGCATGGAAATGGTTTTTTTCAAATTCAAACACATTTGAAGGTTGCTGGTTCAAATCCCTCTGGCCGCACACTTCATTTTTTCAACATTTTATTTCCGAGTTTGGTATCCAAATTATCCTAAGGGTCTTGGGAGCACAACAAAGACTTAAGCGCAGAGATGCACGACTACTTGACCTAAGTTAGAGCCCAACCTTAGGTAAGAATTATTTATCTTAGAAGCTGATATGCATTAAATCATAATGTCAAGGCTGTTAATGACATCGAATCGATCCTAAACATGATTCCATTCAATAAATTGATAATTTCGAGCATTAGAACACATGGTCAGAACACATTAAAAAAATATGAAAAAAATAAAGTATGCAGCCGGAGGAATTTTAACCAGCAACCTACAAATGTGTTTGAAATTTGAATTAATACGATTTCCATACAGGTCCAGATACGGACAAGAGATGTAGCCTCCCTTTAAGCTTTAAGCTTTCTGCCTATTTTTTGAAAGTAGTATAAGATCATCAATATCATATTTGACTCGAAACAAGTGAAAACTGAAACCATTCAAAAAAAATTCTGGTCCACGCCTCAAGCTGATTTTCGCCAATTTTTAAAAGATAACAGCAAGACCAAGCCAAATTAAAAAATATATAAAAACTAAAAGAAAATCTTTTGAAATAAAAGTCACATATTTTTAGGCTTTTGGGTGGATCCTCGCCCAGCCAGCTTCTTCCTGCTGGCTCATCGCAATGCGGACAGCGTGTATGGGGAATCTCATGGATGGCCTTCCTTAGAAGTGACCGGAGATGGAGAAAGTATTGGCCGCTCAGCCGTCAATACCATCACAGGCGAACACATGCATGTGGGTGTAATCAGCAATAAGGACTACACCAACACCAACGCTGGAGGAGTTCAACTGGCTGGAGACGACCTGTACTTGGAGAGATACTCTGGCAGTCTGCAGCAAAGCGCCTTGTATATTCTCCAAGAATCTCAAAAGATGCAAGGTCCACAAGAGAAAATAGTGCCAGTAGTGCTGCGGGGAGATTAGACTTTTTAATTTAGCAGTATTTTTTAGGTAGAATCTGTGATTAGAATAAAGTGCCAAAAAACAAGTATATCTATTTTTTTGTGAAATAGCATGTTTTTTCAGTTAGAACAAAAAAAATCCATAAAATTTATTTGGATGTTTTTACACCAATATCATATACAACATGGGCCTTTATTTGACCGAAACACTCACTTAAACTTGGGAAAAGCCGTTTAAATTTGAAAAAGGAGCTTCAATGGCGCAGTGCGTAAGTGCTCGCGTTTTTCGGCCCAAAATGGTGTTTTTTGTGTTGCAGGTTCAATCCCACGTAGGGGCACACTATTTTTTTGGCTTGTTTGGCCAGTTTAGAGGCAATTAGACTTTTTTGACGCCAGATTCGGGATCAGCGACCCAAATTACCTCTAAACTGGCCAAAAAAGCCAAAAAAATAGTGTGCACCTACGTGGGATTGAACCTGCAACACCGAAAAACACCATTTTGGGCCAAAAAAACGCGATCACTTACGCACTGCGCCATGGAAGCCACTTTTTCAAACCTAAATGGCTTTATCACCCCCCCCCCTCCCCTTTAACAAGCAGGGACAACAAATCTAATACAGCAAGATATAGCGAGAGTTGACTGCATACAGAAGTTGACTGTATGGAAAGGGTTGACTGTAGACCTAACAAATTGAATGAAATTAAAATGAAAAAACATTTTTCGAAAAAAAAATCATGCTCAACACATCAATTTGGGACATAAAAATTTGGGCAGCCGACGATTGCGCCATTTCAAATTGCGCCAATTCACATTGCGCCATTTCAAATTGCGCCAATGCAGATTGCGCCACTGCAAATTGCGCCAAAATCAAATTGCGCCACTATATACTCTAATCAAAGTTAGGCAAATACTTTTTTTAATCTGATCTCAACGAATTTTGTTCCCTTCTATTATTAGGGCTGACTGTTTTCATGTCCTTCAATGACCAATTTCAGTGAAATGACCAGAAATTTGCAGGGTTGTAATGGCGCAATGTGCAGTGGCGCAATTCGATTTTGGCGCAATTTGCACTGGCGCAATCTGCATTGGCGCAATTTGAATGTGGCGCAATCTGAATTGGCGCAATTTGAAATGGCGCAATCGTCGGCTGCCCAAAAATTTCACCAAAATCATAAAAGTTCTTCACCGAATCTTTGCGTTTTTAAATGTGAGCGAAAATATTTTATCTTCGCGCAAATTTTTGTTTTTTTTTTGAAACAGTCGCTTAACATTTCAAAGACCTTCTTTTTTTATACTTTGAAGCCTTTTTCGGTGCATTTTTAGTTGCTCTTTTGAATGATATGTCAGGTTTGCTAAATAAAAAGCTGTATCCAACTTTTTTTTGCCTATTTTAGTCAAAAAAAATCGTTTTGTAAAAATATCCTAATTGTTTTTGGGTGAAGAGGGCTGTGGGCTCATTAGGCTTTATATGAGCGTAATTCATGAAGCTGAAACTGCAGTAATTTGCAGTAAATGAATATTATATTATACGGTTACTAAAAATGCAGACTCAGTCCTTGTTATAGAGCGGTTTCACAAAAAAGCGGGCACATTTTCACAAAACGCAGGCACTTTTTCACATAACGCGGTCACTTTTTCCCCAAACGCGGGCATTTTTCCGTATCGTCCATTCAAAACCATGTTTATGGCATTGTGTTTATGACCCACTTTACCCACCAAAAATTTCAATGTCGAAAAAAATTATAGCCTACATATTATGGCATTAAAAAACATGACATTCACTGTCACTCATTGGAAACGATGCTTTATGGTTTTCAACAAATATGTGTTGCCAACTGCTAGACATCTACGCACCCTGAAAAAATCACTACTAGAACAACACATATCAACAATTGAAAAAGAAGAGAAACCATAAAAAACGGTAATAGTAATATCTGAGCTGTTGCAAAGATAGTTCAATGCCTGCATAACCAAGCACAGACCTATGAGAAATAATCAAATACAAAAAAATAATAGAAATAAATATTATGCTCAGTCTAACATGAAATTTTTTGCAAAACATCAAATTTTTCAGCTTGATATTTTGGCTAAATCTTTTGGCTTCACAGTAGTTCTCATGAAGAAATTGGGGAAATGTCAGGTAAACAAAGATTGGCAAAAAAAGAAGTACATTACTAGATAGTTCTTCACGTGTAAGATTTTTTGTACCCTCCTTCACAATACTTACCTGTTTGGCGATTAAGCCAGTATATGCACAAAGTAGAGGTAGTAACAGGATATAGAGGTAGGAGAAAGAGGTAGGAGCTTGGTCTGCTGGAAATCTTTTTTTGATGTTGTTGTTGTGCACAGGAAGACAAGGCCGAGTAATGGGTAAGATATGTATATCTGCAGCAGGGTGAGGTTTGTATGAAAAAATTTTTTAGGTGCTAATTTTGGCGGTTTACTAGGCACTGGACTTGGTTTGATGGTTGGAAGGTTGGAGCATGTGAGTTGATTGATTTGGTTGAGTATTCCAGCCAAGGCTCGATTGGGACAATGATCTGTCCAGAGAGAGGTATTGCCTGAATCTTGTGGATCCCTTTTCCACTTTGCGTTGCAAAGAGGACATTTGGCAGTGGGATTGAGGGAGGTGAATAGCCGGTTGACACACTTGGAACAGCCCACATTATTGCCACATACACAACAGATTATTGGTCCAATTGACAGTTCCCAGCAGATTTGGCATCTAAAATTTGAAAAAAGTGATCTTTTTGAAATGTCTGGAGCGGGTTTGGCTACACTGTTGCTATCTTTTCTGTGCAATTTACTTAAAAATGATATTTTGAGGAAAAAATTTTGGTAAATAAAAAAACAGAACTAAAAGCCTGCTCTAGTAACCCTACTGAACTAGTAACCCTAGTGGCCAACCCTACTGAAAAGGTACCTAAGTCCAGATCGGAATCTAAGTCTATATGACACCACCAGACTTGCCCTTGTTCAATGTGAAACCATTATTCCCGGTCTCTTCGGATCCGATAGGATATTAGCGCAGTCATTATTGCAAGACACCGAGTACAAAAGGCGCTTATCGGCTGTAGACAGACTCAAACCTAATTCCGCACGGCTTACTAAAATCGTATGCGGACCGGAATAGCTGCGAGACTGAGTTCTCAGGAAGAAACGCCGAAAAATCAAAAGTCGCTGAAGGCAAAGATATACGTGCAAGCTTGAGACTTCTCACCAGACACACAATTGGATAACTGTAAATGAAAGTGTATAAATGTTAAGACTTAGATAATGTTTTCGCTTGTTAGGCGAGATGAGATGAAGAAATAGTGAAAGCGTGTGAAGTGCTCGCGGTTAGTTTTCGTTCCAAGATTTGGATGACTAAATTTGACGAATTTGAATGAAATATTATGGTTATTAGTCATTTTCAAGTGACTTATGGATTTAAAAGTGGTTTTGTCCAAATGACCATTTGCCTATACCTTACACTCTGTTATATGCGTTAAATTTTTAATTTTTAAAAAACCATCGCCGTTAATGAGAATGGCGATTTGGAGATTTTAAATTGGCGGGGGACAGCCGGAAATGCCGAAAATCTTTTCGCGGATTATTTTTTTATTTGCATCTAAAATTAAAATTCCATGCACTAGGTGAGACGAATCCACATGTACCTATGATAGCTTATATTATATGATAGATTATAGCTCGATGGGAGTCCGCTGAGTCGTCCGATCTGGCATTGTCAAGCAACGTCAGGCGCGACTAGTGGATGGTTCTTTATTTTGAACAAATTGTAATCGCAAACAAAAAATAATTCGAATAATATTTTCAAAAAAAAAGAGCTATCCCCGGCGAATTCGAAAACTCGAAATTGCCATTGTCATCAACGGCGATGGTCTTTTTAAAAAATAAATTTGTAAAAAAGTATGAAGACTTACTTAGATTCCGATTCAACTTTCTTCTTAAATTCATTCAATAAAGTTGAATGTTCGGTTGGATTTTGTAATGGAGAAATATTTGGGTTCATAGCCCACTTATCTAGAGTTAGAAGAGTTGAAAATGATGAAATACGGATTTTTTCAAAAAATAATTGTTTTTAAGCATACCGTATTCTCTCTAATAGAACCACACTCTCTATTTGAACCACACTCTCTGATAGAACCACACCCCCAAGGGGGGTTGTGAAATAGAACCACACTCTCTATTAGAACCACACTCTCTAATAGAACCACACCCCTTAAGACCCTCAAGCTGCGCCAACGGCCGTCAAATTCCAATGGATTGTGGAAGCCTGGGAGAATCTCTCAAAGGAGCTCATAATTAAGTCATTCGAATCGTGCGGAGTTCTCAATGCCACCGATGGATGTGAGGACAACGCCATCCACTGCTGCAAAAAAGTTAGACCGGTTCCGAGTGGTCGAGGCAAGGTGAAGCTCGCGCGTGATGAGAAGAAGTTGGCTGAGCTGATACAAGAGATCGATCTCGAAGAAGCGCAAGAAAATGTGTTTAATAATAAAGATATCTCTAGAGTGTTGATGAGTTTTGGGACCTGTTCTGGTTTCGGGGAGGGACAACGCCCATTTTTACTAAATATTCATTTTTTCAGGTTGATCAAGTCGATTATGGTGACCAGGGTGACAACGAATCAACGAAATTACTCACAGTCAAACCTCTATATAACGCCCCCCCCCACCCAAAAGTTCGTTCCCACCTTGGGTCCGACACTTTTTTTAGCTCGATTTTCAAAGCTTTTTTAAATTCTCTTTTGACAGTCTGGTCGCAAATATCGCAAGGATTCCGATTTTGCCGATCGTTTTTCAATATTTGAATAATTTTACTTTTAAAAAATACAAAACCTCTATATAACGGCCCTCTAATTTTTTTAGGACAGGAGCGACTACTGCTGCAGCTACAACACGCAAAGTTCCTTCCTATTGCGAGGTATCACCAAAACGCTTTTTGTCACTCCAGTACTTGTTCTAATAACAGTGATTGCAGAAAAACTTTACATTTAGATTTGTTGCTTTCTGCGAGAAGTAACGAGGCGAAATATTCTTTGACCCACACTCGCAGCACCGAGTCAAATAAGCTTCCAGTTGTTCGACATGCACAATTATAAATTTGGGCTTTTTAGAGGGTTCCAACTCATCTTCGACGTCAGCATCAGTTATCAAAAAGTCCTCAACCAGCAAGTAATCATTTCTAGCAGATCTTTTAGACTTTTTCATTGGTATCTGAAGCCAAAAATACTTGTGAAAACTTTGAATGCCCTTACTCCATCGATAATTGATAGGTCAGGTAAAGGCAGTTCAAAAGAGCTAGTAATAGAGGTAGGAAATGGCAGATCAGCTGAAGGAATAAGTGGAGATGAATAATTAAATTCAGTATTCGACACAATCGGTGGAGGAAGATAAAAGAAAAAAGCTACAGTGGACAGATTCTGTATAGCATTCTCATTTCACCCTTTCAAAGATTAGAAAATATAAAAAAAGTACTTCAGGTGAAATTATTTTAGCTCCCAGTACAATGCCCACTTTTATCTGACCACGCCTGACGAGATCATCGTTCGAAAAATGGCTGTAACACACAATGACTCTTTGGCCTGGCGAAAATGCATCATAATTTAGAGAATTTCGATATGGCAATAGTCATACCTAGAAACGATAGAAATATGTATACCAAGAGCCCTACCCACTTTTTTCTAGGATACAGGAAACGCAATTTATAGCAAAGTTTTTTCATTGATAAATCTAAGAAAAGAATAAGATAACCTACGAAAAAGTCCAGCCACTGTACTACGAAAAACTATATCTTGTTTAACAAAAGTTAAACAATATATAGTAAAAAATGGATAAGCGCATTCCAAAGTTCTTTATTTTACAGTACATTTCACAACTTTCGAAGCAAGGATAATATGAATAGAGATCAGATGAATAAATGCCAGCAATTGTATCTTCAAAACCAATGACGACGGCAAAAGAATCTGAAGAGACCACAAAGAGGACGACGGCAAAAATAATATGAAAAGACTTATCTAATCCGATCACAATCTACCAGTTTCTGACTTTCTGTCTGCTCCTCAGATCATTCAAGGCATGGGAAACCAAAATTCGCCAAGAAGATCTGAAGAAATCTAAGAAGACAACGACGACAAAATCCATATAAAAAGACTTATCTGGTGATTATTATGTGATGATGAATACTATCTGATGACGAAAAGACAGGATCTACCATAGCTCAGATTATGCAAAGCTTGAAAAGCCAATGAAGACGACAAAAGAGTCTAAACAAAACCACAAAGAGGACGACGGCGAAAACATTATGAAAAGACTTATCTAATGACATTAGATCTAATGTGAAGGCAATCTAGCGTTCGGACCCAGTAAAGAAACCCTCTGATGGATGGACGGACAACCCTGCAAAATCGTGGAAACATAAATATTAACAACAGATATAAAAGGGAGAGAAAAAACTTCGTGAATTTTCAAATACAAAATTCAAATCTTTTTCAAATCTCTAACACGCCTGGTTCGCGCCTTTTCTTTTTTGAAAATTGTGTTGCATCTTACACGAGCATGCCCCTTTAAGTCTTATTTGTAATCTGTATTCACAAGTTATATACTTTAAAGGGGGGGGGGAAGCCATTTAGGTTTGAAAAAGTGGCTTCCATGGCGCAGTGCGTAAGTGCTCGCGTTTTTTGGCCCAAAATGGTGTTTTTTGTGTTGCAGGTTCAAACCCACGTAGGGGCAAACCATTTTTTTTGGCTTTTTTGGGCAGTTTAGAGGTAATTAGACTTTTTTGACGCCAGAATCGGGATCAGCGACCCAAATTACCTCTAAACTGCCCAAAAAAGCCAAAAAAATAGTGTGCCCCTACGTGGGTTTGAACCTGCAACACCGAAAAAACACCATTTTGGGCCAAAAAACTGCGCCATGGAAGCCACTTTTTCAAACCTAAATGGCTTCCCCCCCCCTTTAAGACACAGAATGGACAGCTCTTTCACCCTGCATAAAAATTATGTAAATGACATTTAAAAATTATATATCTTGGCCTCTGAACATGAAAAAAAGTTTATCAAACAATTTTTTCGCCCTGAAAAGACCTCTACGCAGCTGATGAGCTGGCCCACCAAAAAACTTACTTTTTCATTAAAAAGCGCATTTAGGTTCTGCATCAGATACTGCAAAAAAATTTGAAAAAACATCCATTTCAGGACATCTGGTCAAATAAAGTTGAGTCGTGGCTGGAAAATGTCAATTTTTTAAAGCGATTCCCAGAAAAATTGAGGTTTTAGTAAACATACCGTATTTTTTCTAATAAACGCCCTCCCCAAAATCGATATTTTGTACCCAGTACCCTTTACTCGAGGTTTCAAATTTTCTTAGATTTTTCAATGTTACACGACCTCACAAAGGAAAGTCCTGAATCTCAAATATCCGAAGATACTGAATTTGCCGGTTTAGTTTCAAAAATATATAAGAAAAGGTTGTGAAATCGACAAAAAAAGTTTGGGTACAAAATAGATGTTTTGGGAAGGGCGTTTATTGAACGACTATCAGTTCGTGACCATTTTGATTCGTGACTATCGATTCGTGACCGTATCGATTCGTGACTATCGATTCGTGACCATATCGATTCGTGACTATCGGTTCGTGACCATATGGATTCGTGACCCTATTGACTCGTGACTTGTCTTGTAATAAGTGAATTCTTTGCTCCTGCAGTTAGTCCAACTTTTACTTCATTAAAATTTTCTTTTGCTGTCTCGTATTTCAGTTTTTGACTATTTACTCTCGACTTGAACTTCTTCATTTTTAAGCTCGTTTTTTGTAGTCTGCCTTTTTTTACTTCCGTACAGTTTTTTACGCTCTCTTTCCAGTCCAGAAATCCTCATTTTTATCAGCCAAAGAAGCTCAGCGAGGCACCATTTATTTAATTTTATTTCCGTTTTTATCTGTACTATTTCAAGGTAGAAGGAATGAAAGCCAGACGCAGCATGTGAGCAGACTTGGCTAGTGGATCAAATGAATCGGTAGCGTCGGCTGCAGTCAGGGTGGAAAGGAAGCTTTTAGTCAATAACGCTGGCAAGTCTAAAAGTATTTACTTTTATTTTTTGTGTACTCTGTTCTTACAATTTTTTGCTAATGTATCAGCAAGAAGCTCGACAAGCAGCAATTGCCAATAAAAATGCTTCTTCTCAAGCTTTCATTCGTGCACAAAAGACAAGATTCACCAGAATGAGGAAGACTTCGATGGAAAATTGTTTGCTTTTCTGCTTAAAATTGGCTATTTGATGGGATACAATGATCATCCGGCTCAAAACCAAGATGGTGCAGAAATTGCAGCTATCCCGGCAGTTATAGCTGAAGACGTCGAGATGGATGAAGATGAAGAAGACAGATTGGCCGTAGCCAGGATCTAAGAAGACATCTGGTCAATTAATATTGTCCACTCGTATATTGTTGTTGTAACTTCGCCCGTTTATGATTGTTATCTCATTGTTGGAACTTTGTATTGTGAGTTGTACATTTGAAAGATCGAATAAACTTAACTCATATTTGATGAGAAATGATGTCTTTAGTAAGTCCTAAATAAAATAGTTCTGAATAGTCGAAAACTGAAATACGAGAGAGCAAAATTTTTTTAATGAAGTAAGAGTTGGACAGCAGGAGCAAAGAATTCACTTATTCACACTTTAACAAGTCACGAGTCAATAGGGTCACGAATCGATATGGTCACGAATCGATAGTCACGAATCGATATGGTCACGAATCGATACGGTCACGAATCGATAGTCACGAATCAAAATAGTCACGAACTGATAGTTCACCCGTTTATTAGAAAAAATACGGTATATTAATTCAGAGAAAAGATCCTGCTTAGCGTAGTCAATTAAGCTCTGAAAGTGTAAACAGAAAAATGAAATGAAGTTCTTCAACATTCGAGATTTCGCATTGGTCCCCCTATGGTTCGAAAAAATGACCAAGAAAGTCCAAGGCAAAATCTTATATTCTGAATAGCCTCATTTTAATTTTCTGATTACACTTCTACGTATAAATCAACCACGCTGAGCACAAATCTGGCGTCAGAATTAGCATATTGTAAAAAAATTGAACTTTCCTTAAAATTAAAAAAAAACTTGACATTTCTCAGCCACCCTTTACTTCATTCGGACAGATGTCCTGGGGAAGATCTAGAGATTGAATTCACTTTTTTTAGTTCCCCTATACTCGGTTTTTTTTTAAAAACCAAAATCACTCACTAGATTCGTGTTCAGCGTGGTCGATTTATATGTAGAAGTGTGAACAGAAAATTAAAATGAGGTTATTTAGAATGCAAGATTTTGCCTTGGATTTTCTTGGTCATTTTTTCGAACCATAGGGGGGGGGACCAATGCGAAATCTCGAATTTTGAAGAATTTCATTTTATTTTTCTGTTCACACTTTTAGAGGTAAATTGATCACGCTGAGCAGAATCTTTCCTCTGAATTAATATACCGTATTTACTCTAATAAACGCCCTCCCCAAAACCTGTATTCTGTACCTAAACATCTTTTTGTCGATTTCACAACTTTTTCTTATATATTTTTGAAACTAAACCAACAAATTCAGTATCTTGGAATATTTGAGATTCAACACTGTCGAAGCGCAAATGTCGCGTGACTTCTTCAGAGGTTTCTAATTTATCTCAAGACAAAAAAGCTTTGAACCAGGGTCCACAGATGTCCTGCTTTAGCAGGAATTTCCTGCTTTTTGATTTTAAAATCTGCCTTTTTCCGTGAAAAAGCAGCAATTTTCGCACATCTCATAGCAATTTATAACAGCTTATTCCTGCTTTTTGTGGATTTTTTGGTTTAAATTTTTGCTTTTTGGAAAAAAAATCCTGCTCTTGCGATTTTCGATCTGTGACCCTGCTTTGAACACGATTCAAAAAGCTCAATTTAAATCTTTGTTGTCTTGAGATAAATTTTGAAATGTGACAGTGAGTTTTTATTGAAAGATTACTTTTATTAGCAAATCGACCATGTTGAAGGAGTTGAGAAAATTGCGACGGAAAAATTGCGCCAGAGAAAATTGAGCCGTTTTTCAAATTCGCGCCTTTCCGTGCTCAGTCTGGGACACATGTTTGAGTCCGTCCTAAAGTGCGCTGGCCTACCTCGAGCTTAAGGGCTGAGCCTAAGGCCTAAGCCTAATGCCTAAGGCCTAAAACACAGAATTTTTCCGGCTCAATTTTCTCCGGCGCAATTTTCCCGGCACCATGCTGAACACTAATTCGCCAAGAAACCTTTGGAAAGTACTCAAAACAAGAAATTATAGCACATTGACGTTTCTCAACCTTTATAAAAAGCTGTTTTTCTCAAAAGATTTGCACTCTTGTAGAAAATATTTTACACTAGTCTAGTTTAGCTGATTGAGCTGAGCAAGAATAGGGCATTTGTTTTGTGCTCAAGCTGACACAAATTTGAGAAAAACAAGCGATAATAGCGAATGCGACTCAAACTCAAATAGTCGTGCGGTTTTTATTAAAGGACCATACTTGCTGATGCAAATCAGAATTTGACAATTTTAAATGCGCGCGAGACACTTCTCTTTTGTCTCTCACTCTACTCTTTGGAGTCACTCGAAACAAGTCCAAAGAGTAGAATGCGAGACGAAAGAGAAGTGTCCGAGCGCATTTGAATTTGTCAATTTCTGATTTGCATCAAAAAGTATGGTCCGTTAAAAAGCTTGATGAACAGTGTTATGTAGCCTCTTGCTACATTTGTCCATCTCATTCGCTCCAGCAATCTGATGGCTCGTTCAGGAACCCGGATTTGGAGTAAAGTGTGTTTACGATGCAAAATACTGCAAGTCCGGGTTCCTCAACGAGCCATAAACATATTCAAAAAAGATGCACTCGTTTATTATTTTCAGCTTGGCGTTTTTAAGTTATGAACTTTTTTTGAAACAAGTTTATTATTAATTTCCTATTTGGGGTGACTATCAGCATCTTTTTGGAATGAGGGTTGATCAAGGCTCGGAAACGTCTTTTATTTAAAGATTTGTTCTTTATTTGAGGCTTTGAAATTTTTTATGGTTTTTGAGATTTTATGTCGAAATCTTATTCCTGTAATCTCAAAATCTTAAACCCTTTAAAGACGAAAATTCATGTTTGTAACGTTAGACTGTGTGTGAGTTTTCAGATCTGATGAAAACGATTATCGCGAAATAGGGCCTTATCGATAGAACAGAATGCCAGTTAAACGCCCAATTCTCACAGCGACTCTTTGAAATATGGATGGTTTTACACGAGAAAAGGTAAAACCAGCTTTCCTGGTATAGAAATTTGGATGGTACTATGCTTAGCTTATCCCTGTCGAGTTTTCCATGTAAATTTTCGAGAAAATATACCCAAATGATCAGCAGAAAAATGCAACAAAACTAGTAGACTCACAAGACAACAAGTAAATATAACAAAATTCTAACCAAAACAATTTGACCCGAAATCCAACAAAGAACCAGGGGTTTTAGACGCCAATTCAGGTGGCCGTGGTTTGGTTTCGTGATTTTCTTCAAATTTTATAGGAAGTTTTCTGAAAATAAAAATATCACGTGGTAGAGCACGAAAAACTGCATCAGACACTGTTGTTAGATGACAGGTGAGACTGTGTTTTTCCTCTTTTTGTGAGGATGGAAAAAGTATGTTGGCAGCCTGGTCATGGACATTTCTTATTTCATTTTACTGGGTTAGAAAGCAAGATTCAAAGAAAATATCTGTGTACTTTGCATACCAAACGGTCCCGAAAATGGCCTGTCAGTCTGACATAATTAATGGATGTTCCTTTATCTTAATATTTTGAGTACGATCCCTGGGATTAATAAATTTAAAAGTAGCGCGGTTTTCACAAACCATCTGGATTGTCGACTAAACCTTGATTGATCATCTAGAATTTATTTTAACAATCTAATCTGGTCCCAAATTGCTAAAAAAAATGATCCAAGATAGCTAAAAAAATGTGTCCATATTGCTGAAAAAGGTCCCCAAAGTTTTTGAAATGTTTGTTTGTTTTTGTTTTCTGTTCTTCTTTTTATCCGCTCACAAACTGCGCTACCTTTCTGTTTTTTTTGTGAGAGTACCAAAATTGAACATTAAAAATTTGGAAATGCTGAGTTTGCCGTTCGGATGAAAAATTCCGGATCACGAGTTTCTTTCAAATTCTTTTTTCGAAGCGGTCCTTGTTCATAGCACTTAGTCATTTCACTTTTTCAGTAATTCAGGGACATTTTTCAGCAATTCGGGGACAAATTCTAATGCAGGGTGATTAAAGAATTCTGCTGGTTTTATTTCGACAATAACTTTTTTATTTGGCTAAATTGTAAAATTCTGTAAACACCTATCGACTTAGAATTGAGATTCTTTTTTTTGTATAGAATCTTAAAAACACGTTTTTTGCTTGGTCCCCATTGTGGTTTGGGTTCTGAGTAGGGTTGTCGACTTTCGACTTTTAAGTCGAAAGTCGAAAGGTCGAAATTTTTTTAAGGCAGATTTTTTTCACCGGAGTGTAAATCTGATTTTACAATGTATAGTATACATTGTATACCCAACTTTTAATTCTGAGTATATGTTGTAAAATCAGATTTTCGCTCCGAGGCCAAAAATCGATTTTAAAAAATTTTCGACCTTTTGACTTAAAAGTCGAAAGTCAACCATAGTTCTGAGCCTCTAGAGGACACCCTTAGACCAAGACCCAAAACAACAAGGAGACCAAGTGAAAATCGTGTTTTCGATTCGTGTTTTATATACCGAAAAATTGCTTTTTGATTCTGTGTGGGTCGGTGTATACGGAATTTCAAAATTTGGCCAAATAAAAAAGTTATGGTCTAAACAAAACCGGCAGAATTCTTTAATTACGCTGTATTACTCCTACCCGATTGGAATTCCAATAAGGGTTTTGTCACAGGGCAAAAGTTTTCAAAAGTGGTTATTGTCCAAATGCCTAATTTTCAGCACACAATCAATATTTGCATTTTTAGAAAAAATATGTCAACAATATCAGAGCCCGCTAGTCAAAAGCTTATGGAAGAATTCTACAGCTTGTCTGCGTGCAACAAGGATGAACGCTTATCCGCTGTCAATCGTTTCACTGCCTTGCCAGTAACTTTATATTTTATCTAATACTGAGCTTTGCCTCTGAATTTCTAATTTTTAGGAATTGGATGATCAAAAACAATATGTCGTGGATCGTCTTATTGCCGGTCTTGCTTCTTCTCGAGCTGGCTCTCGCTATGGTTATTCCACCGCTTTGACGTTAGTCCTGAAAAAGTTTAGTGCTGATTTCTCTGTGGATAGACTTTTCGAGATAGCTGATGATAAGCTTGATTTGGACTCAAAAACGGTATTTATTTTTTTAAGCTTGTCGAATACAGAATACCTTGCTTACCCTTCAGGATGCTTCCAAAAACGCCATAGGCTACCATCTGCTATGTACTTCGTGTTACTTTTCCGGTCAGTACTCAGAGGTGATACCTTGAATATGCTTTTATCCTCCCTGTCTAACTTGTCACGTCCAATTTCAGGACACAGAGAAGCTGCTTCAGAAGCAATTAAAACTAGTGAGTCAACACACCTATCTTAAGGCTGCTGTCGTCGAGTCTATAGTTAACCTGTGCAACGATGAAGTGGAGGGAAGGGATGCGGATGAGTTTTTCCGGGAGCATGTGCTTCCAACAATCAGCCCTGGTTTGAGCAAGTCATTCGACAAGATGTCGCCTGAAGAGTTTCTCCTGCTGGTTGGTTTGAAAGACAAGTTTTCTGTAAGTTTTACCAAATTCATATTATTTATGTCAACTAATAATTTAGAAAATCTTGAGGAAGCAATTGAATGTGCCAGTGAAAAAGGGTCATTTGGTAATACAAGGATCTGACTTCCCTGCTTTGATTGAGTTGCTGAAGGTTTTTCTTAGCCATTTAGTACTATTTCCGTTAAATTATCCTGTTTCCAGGCCGCCGATAAGTGTCTTAAAATTCCTCTCATTTTGGCGATTTTCCAGCTTGGAAGAGAAAACGAAGCTTTTCCGCAATATTATGAGGAAATTGTGGAGCCGGTTAGTCGATTCCAGTACCGTTTTCCCTATAAAGGTTTAAAAATTTCGAAATAGTTTAGTACCTGCTGCATGGAGATGAAAGTAAAGCAATCAATCGCTACTTTGAGGTTCTAAATCAACTGCTTGCCGTAGCGAATGCTTCTAAATGCGCAAAAATATTACTTGAAGAGGTTGTGAGATTTTTTCTAGCAATTATTTTGAAAAATCCATTTACAGCTCTGTACCATGTTTAACGAGGTGCTAGTAAAGAACATGCGAAAGTATAGTCATCGGGCTGACCCAAGTATACTTATAATGTTATTCCTGTGTGCATCATTGTATAAATAAAGTCGTTTTTAGATATAGAGGCGTTCATCTTCTAATTGGCTCTCTTCTAACTGCCTTTGAAGAATGTATTGGCGAAGCAAAAGCAAATGGCAAGCTTGATCAAGCATCTCTTCAAAAGCTTCTCTACTTGCTGGATGACACTGAAAATGGGGATTTTGACACGAAAGTTGGTTGCCAGGTGAAGTTCGGGGAATTTCTTGTGAGTCAGTTGGATGCCGATTCTCTAAATCAGTTTGTGGACAAGGTGTGTTTTGATGTTCTATTAGTCGAAATAAAATTCCAATCTTTTCCTCAAGTATAATTGTGCATTAGTTGCCATCGGTGACATTGCAATTGACCTCTAAAAGGTCAAATTTTTTTCATCCAAGGCAGCCTGTGATATGAAAAAATAGTCTTAGTGTGACTACCGTATAACCTCTATTAATCCCCACCCTCTATTAAACCCCCACCCTCAAATAATCCCCCACCCCCGAGAGGGGTCGAATAATAATCCCCACCCTCTAATAATCTACCCCCGTGCCTCCCGATTTTCGAGGTGACCTTGCTATTTTTTCACGTTTCACTAGTTAATTTCCATGTTAAAACTTAATGATTTTATCACAAACGAGGCCTTGAATCAATAACATTCAGCTTACATTTGAAACAATATCGAACAGCTCATTTTCATTGATATTTTTGATAAAAATCTAGTTTTCATCAACATTCTAGGTGCTTTTTTTTCAATGTCATACCAATCTCGACCTAGTTTTTTTCTCTAATCTTGCGAAAAATGTCAAGGCCATTCAATTGGCCCACTTGGTTTAAAGCCCGCTATTTGTGTATTCTCTGACCCATTGACGGATTTGTTGAAGGCACGAAGCAAATAACTGCGTTGATACGTAAAGAGAAATATTAAGATTAACCATTAAACAGTTTGACAATCACTTCATTACACAATTTTTGCCGGGCTCGATACTCCCAGTCCAAGACGATCTAAAGTGCTGGCGGATTGCAGCCGCATAAATTGCATCCGTAAATTCGACAACGGAAATGAACATTGGATAATGTACCGAAATGGTATGAAAAACGAATGATTCAATCTCTTGTGTTCTGAGCATTTGCATCGCTAGGATCGAAAAACCTGTTCAACTTCTGCGATTGCTAGGGCTTATGGTTTGGCTTTGTTGGAGAGCAGTTGTACAGCTGAAGTCGCCTTTTGAACGCAAAGTAGCTTTCTGGATATATCTAAAAAATCATGTGGAATAAAAAAGTAAGCGAAACGTGAGACGAAAATTAAGACGTCAAGTACACGTGAGACGAAATTATAGGCAGGATTTAAAGTTTAGGGTTGTCGAGTCGAGGCCTCGATTTCGAGTTTTGGACTCGAAAACTCGAAAATTTTCGAGTCGGTTCGAGTCCTCGAGTCGAGGCCTCGAAAATATCGAGGCAACCCTATTAAAGGCAACCCTATTAAACCCTATCCTCGACAACCCTATTAAAGCTCCATAAATTAGAATTACAATTTTTAAAATAATGTTTTTAAAAATTCGAGGCGGCTTCGGCGCTAAAAAAGTTGAAGTATAATCCCCCTTCCTCTATTAATCCCCCACCCTCTAATAATCCCCCACCCTCCGAGGGGGTTGATTAATAATCTCCCTGGGGGATTAAAAGAGGTTATACGGTAATTAAAGAAAATTTCGAGAACTTTTGTGAGAACTTTGGGAACGTCGATGTATCTTGAAACTTAAACTTTTTAAGCTAGATCCGTAATTTTCAGGCTTTTCTCCAAGGACCGTGGTCTCTACGAAGAATTGAGCACAATGCATTCAGATCGCAGAATGTTGAGACCAAAGTTAGTATCTTGACCAAGATTGTGCAGCGCGATACTTCGGCTTCTCTGTTCAATACTGTGTGCAACCTTGTGGATCAGTGCTTTGTTGTCAAGTTTCGTCGTTTCCAGTTCATGGGTGTGGTTGTATCAGAGGATGACATTGAGACATTCAAACAAGTGGCTGCTAATTTGCGGTCTTCTAATAAAAGCAAACCTATTGAGCCAGATATGAGGTCAGAAATTCCGAATTTTACTCAGTTATTTTTACGGGTAAATTTTTCTATTTATAGGCCTCTACAGACCCTTTCGTTCATTCTGAGGATCCTTTCTGCTGCCTGTCCTGAGCGAGAAGAAAAAGATCAGTACTTGGCTGATGCAAAGGAGGCTAGTCACTGCTCAAGGAAATTTGACAGTGGGATCTTCGTCGACCTTCTTTTGTCTGTTCTAATTAGAAAAAACCGTGCTCACAAAGCTATCGTTTACTATGCCTTCAGTGCTTTTGCTCTTAAATTATCGTGTGAAAATGTGCGTCTGGTTGTAGAGGTGAAATTTTCTTACCTTCATATTGTTCCAAGAACTTTGCCCGATTTTGAAACAAAACTGATATGATCATTTTGGGATTTTGCTGTCTTTTAATGTTATTTGAAATTAAAAAATTTGGGTTTGTTTTTCATAACCTGCTTAAGTAGTCTTTTAAAAGCACTGTTAGAACTTCCCCCTCCCCTCGTACAGCAAAATGAGTCGAGTTTCCAAAGCGGGCATATTTCTTGAAATTTTTTGTGTTGTCTTTTCGCTAATTCGCTGGTGCTTTTAGACTATTGCGAAGACCGACAATCAGCTCTCAGGCGAAGATGAAGAAGGCGATGATGATGAGTTCCAGCCAATTACTCAAGAAGAGCTTGATGATTTGAAGAATTCAAAACAAGTGAAAGGAAGTTCAGAGGAAACTGTAGTGAAGGAAGGCAGTGACGAAGATACTGAAAGTGACGAATCGGATGAAGAAACAGACGATACAGATGAGGAAGATGACACAGAGCAGAAAGTGAATCCGAAATTGGTCCATGATGTCAAGAAAGCGCTTGGCAAGTCTGCATTTCTGGATGGAAATGAGAATGATGATGATGAGGTATATCTTTTGTGAAGTGTTTGTAAGACTAATCTTGTTATTTTGACAGGAAATGAGTGAATCCGAGATGCAGCGACTTGATGACGCCCTAGCGGACGCATTCCGTCGGAACAGTTCGAAAGAGAAGCGACTGCACAAGGAAGAGCTTCGAGTGTTTCGTAACAAGTGTTTTGACCTGCTGAATATCTTCTTCTCTGTAGCCAATGTGGATGTGATCACGGTTTGAGATAAGTCTATGTTTAAAATAATGTGTAATTAATTTCCAGTCTTTATCTGAAAACTTGAAGCAGCTGGACGAAAAATTCACAAAGGATGGCGTTAAGGATTTCCAGCAAAAGATCCGTCATGTCCAATTAATTCTGGCTGACAGAGCAAAAAAGAGTAGAAAAGATGGAGGCATGAAGAGAAAATTGGAAGAGGAATAATTTGATTGTTTGTTCTGATTTTGAAACAAAACTTCTGTTGCTGTTTGCTATTGTTGAGTTTGGTCTGAAATAAAATAGTTAAATGTTTCTTTGAGAGCTTTTGTCTGACCATGTCTCTGAACATAGTTTCCTGAAACATTCAAGCTCTTCTTGTTAAAAAGCCATGGCCACGCGCTCTGGGTTGTCTCCCGCTAATTCTAAAATTTTCGCCTTATCATTGAACTTCTGTACTGACTTTTCAGCTTGTTTTTTAACGAAACAAGCTCTGAAGCTTTATTTAAGGTATTTTTGTGTTAAAAATCAAGTTAAAAAATTCGTACAGAAGTTTGATGATTAGGAAATTTTTTAGAATTGGCAGGGGACGATCGCTGTCTGAGAAGACAATGGTCATTTAAGATTTTATTTTGCCTGTGTGTAATGGTTAACAAATTATAAATCTCCTGTAAGCAATTTATGTGTTTCAAGTAATTCGCAACATTTCGAACGGCTGAAGCGAATTTTTTTAATTTTGCAGACCTAATCGATTTTTATCGCCAGAAGCTTCTCGCCCACAACCCAAACAACGTGGAGCCCACGCATAAATTGTGTTTTTGTCATTATTTACCTAAAATATTGTCGGCGGATAGAGACCGGTTGGCATTCACAAAATTTCGAAATTCGCCTTGGAAAACAGATATAGTAAAAATCTGGCGAATTTGATTGAGACACTGTGTAAAAATTCTGTGAAATTTTTTGAATGGCTTAAGGAGTAAGCACCCTGAAAAGTATACACTAGGGTTATTTAATTGGCCTATCAATGGGTCTTATGATAGGTCATATGATGGCTGCTATACAGTCGACCCTCGATAGTACGTAATTCCGAAAAAATTTGTTTTCCAGCTAGCTGGGTCCGACACTTTTTTAGCCCAGTTTTTAAAATTATTTTATCGGTTATTATTCGTTAGTCTAGTACCAAATATCGCAAGGATTCCGATTTTTTGTGTGTCTTTTGTGGGTATCTAAGTTGATACCGTATTTTCTCTAATAACTCCCGGATACGGACGATTCATCACAACGCCGATCCATCACAACGGACAATTCATCACAACTCTTTAAAAAGGGACAATTCATCACAACTCCTTAAAAAGGGACAATTCATCGCAACTCTTTAAAAAGGGACAGTTCATCACATTCAGACAAAAAGAGACAATTCATCGCAACCTTACCATCTGAACCGATGATCAAACAGAAACCTTTGTCATCTCCCGAAACCTATATCAAAGATTGTTTTTTATTTTTTTCCAACAAACATAACAACAAACACAATGACAAATTTAACAACACATTTACTGATCCATAACGATATTGTGGGCCAGCCATCTCAAATATTCCATCAGATTTGCGCCTTGGTAGAGCCCCACTTTGCCCAGGATTCTTCTGTCCACTTCTGTGTAGACTTTCCGCTTCTTCGGTGCTGCAACGTTGGCTAAGTAATCTTCATAGTGTTTGTCGTGAGTCCGCTAAATTTTTTTGAGATCTTGGAGAAAACGAGCCACATTTGGATGATCCACGCCAAGAGCAGTGTGTAGTCGCCGATGAGCAGCCTCTGCAAAGTTATTCGTTCGGTCTTCCCCAGCAAGAGTTCTTTCATAGCATGACCACCAACGAACAGGGAACATCGGATCTCGCATTGCAGTGCCTTAAAGATACCATTTAAAGTCGAAAGCTAAACCAAGATCAGACATACCGACATAATATGTTTCAAACCAATTGATGACCGGCGCGAGCGCTTGATCATATGCCAGGAGATGTGTTTTCAGCAGTCTAAAGTCATTCCAGATGTTTTCAGGCGGCACAAAGGCCAGTGACATTAGCATATTTGCTCTGAGTGCGAATTCTGTTTCTTGGTTGCGAGTTGAGAGACCGTGTGTTGCTATTTGCTTCTTGAAGTTTTTGACGAGATGGAATAAGCAGCCAGAAATATTGACACCTAAATTAGGAAATTTAAATGAGAAATAAAGAAATAAGACCAACCAGGAAACACATCGATTGCCGACTGGATGGCGACCTTTTCGAAATCCATAGAAATAGATGTCGGAGCGAATGCTGGCCAGACAACCTTGACCATGATGAACATTTTCGTGTAGCTGGCAGCAGACTTGTTTTTGAGGAGCGCATAGAGGACCGAAAAGACATACTTGCCACCATTGCTGATTCTTGCACTTTGTTCGGCCAAGAAAGCATAGACCTAAAGTGAACATGTGTAAATGAAAAGTAGATAGAATAGCATAGAATAGCAAACCTGATAGAAGGGCGGCGGAGTTATCTGAAAAGAGCCATCAACGTACATTACTTTCATTTCCTCGCTCCAGTCGATGTGCCTCTCTTTTCCGAACAGCAGAATTCTGCAATAGCTTGATTAAGTATTTAAAAATGCAAATAAATCTGACCTTTCCGGATCATCTCTACCCGAATCGCCCAAAAGAAAAAGTTGCTCACGTCCGGCTCCATCTGTGTACATGAGGCTCTCTCTTGGAATGTCGATGTCCTGGACTTTCCTTCCACGACCGGGATCTGATTTGCGATGCGAACGCGACGGATTGTTTTTCTGACGGCACTGCTGCTTAGACTTGGACACACGGCTAGCGGAGCTGACTGCAATTCGTGGTTGAGTAGGTCCATCGGTTTCTAAATGTAATTGTATGAAAATGATACAAATTTTAAAACTAACCTCTCTTGTTTCCACAGCTCTTCTCTTCAAATTTGACTTGATGTTGCTGAGTGTAACTGCCTTCTCATCTAAAGCGTGGTTGTGCGCGCAGGTTCCATCGTGCAACTTGAACTTGGTGAAGGCATTCCCGGCAACGACTGTTTGAAGTGAGGCTTTGCATCCACCGTTCTTCTCCTGATAGTTTTCACAGCGCCAGTCTTGCTTGCTGCCATCTTTGTTCTTCCGATTCTTCAGAAATTGAAATTCTCTGTGCACTGCCTTGTCGTTGCCCTTTTCCGATTTGACCATGGTGATGTAGTCCTAGAAAAAAAGCAGATAAGAATATTGAGAGATAAAACACACGTTTTCTTCTATTATGGCTTGCAGTTCGATCGGCTGTATCACCGGAGAAACTGGCACCTGATTAAGAGCATTCTGCACAATTCCCATTAGAGTATTTGCATCTGATCCCACAGCTTGACCAAGAGCACCGAAACTGAATCGACCATTGCGCAAGAAGTTGTTAGCGTCCATGTTCACTAGAAAGGACACATCAATTAGCGATTGATATAGGTTTTTTGGGAGATAATAAAGGTTTTTGTTTGATCATCGGTTCAAATGGTAAGGTTGTGATGAATTGTCTCTTTTTGTCTGATTGTGATGAACTGTCCCTTTTTAAAGAGTTGTGATGAATTGTCCCTTTTTAAGGAGTTGTGATGAATTGTCCGTTGTGATGAATCGGCGTTGTGATGAATTGTCACGTACCGAATAACTCCTGGGTGTAAGGATTTGAAATCGTGTTCTTGGCATTGTGTTTTTGACCCACTTTTTGAAGACTGCTCTCAAGCAACTTAGCACTTATTTTGTAGCCAATGAGATGTGCTACAAAATGAGTGCTAAGTTGCCTGAGAGCAGTCTTCAAAAAGTGGGTCATGAACACTATCCGAAGAACACGATTTCAAATCTTTAGACCCGGAAGTTATTAGAGAAAATACGGTAGTGACTTTGTTGAAAATGAGCTTTTGAAGCAGGGATTCCCCGAAGTAAAGAAGTGCCAAAGTATTTTGAACCACACCTTTGAGTCCGTTCTAACGAGCGCTAGCTTACCCTTGCCTAAGCCTAAGTGCTTGAAATAACAGAAAAGTCGAAAAAAATTTAAAAAGTTAATAGGAGGACTAACGCGAAATTTGGCACTGTACCCGGTCGTTGTACCCGGTCGTTGTACCCGGTCGTTGTACCCGGTCGTTGTACCTGGTCATAATGTGTACCCGGTCGTTGCTATACCCCCTGTATCGTCCAATTGCTCTGTACAATTGGCCAATGGCCATTCGACAACCTCAGTATTCAGTAAACTTCATGCATAAGTTCGCTAGAGTGTGTTGCCTGAATATGTTGGGACAGTAGTAGAGCAGAATAAGCGAATGATTTATTAGGGTAAAAGGCTATAGCAAAGGTCTCGACAAAGACGTTCCTGGCTTAAAGGACCATGAAACTTGATAAGAACAGCAATTTGTGAAATTCGAATGGGTCACAAGCCCCTGAAAGTTGGTTTTTTGGGGGTTTACTAAAAAAGGGGGGGGGGTGAACTTTTTGCGAAAATTCGATTGGGCGGATCAGAATTCCGGTCCGATCGGCTTAATCGCTCAGAATTCCGCCTGAACCACTCCAAACCGTCATAAACCTGAAATTCTGAGCGATTAAGCCGATCGGACCGGAATTCTGATCCGCCCAACCGAATTTTCGCAAAAAGTTCACCCCCCCCCCCCATTAGTAAACACCCAAAAAACCAACTTTCAGGGGCTTCTGACCACTCCGGGCTGGGATTCTGAGCGATCCAAGTCATCTTTTGACTAGTAAATTCAAATTCCCGCAAAATTCACTCATATTTGCTGCAAGATTACAAGAATTTGCTGCAAAATTACGAGAATTAGCTGCAAAATTCCGTTTTACCCATTTCGAATTCGCGCGGGACCACCATAATTTTGTCCATAACGTTTTGAATTAATTTTTGTCTGTGCATTGATAATTTGAATTTCATTTATGAGTAAATTTTTAACACAGAGTCATATACCGTATAACCTCTATTAGACGGGCACCCTCTAATAGACGGGCACCCTCTAATAGACGGGCACCCTCTAATAGACGGGCACCCTCAAGGACCTATATCTCAGCGCAAAAAACTTTTTTTGCAAATCTGTTTTTCGCGTTTTATTGATCACCTCGATCTTAGTTGATTCCGCTTTTTAGATTTTTTTGAGTACCCAAAAATCTCAAAATCAAAATATTTTTTCGATTTTTAGGGGTTGAAAAATAGAAGGGCATGCCCGTCTATTAGAGGTTATACGGTAAGTAGCTGTGGTGAAGTGTAAGTAGGATAAGTCGTCCGATCTAGCAATGTCGAGCAATGTTGGGCTCGACTAGTAAGCAGTTCTATATTTTGAAAAAATTTCACATGCAAACAAAAAACAATTCGAAAACATTATTGACAAGATTGGGGTGGTCCCGCGCGAATTCAAAATTAAATACACACAAAGTACAAAGTACGTACAATCCTGTGGTCCGCTTTTCAACCTGCAAGATATTCTGGAAGAAGGGAGTGCTGTTTTGAGTACAGTCAACATCTCCCAGGCAAAGCCTTTACCAAAGCTAGTCCCTTCTTCCAGGAAATCTTGCGACCGGAAGTGCATATACAATCCATCACAACAAATAGTTATCAGAGTCTTAGAAAACAATTACAAAAACACAATGTTTCTCAAAGTTTAATTACAACACAGATCAAAAGACAAGCCCAAAAACTGCCAAGACCTTACAATTAAAATTTCACTACAATTTTGCTTTCACTAAACAGTGATGTGAATATTAGGTGATATGTCGTCACTGCGTTCTATAATTTATGGCACATGCCTGGATAAAACTATTAGAAGTGTTACCGCTCAAGTATGTTTGGTTTAATTTTTCACTTATTCAATACATTGTCTGCATTCAGTTTCCTTCATCAAGTTTTCGACCGATCAACCAGTGAAGGCAAAAAAAGATAAGAAAGCGGATGACGAAGTTACTGAATTACACAAACATTTTGAAGAATTATGCCATCTACAGCCCAGTGTCTCAGCTAAAAAGCCAAAAGTTCATCATCCCTTCGAAGGTGTCTGTCCTATTGTGGGTCTTTCAAAGATTTCTGATTCTGATTTCTAAACATAGTGGTACTTTTGTTCAGGACGTGGAAAGAGCCAAAGAAAATCCGTGGATCAGCATAAAAAACCTGCCGTCTGTGACATTTATCGAAGGCTGCACCAGTTCAAAGGAAGCACTATATCTCTGGCAAAAGAACTACATTCTGAACACAAGTGAAGCTATTTTCAGGAAAGATTGTTTGGGTCAGTTTTATTTTCGAGCGTACGAATTCAATGTCTCCTGATTTTCAAATAATATCTATTGACCATTTTTAGAGCGTATGAATAGGGGTACCTTTCTTCACTCGGTCATCCAGAGGTTGCTAGGAGAACTTAAAGAAACTGGGAAATACAGCTCAATCAATAGTAATCTCATGGAACAGGTTTATTTAGAAGGGTGATGGATCTAGGCTCTAACCTCTGAGTTTATAGGTCGAGGCTAAGAAAATTTCCGGGTACTACAGCTCCATCCTGCCGTTTTTGCAAGAAGTCAAACAAAATGTATTGATGTGCACAGAGCTGATGACCTACTCAATACCTCTCTGCTACAAGGGAAAATTTGACGCAATAATTGAGTGGGAGTAAGTTTTGGCTTGTTGATTTGTATGAGTAGTGAAAATTTTATTTCTATGTAGAGGCAAGCTAACTTTGGTAGACTGGAAGACAATCAGTGGAGCTTCAGTAAAATCGCACAGAGAAGAAGAGTCAAACCTGGACGATCTCTACGGAAACCCTGCTCAAGTAGCTGCTTATGTTGGTGCAGTCAATTCGGATCCAGCTTTTGCACATCTTCCAAAGGTCAGCTTAGAAGTTTTAGAAAAAATGTTTATTCGTCTAAGACCACCTGTAGTTTTTACGAAATATTTTGAATGGCTGATGGTATTTCGGATAGACTTTGGGCGGCAAATAACGAAATATTCTTGGTATAAAAGAATATAATTTATCAAAAAAAAAGCAGGATTTAGCAATTTTGTACTTATTATTGTGATCTTAGCTGGCCTTAATTGAGTGAATGGTGGCGCGAATCATTTATTGGGGAACTACCGTATTTCTTCTAATAAGCGAGCATGCCCGTTTATTTTCAATCACCCAAAAATCGGAAAATTTTGAATTCGATCTCGATATTTTTGGGTGCTTAGCTAAAATTCGAAAAGTGTAATCGGTAGAGCTCGGTGGAGTTAAGAAAATGCATAAAATAGCTTTGCGAAATATTTACTCTGGGCTGAGATATACGTCTTCAAAGTCGAGGGTGCCCGTTTAATAGAGACTGCCCGCTTATTAGAAGAAATACGGTATTGATTTTTTCAATAAATATTTCTCACATTAAAAAGTTGCTGTGACTTTTTACATAATAAGTTAAATTTTAAATTAGCGAAGATACCAAAAGTTAGGGCAAAAATTTGTGAGCGTGGAAAGAGATTGGTACGGAGGGTGTGTGATATGCAGATCTGACCCGGCTAGCTGGAATACTCTATTATTTTGTGTTTTAGATCAGTCAAGCAGCCATTGTACAAGTGTTCGAAGATGGCCGGACTGCCAATGTTGTGCATATGTCAGAGGATCAGATCAAGGTAAGGGTTATATATAAATTTATCTAATCACCAGGAAATTTTGGAATTTTAGGATTGCTTTCAAGATTACCTCACTAGCCTTAACACTTTTTGGTGGACTGTAGAAAACAAGAAGCTCGATCGAAATGGTCACGTCTCTTTTGTCTACGATCCAACAAAGCCGGAAAAGCCTTACGAAGAAATTGTGCTGCAGGAGCAGCGACGTAAGACCGCCAAGCCAGCTAAAGAAGATGAAGATCAGTCGAAAGATGGACAGCCCAAGCAAAAGAGAATATTGCCAGATTGGATAAAAGAGAAGTACAAAGCAAAGATAATGGCTGAATGGAGGAGTAGCAAAGGACTTTGATAGAAATATTTATGTTCGTTTGTAGAATTAATAAACTGCTAAAATTATGTGGTTCGGCAAACTAAGTCTGTGGTGCTGGAGAAATTTTATTCACAAAAAGCAATGGTTCATAAACGGTTGGTTATTTCTGCTTTTTCAGACTTCAGTACCGCCAGGCGTCTGTTTTCCTGTTCTTCCTGACCCTGTTCATATGTGGTAGTTGTTGTCTTTTTGACGAGAACCACTCGTAACTGCTGCATGATTTTTCTTGTGGCTGGTGACATGTCCGTTTCAGACTGTTGTAGCAACTAAAATTGTACTAATTAGGTGAGGAAGTGGAATTACTCCAAAATTATTTTGAAGATTTTGAATTTTAGTTTGTTCGTCTATAGGGTTGTCGTGCCGAAGACTCGAAACTTTCGAAGGCTCGACAACCCTATTCGTCTATCTTATGAAACCAGAACATTTGATACATTCTGTCTATTTATTAATGAATAGCTTAATAAATGGCTAAATATCATTTTCGCACTCATAAGTGCTACAAGATGCGCTCAATGTGATGTTAACGCGCACATGTGAATATTTTTTGTTGATTCGATCCATTGGCAACCGTGATCAGTCTTGCTCGAATTTTAATCAATCATTGACTATCTAATGTCGAAATTCATCCAAGATTGTTCTAACGCCGGCGTAACGCACGGCGTAACGCCGGCTAAACGCCGGAAAAGCTGAACACCGGCGTAACGCCGGCGTTACGCAGGCGTTTATATTTTGATGGGCAAAAATTCTTTCCTTAATGTTTTAAGTAAAAAAGGAGTATTATTAACACAAAATTCATTTTTACAAGTTTTAATTGCATTAACTTCAATTTACACCGTATTTGCTTTATCAATTCTTTACGAGGATTTTTTCAACCCTGAAAAATCTTGAAATTGTTACATATAGGCCGGCGTTTAAAAAACGCCAGCGTACCGCCGGCGTTTGTTTTCGTTGCGGCGTAACGCCTTCTAAACTCCGGCGTTCATTAAACGCCTTTCAACGCCGGCAAATCTAAACGCCGGCATAACGCCGGCGTTAAAACAATCTTTGATTCATCAAAGATTTTATTAAATTTATTCAAATTTACCTCTTCTACAACTTTGGTGTGTTCCTTCTTCGTCACTGTGCTGACCTGTTGGGTTAGGTGATCAGTGTTCATAACTGGTGTTCCATTGACTGAAAACAGCACCTCACCAACACGAGATTGTCTAGAGCGGATCACTGGACTGGAATTTATATTAATCAGTTATTAACGAAAACAGAAAGCCTAAGCCAATAACAATCACCCATCAACCCTAGGCGTAATCATCGAGGGATGTTCAAGGCCACACCACTTGGAGTCATCATAGACTTGAATGGACGAGTCCTTAATTGAGCAAAGTAAGATTTAGGTATTAAAGAGTCGAGCCAGCAAGTTACACGGTCAATTTAAAACCATGAGAAGGCGCGAAGAATTATTTCTAAAAACAAATTTCTCATTTTTTAAAGAGGAATGAGTCATGGGGAACACCGCCTCAGTGTAACAGGTTGGGTAGTTCGGTAATAAATCGCTAAAGTTGATCGGTTCCCAAACGAGTCATGGCTTTTCTTCACAAAATGACAAATTCGTAATTCAGAAAAAATCTTTTTTGAACAATATCGGTACCAGCCTATTCAAAATTTGAAATTGACGGCTTTACCCTTGTTCTTCAAGCTCCATTCATACACCCGCGGGACACGGGACACGGGACAATTTTTCAAACACATTTTTGTCTCTATCTCGGCTCCCAGCCATTATTTTTCACTACTTTTAATAGATCTACAAGGCAACAGACCATGCTCTACAACATAGGGATAACAGATTTGCCATGATCAGTATCGAAAACGGTTTTTAGGCTGTCCCGCAGGTCAATGTCCCGCGGTACAAATATAGGAATTTGCCCCACGGGACATTGACCTGCGGGACAGCCTAAAAACCGTTTTCGATACTGATCATGGCAAATCTGTTATCCCTATGTTGTAGAGCATGGTCTGTTGCCTTGTAGATCTATTAAAGTAGTGAAAAATGATGGCTGGGAGCCGAGATAGAGACAAAAATGTGTTTGAAAAATTGTCCCGTGTCCTGCGGGAGTATGAATGGAGCTTCAACCTACAGTTCTCGACCGGTAAATTCTCGACCAACATATTCTTCAACCGGGTTATTCTTCAATTATTTACTCTCGATATTGACACGAAATCGCATTTTCGTCCGTGACTTTTAAGTAAGCTTAGCAAGATAACACCTGGAAATTAAGTAAGAGTCAGATAGAAAGGGTCGCAGGTCGAAGCAATTGAGGAATAGTTGGTTGAAAAATTAACTTGTTGAAGAACTTGATGGTTAAAGAACTTACCGGTTAAATAATTAACCGGTTGAAGGATTTTCCGGTCGAGAATACACGGTTAAAAAATAAGGCTAGAGCCAAATTGACCGTGTAACGCGCCGATCCGCCCCTTAAAAAATTGTGATTTTGACCGGTCCGAATCTTTTTTAGAGTTTGACCGTCGGATTCTCAGTCAAAATCTATCTTTCGGGTCAAATAAAACCAGATCAATAAAAAGCGTACCCCATTCGATTGGTTGGAGTCTTCATGTTTCAGGATTAGCAACCTCTCCCGAAATTTCTAACTCGTTCATTTGCTCAGCCATGTTGTTATCTACAAATGTTAAACCAATAATCATAATAATTATAATGAAAGATTCAAGCAATTTAAATTAGCCACCTGCTTCCTTAATGGAGTGAACGAATTCTGAGGCTTTCATGTTAAGCAAATGCTAAATATATTATTGGTAAAGTGAAGAATAGAAGTTATTAGTGAGCAACCTCTGGAACAGATTTTTCAAACTCAACCATCATTGCGTCCACATAGGCGGAACAGAAGTTGCGTTTGGCCTTTTCTAAGTCGGCTAGATCATTTTGGACTGAAAAAGGTTATGAATCCAACATGAAATTATTTTAAAGTCTCAATATAAGAGAACCCCGTGATTTCTTGTGGTCGTTCGCAAAGTGTGTCGGATTATTGAAGGTGATCGTTTTGTCGATAAAACTTTTGCTAATAAGATTTTTTTTGCCAATGAGATCGGTATGTTTTCGCCAATAGTTTCTTTTCTCAAGTATTGTTATTTCTTTGTCAGGCAAATTACCACTCATTTGTATCCAGTGAGATGAGTAAGGTTGTCGACGCGTCGAAATTTTCGACGCGTCGAGTCGAGTCCAAAGTCGAAAGTCGAAATTTTCGACGCGTCGAGTCGAGTCGAACGTCGAAAGTCGAAATTTTCGACGCGTCGAGTCGAGTCGAAAGTCGAAATTTTCGACGCGTCGAGTCAAAAGTCGAAAATTTTTCTACACGTAAAATTGACGGTCAAAAATTTTTCCGAACTGGCAGGTATATACTCCAACCACTACCCGAACTATGAATTTTCACAACTACAACAAATTACAACAACTTTCTCGTTGACAAGCTTACTTAACTGTACCGAAATGGTAGTATTCAGGTATTTTACCGGTCAGTGGCGCGTGGAGTTAGTTCTGAGTCCGGTGCCAAAATATGACTTAATCCCACTTTTGATTTTCCATTAAAAATTGCTTGGTATGCCAGAAGAGTCAGTAGGGTACCAGGTGAGTTGGTAGAGGTACCAGGTGAGTGAGTAGGAGTACCAGGTGAGTTGGTAGAGGTACCAGGTGAGTGAGTAGGAGTACCAGGTGAGAGGGTAGAGGCGAGTGAGTAGTTGTACCTGGAGAGTGGGTAGGTGATCCGAGAGAGTAGGTATGAGAGCCAGGAGAGGGAGTAGGTTTGCCAGACAAGTGAGTAGGTGTGTCGAGAACGCAAGTGCGACATTCAGTAAAGGAAGATGAGCAACGAGCATGAATAGGTGAGCCAAGACAGGTGGCTAGGTGGGCAAGAACAGTATGTAGGTGTATCAGAATAGTCAGCAAGTGTGCCAGAAGCGCAGGTAGTGGTGCCCTGAGAATGGGTAGGTCGGCCATGAGAGTGACTAGAACCTACTACTGAGAGCAACAAAATACCAATCGAAAACCAAGCAAGCTTCTTTGAGACCGCATTGTCACCACCAATGAAGAATCCTTGAAAAACATTGGCTCCGCTCTTTTCACGCGATAGACTAGCTTCAGCTTCTGCAGCATAATTACGACCATTTTCACAAGGCATTTCAACTTAAATTGAAGATTTCATATTTCTGTTATTGATGAAATAAAAGTTGAAACCACTGATGTTTGAATGGTTTACAAGAGAACGATTTTGAGGGGTGAATTTTTTTTGGCTCGTTTGACTAGTTTTAGAGGTACTTAGACCTGTTTCAGTCAGAATCTCAATGATAACACGGAGTTTCACCAGTTTCATCCCGATTTTGTCTAATAACACGGAATTTCATCCCGATTTTGTCTAATAACACGGAATTTCATCCCGATTTTGTCTAATAACACGGAATTTCATCCCGATTTTGTCTAATAACACGGAATTCAGAATTACCACTAAGGACTAAGATTTTTAACTTTCCAGTTTTCAGAAAATGCACTTGTTAATTGCCGTCAGCTTGCTGTTTCTGGCCTTGACACAATGCACGGACCTTGGAATAATCCCTTACATAGCCAACGACGTCGTTAGCGCAAGACATTCAACTGTAGCACAGATGATGTGGAATAACAACCCATTGCTTCCAGTGAGCACATTAACGAATCTGATAGATCTCGGTGCGTGGAAATATTCGTCGGAATACGCTGACCTATCAATGTATTCTTCTGGTATGAGTAACATTCTTCATGAGGGGAAATCTCTGCTTAATGATTTGCGGGTAAGACGTTCACAAATTATTCTATATTAAAGTAAAAGTTTTTTCAGCAACATCCTTCGTATTTGATGCAATAGGTGTGCCAGGTAAGTGAGAGGTATGCCGAAAGTTAAATTAGGTAGGAGAGTAAGAAGGAGAGCCCCAAAAGTTGGTAGGTGTGGCAGGAGAGTAGGTAGGCGAAAAGAGAATTGAGCAGTTTGATTACCGTATTTACTGTATTAACTCCCCACCCTCTAATAAGTCCCCACCCTCTAATAAGTCCCCACCCTGTGGACCTTATATCTCAGCCTAGAGCGAGCATTTTGCAAATCTGTTTTTTGCGTTTTCTTAGGTGCCACGAGTTCACCTGATTACACTTTTTAGATTTTGGTTGAGCATTTAAAAGTCTCAAAATCGACCTCAAAATTTTTCGATTTTTTAGAGGTTGAAAAATAACTCCCCATGGGGACTTAATACAGTAAATACGTTAATAAATTTAATTAGCAGCTTGACCAAGGCGAGGGTGGTCCACCGACAGGTGGCCTCGAGCTAGTAGTGATCATTATTCGACTGCAGCGGAGGAAAAACCTTGTTTCGGAAAGTTAGAAATTTTACGTGTCGAGACGAAGGGCAACGTGTCAAAATCTTCGAATCGACGCGTCGGGTCGAACGTCGAAAGTCGAAATTTTCGACGCGTCGAGTCGAGTCGAACGTCGAAAGTCGAAAATTTTCGACTTTTCGACGTGAAAAGTCGAATTCGACGCGTCGAGTCGACAACCCTAGAGATGAGCTACAGAATAAGTGGTCATTTGCCTGACAAGGAAATAACAATATTTGAGAAAAGAAGCGGCGCTACTTGGATATTAATTAATTAATTATTAATTAATTAATTAATGCGGCGGAATTTATACCCATAACCTCTTTTTGCCCAGCTCGAGTGACCAAAACATGATAAAACAGGTTAAAAGTCAAAATTTAAAAGTGACCAAAACTCAATTTTTTTTCGACCGTAACTTAAAAACAATGTCTTTTTGAACTTCTGAGGCCATTTTAGGTCGATATAGGGTGTTTGGAAACACTTTTTAAAAAAGTTGATTTAAGGGGGGGGTATATCCAAGTAGGGTCAAAGAAGCTATTGGCGAAAACACGCCACCGGCGAAGTAATCTCATTACCAAAAAGATCTCATTGGCAAAAGTTTCATTGGAAAAACGATTATAACCCGGATCATTGAGACTGTATCTTCATTCCTTTAACTTTTACTTACATTTGTTTTTTAAATCGTTGAGCAAAGCACGGGTTTCAGCTTCTTTTTGTGGATCCACTCCAGCTTTTTGTTTCTTTGCACGAGCCATAGATAAATTTAACCACTTAGACTTGGCTTCAGTAGCTGGAGTTACAAGCTTGAGTGGAAAATCTAGTTGCCTTATATTTCATATAAAAAGATTGCGCTACGCAAGGATTTCGCTGCAGGAGCAAGTTTTTGGATTTCAAAAATCTCTGTATTTAAAATCTTTGGTATCAATAATGAGGTTTTTGTAAAAATAAAGATGTGACTTGATAAATCTTGAAGGGGGGGACTTCCCATATGCATCGCACTAGGTCACAGGTTCGACTACCACTGGCCGCACACCCGATTTTTAACCCCTTTTATTTTACAAGTTCGGTGTCAAAATAATCCTAAAACTTATGGCTATTTAATAAAATCATCAGCGCAGGCTTTTTCACCTACTGAAGCTTGTATTCAGGCTAAAATAGGCTGAATTTCCGCAAAATCGATCGTTTTTAGAGTTTTTCCTTGACTGTTTTTATTGGTAAAATATCAACTGGCATCCATTTCAACTGAAAACCATTAAAACTTTTAATTAAAAATCGACAATTTTGACAGTAAAAGTTTTTAAAAAGTTACTCCTAACACCAAATTTCTTTTTGAATCCGAATCCGTTGAGATCAGGTCCGAAAAATTTCAGGGATCTGAGATATTGGTATTTTGAGTAAAACATACAGGAAATTCGGACCATTCCCTTACTTTGAAGGATATCTCAGCTCCCTGAAATTTTTCGGACCTGATTTCAACGGATTCGGATTCAGGAAGAGATTTTGGTATTGGGAGTATCTTTTTAAAAACTTTTAAGCCCTGTTTCCAATGAGCGGATTTTCCTTTCACTCTCACTCTCAGTCTGCCTCGCACTCTCACTCTCACTCTCAGTGTGTACCCAACAGGAAAAAATTGCCTTTCAGTCTTGCTTTCACTCTCACTTGCACTCTCACTCTGACTTTCAGTGTACCCAATGAGTTTTTTTTGACTCTCACTCTCACTTTCAGTGTATTTAAAGACATTTTTCAGTCTCACTCACAAATTTTCATTTTCATTCTACTGACTGTACATTTCCATTTCGGAAGTATTTGAAAATATCCAGTTACTTGGAATCAAACCTGAGACCTAAAAAGTTGATCCAATCACCTTCACCACTGCATACCAAACTCAACTGGGGTTATTGTTATAGCTGGTTTTTCAGTCTGAACCGACCAAACCAAGTGGTCGACCACTTGGATCAAATTTTTTTTACGTTTTTCGTTTTTCAAAACCTAGTTTTTGGATTAATTTGGTCATGCTGAAGATGGTTTCACAGTGGTAAAATGCCGTTTTCTCGAAGTTTTTTTGAGTTTTAGCTGATAATTGATTTTACGAAAATCAATTATTCCCAAATACTCAAAAAATGCCCGAGAACACGGCATTTTGCCACTGTCAAACTATCTTCAGCATGACCAAATTAATCCAAAAACTAGGTTTTGGAACATAAAAAACGTAAAAAAAATTTTGATCCAAGTGGTCGACCACTTGGTTTTGTTGCACCCAGGTGGTCGTCCTAGGTTGGGGAATTACTTCTACTCAGGTTGTGTAGTGGTACCCGAGTAGTATTTTTTTGTCTTGAAAAAAACTTTTAAAATTCAATATGTTTTTCTATGATCCAACCTCAATTTTACTGGATTATCCATGCACCAACTGAACCAAGTGGTCGTCCACTTGGATCAAAAAATTTTTTTACGCTTTTCATGTTCCGAAACCTCTTTTCTGGACTGATTCGGGCACGCTGAAGATGTTTTGACAGTAGTGAAATCACGTTTTATCGAGAAAGTTTTGAGTTTTAGGTAATAATTGATTTTGGTAAAATCAATTATTAGCCAAAACTCAAAAAAACTTCGAGAAAACGGCATTTTACCACTGTCAAACCATCTTCAGCGTCCCCGAATAAATTCAGAAAACAGTTTTGGAACATGAAAAATGTAAAAAAATTTTTTTGATCCAAGTGGACGACCACTTGGTTCGGTTGCTTCAGACTAAAAATATAATGAGGCTTGACTTGCCTGGGTAGGTTTACGTGAAAAAACATACCAGGAGATACAAAGAGAGAAAAAAAACGAAAAAATAAATAAAAAAAAGTCGAAATTTTTACTCTCAGTCTGCCTCTCACTCTCACTCTCACATTGGGTACACACTGAGAGCGAAAGTGAAAGTGAGAGTGAGAGTCAGAGTGAGAGTGAAAGAATTTTCGTGTACCCAATGAAGAGTGAGAGTGAGAGTGAAGGTAAAATCCGCTCATTGGAAACAAGCCTTTACTGTCAAAATTGTCGATTTTTAATCAAAAGTTTCAATGGATTCCAGCTGAATGCCGTTCGTTTTTATTGGGAAACGGTAAATTCGCCGACAGTAAATTCGCCGACACGAATTCGCCGACAGGTAAATTCGCCGACAAGTAAATTCGCCGACAGTAAATTCGCCGACAGTAAATTCGCCGACACGAATTCGCCGACAGGTAAATTCGCCGACAAGTAAATTCGCCGACAAGTAAATTCGCCGACAGGTAAATTCGCCGACAGGTATATTCGCCGACAACTCTAATTTTGCGGGAATTTAAATTTTTCAGTCTGAACCAACCAAACCAAGGTTGTCCACTTGGAGCAATTGTTTTTTCACGTTTTTCATTTTCCAAAACCTGTTTTCTGGACTAATTCGTGTATTTTAAAGATGGTTTGACAGTGGTAAAATACTGTTTTCTGGAGTATTTTTTTCAGTTTCGGGCAATAATTGGTTTCACGAAAACCAATTATTGCCCAATACTCAAAAAATACCCGACAAAACGGCATTTTGCTATTATCAAACCGTCTTCAGCATGTCGGAGTTAGTCCAGAAAACAGGTTTTGGAACCCGAAAATGTAATTTTTTTTTGATAAGTGGACGACCACTTGGTTTAGGTGGTAGATGGATTATATAGTAGAACTGAGGTTGAAATATAGAAAAGATTTCAAAAGCTACAGGAACCACAGTTTTGGAGTGATTTCGTATCCCGTGGGGTATCCAGGTGTATGGAGGTGGTAGTACCAAGAAAGTGGTATCGGTACTCAGGTGGAAGTGCTTAGGGAGTGGTACTTGGGTGTTGGTAGAATGTAGTTTCGAAGTAGCGGTATCTTAATGGTAGTACTCAGTTGGCAGTACCCAAGTTGTATATTAAACCATTAAAACCAAGTGGTCGTCCACTTGGATCAAAATTTTTTTTCACGTTTTCGGGTTCCAAAACCTGTTTTCTGGACTAGCTCGGGCATGCTGAAGATGGTTTGACAGTGGTGAAATTCCGTTTTCTCGAGTATTTTTGGAGTTTTGGGCAATAATTGATTTTGGTGAAATCAATTATTGCGCATAACTAAAAAAATACTCGAGAAAATGGCATTTTACCACTGTCAAACCATCTTCAGAATACACGAATTAGTCCAGAAAACAGGTTTTGGAAAATGAAAAACGTAAAAAAACAATTGCTCCAAGTGGACGACCACTTGGTTTGGTTGGTTCAGACTGAAAAATTTATATTCCCGCAAAATTAGAGTTGTCGGCGAATATACCTGTCGGCGAAGTTACCTGTCGGCGAATTTACTGTCGGCGAATTTACTGTCGGCGAATTTACCTAGAGCCGTTTTTATTCATGTTTTCTGACTTTTTCTACAAGTCACACGTTTCATGTACTGAATTGATGGCTTTTATTTTATTCTAAGCGTTTATTAGAGCTATCAGACAGAGAAAGAGTGAATCTTGAGTTAGAACTGAAATTTAAAAACATTCAACGATTCCGAGCAAGAGTCATGATCAAAATGCATATTGAGTCTCTTTTGCCATGGCCCATATTGTAGATCATGAAAGAACAATCAAAAATGGCCAAATATATCATAGTAGTGTCAAATTTTCTAATTAATTTAATCAATTCACACATCAAAACAGTGCACTTTGTTGTCTGTCACATTCTGGATCCAAGCACAAAAAGGAGCAATCACTACAACAGGAACTAAAATAATTGTATTACACATGACTCACGTGACATGAGTTCGAATATAGGAAACAACAAATTTTGGCTTGAGTTCAGAATGCATGCTTTTTCATGCATCCAGAGTCACTTTCGAGTGATTTGTGTCTAAGGTATGTGGGTGTGCGCATCTCAACTCCAAGCCCCCAAGCCCCTGCGCTCCCGAAGGGGGCGGGGGGCTTGAGAGTTAGAGATGCGCGCACACACTTACCTTAGACATGATTCCGAGAAGTACTCTTGACCATAAAATGCATATAGAGTCTTTTTTTGCCACGGCCCAGTTGAAAAACATGGTGAGGCAGTCGAAGAATATAGATATTCAAATTTATAATGTTCTGCCATAAAAGTGGCCCCTTTTTATTCCCTTCCCCTCCCAATACAGCCCTTATTCCCTTTTAAATTCAAAAGGCGCCAATTTAAATTTTTCAAATTTTGACTAAAAAACCATGATACCCCCCCTGTGGTTCGAAAAAATTTTTTTTGCTCAGAACCAAAAAAACAGCCGGCTTTCTCATGAAATCGGGGTCGAGAAACACGAATATGAAGTTATCTCCTCCACCTGATCAGTCCCCGTGGGGGGGGGGATTCTGAACTGCAACCCAAATTTTTTTATGAAAATTTTCGTACATTGAACAATTCTCTCGAGAATTTTTTCAAGGTTTCTTAAAGGGCAATATTTAATTCTGCCGCCTAATTGCTGAAAAATGCCCCCTAATTTGAATTGCCCCCTAATTACTGAAAAATGCCCCTAATTCGCTAAAAAATGCCACCTAATTTCTCTCTCTGCCAAACTGCTCCAGACCAGTATCTAACTACCCTAAATCAGTGCTTAGAGCGGTTTAAGATAGTTGAGAATGGTTCAGGGTGTAATTCTGAGCAATTCAGCCGATCGGACTGGAATTCCGATCCGCCCAAAGGAATTTTCGCAAAAAGTTTACTCCCCCTTGAGTAAACCCCAAAAAACCAATTTTCAGGGGCTTCTGGCCATTCCGGAGCGGGATTCTGACCAATTCAAGTTATTTTTGACTGAAAAATTTAAATTCCCGCGAAATTTTGACTAAAAACGATGAGAAAGAAAAGTTAGGGTCATTTTTCAGCGAATTAGGGGCATATCGTGTTTTGGAATTGCGCTTTTGACCCACTTTTTGAAGACCGCTTTCATGCAAGTTACCACTCATTTTGTAGCCAGTGAGTTGAACTACAAAATGAGGTATAACTTGCCTGAGAAAACTTTTCGAAAAATGAGTCAAAAACACAATGCCATAAATACGATTTTGAATCTGGGAGGTAAGGATTAAATAGAGGTTTTACGGTAGCTCCACACGTGGATTTATTTTGCAAACCCCCGAACATAAAAAAATTCAGGTCGATCTCAAGATTTTTGGGTGAAAATTCAAAATGTAAAAGGTGGAATCGGCGGAGCTCGTGAGAGTCGAGAAAATTCAATAAACAGCTTTGCAAAATATTCTCTTTGGCTGAGATATAGGTCCTCAAAATAGGGGTGTGGAGTAATTGGAGCATGTGGAGCTATTAGAGGAAATACGGTATAACCTTTTTTCAAGTTTTTTTCACCATCTTGCTTAGCCAAAAATTTTGGGTCAATGAGGGCAACCGCGACACTTGGTCATTGAAGTGTTAATATAAGACCTTTTTACCTGAAACGTTTGGCTGATTTTCTGGTTTTGTATTCATATCACTAAAAAGAGCACCAGCAAAGTATCGCCCTTGAGTAAATGTTGTTACGGTCCTCCTTTGCTGTCCTAACAAAATAATTTGTTTCAAAAATAATTTTAATATAAACAATTACTTACCAGAAAACTACTGAAATTTTGAGCAGAGGTGCACATAATCCTTGACTTATAATTTTCATCATTCTCGAATGATCTAAAAAGTTTAAAATTGTTTCAGTTTAACAGAAGTTTTTGTACAGTTTAATTTTGATTAGTAAAGTCGACTCTCTCATTAGTGTACAGCCAGGGGACCGGCCTCAGCTGTACACTAATGAGAATTTTAATTTACCTTAATTTTGGGAGCTGTACATTAATAAGAGTTTTAGTCGAAATTCCTTACCGTATCTACTCTAATAAGAGCCCATGCTCTAATAAGGGCCACGCTAACTTCAAGTGGTCTGAAATTTCTGTTTTCATTTACTGTTTGAGTTGTATTGAAAGTATCTGCGAGGAATTTCAAAAATCTAACAGGCTCATTTTACACAGCTCAAACACTAAATACCGTAAATCCTCTAATATAAGACCCCCCCCCTGTGATTCAAAATCATGTTCTTGGCATTGTATTTTCGACCCGCTTTTTGAAGAATTCTCTTATACAAGTTACCACCCATCTTGTAGCTAGTGAGATGAGCTACAAAATAGGTGGTAATTTGCCCGAGAGCGATCTTCAATGGTAGGTCAAAAACACAATGCCACAAACACGTTTTTTGAATTCAGGGGGGTCTTATATTAGAGGATTTACGGTAAAAACGGAAGTTTCAGATCACTTGAAGTTTGAAAATAATCGCATTATTTTAAAAAGCGCCCATGGGCTACTATAAGAGAAAATACGGCATTTTTAAAAAAAAAGGGGTAGTGCTTTTTTTAATAATTATATTCACAAACATTTTACAATAGTAACATTAAATATATCCATAAAAGCTGAAAACCAAAACTTTTTAGACTCTAAACATTTTTAAATACAGTCGACTCTCGCTATAAGATACCACCACGGGACCGAGCTCAGGTATATAGAGCGAAGGTATATTATACCGAGGATAAACGACCACATCTGGCACATGGGTATATTATAAAGATAGTCAATAATATTCTAAGTAATTTTGGCTTGAGTTTAGTAGTTAGACCCCTCGTTTTGTATCACTCTTCAGGCATCGTAAATCATGTTAAAGGAAAAGAAAGGGGAGGGGGGGGTCGTAAATCATTATTTACATGATTTTGGGTGATGGATCACTTTGACAAACGAGGGGTCTAACTACTGAGTTTACCCATTTCCTGAAAAATCTGATGCTAAAGTGAGAAAAAAAGAAAAAAATTTGCAATGATATCGTATATCGAAAGCAAATTGTCGTCTGCGTAACTCTCAAAAAGTATCTTATAGCGAGGTGTATCTTATGTTGAAGGTATCGGCGCTAGTAGCGAATACCAACCCTTCCATTGCCAACAATGTTTCGAGCAGTCTATTAAAAAAATATAGAATGTTATATCAGTATTGATGGTTTCTATTTAGAATATCGACGTAACGGTAAATTGAAATATTTGAATTACTTACTCTCCACAAAATTCGGTATCCTTAACTACGAGGTCTGTTTCAACCAGCAAAGAATAATTGTTGTAATTCAATCCAATAAGTTTAGTCAAATCACCATTGCGCAGAATGTTCTTGGGAAGGCAAATTTTGTTAGCAAAATGATAGAAAAATCGGCTCTATATGTGTTCGTGGAACTCCAAAAAAATTTTGCCTTGGTCCCCCTGTTGTTTTTTTTCGTAATTTTTTGAAATTTGTGCCTTGGTCCCCCTGTTGATTTGTTTTGATATTTTTTTTCAAAAGTCTTAAAAAGTAAAATTGTAAACTGTAAAATTTAGGTTACCAATCTGAATATGTATTTTTCGCCGAATGAAAGGTTCCTCTACTTAAAAAACCCTTTAAGGAATTTTTCTCTTTAATGATTTTTTACCTGGCCGGCCTTCGGCCGACCCCTAATTCAATGGAAGTTCACCTTTCTGTCCACCGTAGTAAATGGACAAGGGCTCACATACTTTAAAAAAAGGTTTTTGGCTGTTTGATACTTTTTAAGACTTTTGAAAAAAAATATCAAAACAAATCAACAGGGGGACCAAGGCACAAATTTCAAAAATTACGAAAAAAAACAACAGGGGGACCAAGGCAAATTTTTTTGGGAGTTCCACGAACACATATAGAGCCGAAAAATCTAATTCTTTTTTCAGCTAAAAAATGTTTTTTTGATTAAGCTAAAAATCAAGAAAAAAATTAGAAATACGAATAAAATTATTTTTGACTTTTTTATACTTTTAAATTTTGCGCTACATTCTTAAAAAACCATGAAACTTGATAAGCACAGAAATTTGGAAATTTCGAGTTTGCGCGGGACCACCCTAATTTCGCCAATAATTTCTCGAATTGTTTTTTTTGCATGTAAAATTTTTTAAAAATATAGAACCGTTTACTAGTCAAGCCCAACGTTGCTCGACATTGCCAGATTGGACGACTTATCCGATTTTGACCGAACCGTAACCACTTACATGAGCCAGTGTTGAAAGCTCATTCATCCAAATTTTCAATGCAGGCAAAAAATTAATTCAAAAACATTATGGACAAAATTAGGGTGGTCCCACGCGAATTCGAATTCCGCAAATTGCTGTGCTTATCAAATTTCATGGTTTTTTAAAGAAGGGGAGAAGACATTTAGGTTCACAAATTCGGCCACGGTGGCGCAGTGTTTGAGCGTTTGTGTTCTGTGGCGGAATGTGGCTGTCCCGGAATGGTGTTGCAGGTTCGATCCCACTTGGTGGCATGATGATTCTGAATCTGGCACCAAAAGAAATGAAGCGTTCCACCAAGGGGGATCGAACTTACGCATTATTTCGGCCATAAAACACATACGCTTATCGACTGCGCCACCGAGGCCCAATTTCACAAATCTAAACGGCTTTCGCCACAACCCTCCCTCATCCTCATCCCAAAGGGGCATTCCCAAAGGGGTTGTGCTCAAGAATTCAAAAAAAAATTCTAAACCATTGAACTTCTGTACTGGTTTTTCAACTTGGTTTCTAACAAAACAAGGCCTAGAATTTAATTTTAGGTATAGTTTTGTTAGAAACCAAGCTCAAAAACTCGTACACAAGTTCAACGATTAGAAAAAAATTTTGAATTCCCGGGCACCACCTCTTATTAGCGTGGACATGCCCTTTAAGGATGTTACGATAAAAAGCACTTTGTTAGAAAAATAATCACAGAATCTCTTAGGCTTTTATCTATTGAAAAACGGTAGAAGTATTTAAATTGAAATAGCAAAAGAAAATATATCACAGAAGACTAAATTTGTGTCAGAAAGTATTGTCCGAATTTAAAATTTATTTTAAAATATTCCCACTTGCCTGTGGCATGCCTTGTTATAGTATATTATTTCATTTACCTCAATCACAGCCAAGTTTTTCTTCAAAATAGCTTCAGATCTGGAAGATTCTGTAAAGTTGTCAGATATGTAAAATCTTTTGGCAGTCGATCGTTGCTCATTTTGTGGTGTCGAAGGCTGGCCTATGAATGTCGCTGCTTCAAGCAAACGTCTGGTCCATACACTGACTTTTATGTCTTCTGAATTTGCCTGTAGACTAAAATCAAAAATGTTTAGTTTTCCGTTCATCATCGCAATTCATTTGAATTTTCGAACTCTTAGCGAAGTGACCGCACCATTAACTGTGAACTGGGTTTAAATGTATCCTAAAGCATTTTTTCGCTAAAAACACAAAAAAATTTCTGATACTTTATACAAGAGAATCCATAAAAAATTCTGGCCAAAGCTACAGCATTTTTTATTAGGATATTCTACCGCTCTGCAGTCTACCGCCTTTTGCCGAAAATTACCGAAAATCATAGGGGACCAGGGTAAAAATGAGTAAAAACCCCAGGGGGGGGGAAATTTAGGCAAAAACTTCGAGAAATTTTTTTTTTAAAAAAGGTCTTTTTCAGACCTATGAAACTTGTTTTTAACTGTTTCACGGGCACGGCGAAAATTCCGCGAAAGACCATTCCGCGATGGATAATTCCGCGAAATTTCAATTATTGGGGAAAACCTGTTAGAAAAAATAACTGATTTTGACACTGGATTCGTGTTCATCATGGTTGATTAAAAATTAACCCTGTTCAAATTTTTACTTTCTGTCCATTCCAAATTCCCCTCGAGACAAAAAAATTTAAAAAAATTCGTTTTTTTTCAAATTTGAGTACGAGTTATGGATTTAAAAATACCTGGATATGCAAGAACCATGCTGAACATGAAGCCGGTGTTAGAATCTGGTTTTTCCTTCCAGGGATGTCAAAAATTGAAATTTCGCGGAATTATCCGCCCCGGAATTTTCCCGCGGAGCTGTTCGTAGCGGAATGGTCTACCGCGGAATTGTCTCCGTGCCGTTCTACGCCATGATAAATGCTTTGGAACGCTTTCAACCTCGTTTTCGGATTTCTGCTAAAGTGTACTTCGGCCACCGTTATTGCCAAACAAATTAGTTAAATGGTGCTAATACCGTATTTCTTCTAATAAAACGACATGTCGGTATATTTTTCGATCCCCCGAAAATCTAGAAAATTTTGGGTCGATCTCGAGATTTCTGCGTGAAAATACCAAATTCAAAAAAGAGTAATCGGTAGAGCTTGTGGCAGTTAAGAAAAATGTAATAAACAGTTTTGGAAAATTTTTACTCTTTTCTGAGATACAGACCCTCAAAGTAGGGGTGTCGCTCTATTGGAGACTGTCGTTCTATGAGAAGAAAGACGGTATCTCGGGGGTATAAAAACAGTAAGATAAAAAAATACTTGACTTTTTTTGTAGTGCAAGTGACTTACAAATTTGGTAATGCTTCATAGACTTCAGGTGTGTACCAACTCTGTACATGCTCTTTTGGTAGGTATAGGCAATCAGCTGCAGTAACTACATGTGACTCACTGATCAGAAAACCTCTGCAAATATGTGTCGTCATCCAGTTACCTTGGGTAGGACAACTCCATATGCTCTCAATACGCACTACCCACAAATGGTCTTGTCGTGAGTCAGGAACATCATTCTATTTTTGAAAATTTATTATATTGTTAAGCTGCTAGGGTTGCTGAAATTCCGTAAATATTGGAAATGGACTGTGAACTGACTGTATAGCGAGAGTAAACTGTCTAGCGAGAGTTAACTGTACAGCCAAAAGTCAATTTAACGGCCCGTTGGGACTGTCGCTAGGAGTCGTGAAATAGCTTCCTTGTGGAAATTTTTTTAAGTGTTTTGCAAACAACCTTGTCTGAATACAAATCTGGTAGTCCACATTCTGAGCTTTCTTTTATTCCTGTCACCAGCTCATGTAGATATAGTACGAATAGAAAATAAAGCAGACTCATCATTGAAAATGTCAAATTTGTTTTAAAGGGCGGGGGCTTACACTTCACATACGCATTGCCTAAAATCGATCGTTTTGGGAATTTTTCTTTGACCGGTTTGATTGATATTTTCTGATTTTTTTACTATTCGTTAAAAATATAGCTAAGAATCTAGGCTTTCATTCGAGCTATCACACACAGAAAAAGAAAATATTAATAATAATTTAATATAAAATTTAAAAAAAAATTAGCGGTGTCCAAATCCGTACCGTTCTACACACGCTACCATTCGCATTAAATTGCAGAATTAGGGCATTTGCTGACAGTCAATGAATGCTGTAAACAGTTGCAATCGATCGATCGACAGTTTTTGGCCATGAATTTTAGTAAACTCACTAAAAATAGAGTTAAAAATAGGGCGTGCACTAGAGTTGGCCCGGAATTCCGGTTCCGGTCTTCCAGAATTCCGGTCTTTTTTGGATTCCGGTTCAGGTCCAAATATCGATTCCGAGCCAACTCTAGTGTGCACATAGGGGAATTTGACCTAGCTAATGTTTATGTGAAGTGTACCCCCTCCCCTTTAATTTGACTGTAAAATTATTTATTGGGTGCGGCAAAAGTACTTGTTCCTATTTAAAGCAGCTGGTTAGGCATATATAAAACAGGCATGTAAAAATCTCATACTCATACTATTTTGTAGCTCTAAATACCCTCTTTAAAACAGTTTATAAAGCTACGTTCACAATGAGTTGGCTGTTAACTTCACACTCAAAAATGGCCATGACTTTTTTTTAAATTTTTTAAGATTTTTTATTTTGCTGCTTTCTTGTAGCTAAGATTCAGGGTTACCAGATGAACTATTGATAAAGTAGATGATGTTGAAAAATTGGGTTAAAAAAGAAAGACCCCGCCAAGCATCCGCACTTGAATTCGAGTTAGAATTCTTGGGAGGAGTCTTAAAATTTTATCTGAGTTTTTGAAGCAATGTTTACTTAGTCAATAGCTCATTTGGTAGCCCTGAACCTTAACTATATGATGTCAGAAGCTATATAAGCAAGTGAAAATAAAAAAACCACACCAACTGAATAATTTTGCGAACACAGTAAAAAAGCGAGGATTCTGTTTCGCAGGTTCTTAGTGAGCAGTCTGTTTCAGTATCCGCAAACAGCCTCTTTATTGGGAATACGCTTTAAGCTTTTTAATTTTAAAGGACCATGGTTTTTGCGCGCAGCGATGTGCGCAAAATTTGAATTGGTGGGGACACTTCTCTAGCGTCTATTAGTCTACTTTTTCGAGTCGTTTCGAATGACTGGGTGGGCGAGACCAACAAGGGTGGGCCAGCGTATGTTAGGACGGACCCAAACGTATCCAAGACTTTTTTTTTAATTCTTCGTAACAAAAAATGGCCTACCCTTGCATACACCTTATCCTTGAAAATCACAAAAAATAAGAATGTTGCAAAAAAACCCTTCATTTAGTATTTTATTGAAGAAAATTTTTTATTCAACTTTTATTTAACGCTATGTAAGAAAATGGAGTAAACAAAAAATTAGCAATCAGCTACAAGTGTCTCTTCTTTCACTTATAATGCTTTCCTGTGTTAAAGAATTTGACATAGAACTTTAGCTGACCGATGGCCAGGAGAATGCACTTATTTCAAGTGACTCGACTGACCAGCAAGACAAATAATAGAAAATAGTGATAAAAAGCGATGAAGTAACTAAATATAAGAATAGAAATAAAAATAGAAACTCAGAGATTTCTTTAATGGTTAATCGAAACAAAGAAAGTAACAAAACTCAAAATTTTTTGAAAAGTTTTTAGAAAAAATCTTAAAGCAGTAAAAAAAATTCATCGAAAATTTTTTTTATTGGCTGATTTTTTTGAAGATCGTAATTTCGAAAACCAAATATGTGGAGATAAGTCGAGATCGAGCACACTTCTCATTGCAAGGCATCGAAGTTAGTATATTTGAAAGTTCATAGTTTATAAAATTAATGTACAGGGTGGCCCAATTTTTTCCCAACTAAATTTCGGCAATAATTTTTTTTATTTTTCATGATTTCGACGAGATTGTTTTTGTTCGAAAGCTGACACTCTAGAAATCGAATGACACCTTATTCGCATAGAAATCTTTATTTTAACAGACCTTATTTTAACATTCCTTTCAAAGAGAGGGAAAATCCATTTAGGTTTGAAAAAGTGGTCTCGGTGGCGCAGTGGATTTTTGTTTTTTTTTGGCGCAAAATAGCGTGCAGGTTCAATCCCACAAGACGGCACGCTATTTATTTTTCCTTCTTTGGCCAGTTTCAGAAATAATTAGACTTTTTCGATGCCAGATTCGGAATCAGCGACCCAAATCACTCCTAGAACTGGTCAAACAAGCCAAAAAGTAAAGTGCACGCATGCGGAATCAAACCTGGAATACCATTTCAGGCCAAAAAATACAAACGCTTATCCACTGCGCCACCGAAGGGTGGCTGCGGACTCGGATCCCGGGAACTGAGAACACGGACAACTCAGCTTTTGAACAACTGATTTCAAAAGAAACTCATATATCGGACAACTCAGATTCGGACAACTGACACATGTACAACTGAGATGACACAAAACTGAGCCAAAAACGATTCAAATCACAAAAAACTGGTCTTAACACGATTCGTTTTTAGGACAACTCATCTCAAGTAAAACTCATCTTTCGGACAATTGGGCGCGAAATAATTTGACCGTTTGAAGTTGGTCTTCTATACTTTTAAGCTAAATTTATGTTTGTTTCGGTCGGGCTCACCTGTTTTATAGTCAATTCTTTGTCTATTTGATGAATATTAGTCTGTCTGTGTTGGTGATGTGGGCTATGTTAATATTATACTTGGGCTGGATTTGGGATAATTATCCCATTTTCGGACATGTGAGTCTCCATTCACCCAAAAATAGCATTTTTCGTAAAAACGTAAAAAGCAAACATGGGTTTTTACCCACCACTTTCTTCTAAAAATGCAATAAAAAATGAGGGTTACTTATCAAAAGTGGCAATTTATTTTTTTGACTAAAAAAACAACAGGGGGACCAAGGCAGTTTTTTTAATTTTACGCAAAAATTTGCTTAAAATTCAAAAAACTGCCTTGGTCCCCCCTGTTGTTTTTTTAGTCAAAAAAATAAATTGCCACTTTTGATAAGTAACCCTCATTTTTTATTGCATTTTTAGAAGAAAGTGGTGGGTAAAAACCCATGTTTGCTTTTTACGTTTTTACGAAAATGCTATTTTTGGGGTGAATGGAGACTCACATGTCCGAAAATGGGATAATTATCCAAATCCAGCCCAAGTATAGTTAATATCTTAAATGTGGTTCATTCAGATATTTATCTATGGAGCGTAACGAAGAAGTAGAAGTCGATGTTTTCGGAGTCTCAAGCGACGAAGAAGATGAAAGCTCAGCTGATCAAAGACAAGGCAATGGCAATGAAAGCATTCTAACGAAGGTCAATCAGCATGCGGAGTTGAAGTTCATTTCAAGTGAAAGGAAGCAAGCTGTCATGGTTTATGATGGTATATATTTTGTCATTTTTCTTGCATTCTGATAAACTTTTAAGTTACAAACTCTACCAATGTGGACTTCTCGATTCTTTCAGATTCTTTCGTTCTTTCGGACGTAAACTTTTAAGCAAATTTACTATGTTATTACAAGTCATTCTATTTTTCATTTCAGAATATGCAAACCATCGATGCTCTTTCTTTCATTACAACTACTCCCTGTCAAAAATGCTAAAGCGGCTTGGACTCAAGAAGAAATGCAATCAGGACCAGCTTTTTGGCCTATATTCATCAATTCCGAGTGCATCCATTGATAGAAATGCAGCATACGTCCAGCGCTTTCAAAGATCTCGCTAACTTGTAATTGCCACACAGGAGTCAATTCCTAGAAGTTCCGCGGCTAGATGAATTCCTCGCTTAAGGTTTTGTCTGACGGTGAAAGTTTGTCTTTGACAGTCTATTATCTTTAGACCTGGATTGGAGGCGTCGTGAATAATCAAGTGGTTGTCCCCTGCTTTTACAACGATACATGAAATCACAATGACAGCTTGATGCAGGACAATCCGAAGACGACAAGTTCGCTGGAAGCGTTTCACCGTGGATTGAATGTCGAATTGAGGAAGCAGAGGTCTCATACATACTGGTCTTCACACTGTCTTGTACGTGATGAAATATGTAAGCTTTTTGTGAATTTTCGCTGTTTTGTTAAAACCTTTTCAGCTATCCATTCAAAAAAGCGATATATGGAGATTTATTCGGTGACTGACACAAGAAGATCGAGAGGGGCCTCAGCGGAACAAGTATCTTTGTTGCAGTAAGCAGTGAATCAGTTTGATGTCAACCGTATCCAGATGAGTCTTTCCGCTATTGTGCAAGTCGCTTATTCTAACAGGTGGTGTCTTGCAGTGCGCAATCGTTCACAACGTAATAGTTTGCATGATTTTTTGTTTGTGATATGGATAGAAACATTGATGATTGTGATATATTTTAGCGCCCATTGGGATTCAACAGCCGATTATCTTGGCTCCAGGAATCAATCAAGGCAGTGCAGTGAGAAGAAGAGCAGTAGGCACAAGAAAAATTCCGCCACTATCACGGACAGGAGGACTGATGCAAAACAGAAGAGGCTAAATTTCCAATGTTGTTTCGAAAAGGTGCATGTACGAAGATTTGGTGTAGTGTGTGTTTTGTTCTGAGTGCTGTTATGCAGAATAAAGTGTGGGTTAAACAAAATGTGAATGATGACATCTAGTTTTTCCAATCTTTTTAGCGTAATATATGGGCTAGACTTTCATGTGGTTTATTGCGGTCGGAAGTCGAATGTGGAGGGCTTTGTATTCGGGACTTCGAATTTTTTCGTTTTGTGAAGTAGCAATTTTGGTCTTAACAACCCGATTCCCCGCAAGATCTTGAGTCAAAAAAAGTAGTTTGCTCCCGATTGAAACTAAATTTATTTTTCGGCTATCCAGGTAAGTGTCTACCTGAGTGCAACCTATCCCATATTTTAGGGCTCGTGTAATTTAAGCACAATTTTAGGCTTTTAAAACTCAGTCTTTCACACACTTTTAGTGTAAGAAAAATAGCTTTTTTATATTCTGGCTAAGTTTCAATTTACCAGGTCATCTAGGTAAATATCCACATAGAATAGTGGATATCACATTTGAAATAGGCATAAATTTTGAATTCTGTGCGAAAGTGAACAGTCAGAAGACACGAACGGGGCATGTGCAGGTTGAAAAGAGTGTTTTTAAAAGACTAAGGAATGAACATAAATCACACGAAACACAAATAGCCTAATATGCCTACATTGAAACACAAAAGAATCGAATTGCCAGAAAATCGAACGTTATTTGAAGTCAATTGTCCTATAATTCGAAATTTTCGCGCCCAATTATCCGAAAGATGAGTTTTAGTTGTTATGAGTTGTCCTAAAAACGAATTGCACATTGGGCGGGTATTCAAAAGATCACTATAATTGTGATGAGTTGTCCTATATATGAGTTTCTCTTGAGATCAGTTGTTCAAAAGCTGAGTTGTCCGTGTTCTCAGTTGCCGGGATCCGAGTCCGCAGCCACCCGCCACCGAAGCCACTTTTCCAAATCTAAATGGCTTTCCCCCCGAATTTAACTACCTTATTACCTCTAACAAGGCATCCCCCTCCCCCTAAATTCAAAAAAGGTGTTAGTGGCACTCTGTTTCTTGACTATTTTTTGAAGACATCTGTAATGCAAGTTACCACTTATTTTGTAGATCCTCTCACCGGCTACAAAATGAACTTAAAAAATTATGTTGTGTAGTCAACCCCAATTTGCAATGAATTTTTTTTCATACCTGGTAACTGTAAAGGGCGTTAGAGACAAAACGAGAATTTTCGGGTTCTCTTCTCGAAAATATTGGATTAACAATTTAAAAAAAGTAACAAACATGAATGTTATGATCATGAAAAATGTGTCAGGAAAAATCAGACCACAAAGTGTAAGACGACTCAAAAGATACTATGAAATTTTTTGAAACCAAAAGAAAATTGAAATTTCTTTTGTCTTTATATGAGAACCGGGTGCCCGGAAATTCACGTAGGCAGGCCCGCTGGCTTCGCGTAGTCAGGCCCTTTAAAAAGGCATATCAGTACTTTACAGTGAAAAAAAGGGGGGGGGCACGAATTTCCCGGTCTCTTGAAATTTTTTTTAGAAGCGTTCTACCCGATCCGACAAATATTTTCTGCCTACTTTTTAAAAGTGGGATAAGGTGGTAAATATCAGATTGAACACGAAACGTGTGAAAACAGGGATAATTTTTCAAAAATTGTGAGTCCTTGCCTAATTTTGCATTGTAAGGCTCTGGTTTGTCTCTTAAAAAGCCGTTAACAGCAACAAAACAACTCGTCTTGAATACCGAAAATTTTTCCGGTATAATGGATTGCGTATACCGGGAATTTTCCAGTCTTTCGCACCGGTAAAATTTTCGGTCTTTAATCCGAGAATTCAGACTACCCAAAATTCAGGTACTCAACAACCCAAAAAAACATTTTGCAAATGGTTTCACATACACTCAAATCTTTATAGTACCTAAAAGCAACAGTAAAAAGGCAAATTCTGTGTTTTATTTTTAAAATTGTTTGTTTCCACCAATGATTTATTCACAAACATTTCAATACACAAAATTTATTTAGCAAAACGAATTTCACACCACAATTACATAAAGATACTTGATTTTTTAAATATGACCTAGACTTTGAAGACATAGGACTAGTCAATCACATTGATCCCAATGTCTGAAAACTAACGGTATTAACAATTTTAAGGTGAAAGGTAAAAGCAGTGTACAAATTCCGTTATAAATCTCCAGAACAACCTCCCCTCCCCCTTATTGTTGTTTTTAGTTTCAGTTTCACGTCTATTATTTTTATTCCTAAGGGTAAAGGTAGCCTTAAAGGGAAAGGTAGGGGCGAAAAATCTCATTTCTACCACTCCGGACTGTAAAAAAAGTGACCAGACTAACGTCAAAAACGTACTTCTTCAGTTCCCCCCATACTCGGATTTTTTGAAAAGTGACCCAAAACCACCCCGAACTTATTTTTTCTGCACAACATGATACAAGAAGCATTTCTAAACACTTTATGAATGAGAAAAGTTAAATTTTTTCAAAAAAATTTGCCAGCCGCCCATTGGGGTAGATGCTCTTTTTCGGGTATTTTAAAGTCATTTTGTGTGATTTTTCACATTTTCCTTGCAAGAGCTGGGAAAAAACTCTCTAAATGCATTTTTGATCAAGAGTCTTGCTCGGAATTATGTCTAAGATAAGCCTGTAAGCGCATCTCTAACCAACCGAGCCCCTGCGACCCTTCGGGGCTTGGGGCTTGGGGTTGAGATGCGCACACCCACATACCTTAGACACCAATCACTCGGAGTAACTCTGGATGCATAAAAACAATATGCATACCAGAGCTTATTTATGCGGTAGCCCCAATAAGTAAAAACCTGTTCAAAATATACGCGCGGGATAATTTTTTTCATTCCGATAATTTTCAGCATTATTTGTTAGTACAGTCAAACCTCGTTATAAGATACACCCAGGGACAGACCTCAGCTGTATCTTATAACGAGGTGTATCTTATATAGAGGGTGTATCATACCGTATTTCCTCTAATATACCGACATGTCGGTTTATTTTTCAACCCCTCAAAAATTGTGAAAATTTTGGGTCGATCTCGACAATTTTGGATGAAGATCCAAAATCGAAAAAGCGGAATCGATAGAGCTCGTGGGAGCTAAGAAAACGCAAAAAAAAGCGATGTAAATTTCTTTCTTTGGACTGAGATACGGACCCTCGAAGTAGGGGGTGTCGGTTTATTAGAGGGTGTCGGTATATTAGAGGAAATACGGTAAGTCCTGGTAGAGGACTTACATATTTCATTTGATAAGTCCTGAAAAGGACTTACATGATACTAATAATAAGTCCTTGTACAGGACTTACATGAAACAACTACTAAGTCCTGCTGCAGGACTTAGCGGAACAAAAAGCTTTCCGCAACAAAAAGTTGAAAAATTTGCACTAAAAATGGCGGCAATTCAAAAATTTTGTATATTTTTATGGACTGTATCTTATATCGAGTGACATTTTATTGAACGGGATCAAGCTCAGGTGTATCTTATAACGAGGTGTATCTTGTATCGAGTGTATCTTATATAGAGGGTTCGTTTGCCTTAATTTAGTTCAGACCAACCAAATCTTCTTTAGGTGTATCTTATAACGAGGTTTGACTGTAAAGTTATAATCAAATCATTAAAAAATCAGAGTCGGCTTTGGGAAACGAACCCCTGTCAACGCGTAAAAGCCCAAGTGCCCGCCCCCTCCAAAGAGTATTTTTCTCTGAGCTTTTTTTCCGTTCCCTTACTTTTTTTCACCCCAATCCATTGCAATGTGGAGTGTGCTGGTATTTGGCCGCAAAAGCGGCCAGAAACATTCGGTATTGTCGGTGCAAAAAGTGTCAAATAGGTGAAAAATGAAAAAAGCTGGCTCAGAGAAAAATACTATTTGGAGGGGAGGGTAGTTAGAGATGGCAGATGGCCTATTTCGGGACGGGACGAAAATTTGAAAAAAAAATTCGGGATGAGACGCCGGGACGGGACAGGGTCGAAAAATTTTCCGAGACAGGGTCCGGGACGAAAAAATGGCCGAATTTGCGTCGGGCGGGACGTCCCGTACCGTCTTTTTATCTCAAATTTTTTAGCGGGACAGGACTAAAAATAAATACCGTATTTCCTCTAATAGAGCCCCCTCTCTAATAGAGCCCCCCCCTTGTTTTTTGACTAGAACTTCAGAGTTAGGGCCATTTTTGATTTACAATTTCAAGATTTTTGGGCATTCGAAAAATAAAGGGTACTGGTGCACAATATGCGCCACATTTTTTTTCTTGAAAAATGCCTTGCTCCCCCTGTTGTTTTGAAGGTCCTCCCTGTCCATTGGAGTTATGATAATATTGTGATCATGGTGATTATGGTTAACATGATCACCTTGAACATAGTCACCTTCAAAACAACAGGGGGGACCAAGGCATTTTTCAAGAAAAAAAAATGTGGCGCATATTGTGCACCAGTACCAGAGGTTTATTTTTCAAGATTTTTTTTGAAAAGATTTAATTTCAAGATTTTTGGGCATTCGAAAAATAAAGCCCCCGGGGCTCTATTAGAGGAAATACGGTAGTTGTCCGGGACGAGACACCGGGATGGGACAGACTGGATTTTTTTTCGGGACGGAATCCGGGACGGGATATATGCCAAAAAACCTTCGGGACGGGACGGTACGGGATTACCGTTCCGTCCCGAGGCCATCTCTAAGGGCACTTGTGTTCAAATTACTATTATAGCCTAACTAATTTGATTTCTAAAGCAATAACGCATTCGAATTTCGGAAACATTGTACCAAAACTTATCGGAGTGACAAATGTTGTCCCGCGCGCATTCGAACATTTGAAAGTTTGAATGTTTCCAGACTAATATTCCACTAAAATTTAATAAAAGCACTATCAGCTGCATATAGTGAATATATATCACGAATATATTTAATTTTCGTGCTATGATTATTGACCAACTACAAGTAAACTAGAAATTAAAGAGAAATTAACTGAATTAACTCGAGAAATTAAAAATTTGAACTAATATATTGTCCGGCAAACCCACCCCTGGTGTCAGCCTTCCCCTAAGAGGGCTTTGATGAAATGTTGCACACACTTTATATGTTTTCATTGAAAATCAAACCTCTGAAGGCCTTTCTAATATAGCCAGACGGGATGAAGTGACAACGCGATGTCCAGCGATTATCCATTTTGTCGAGCGTCTCCTTCAAGGTATCACTCAGATCATGGGTTTCAGCATCGCACTCGACAGCCATGCCAAGGAATGACCCATTAACAGAGTAGATTCCACCTCCGGAATCGCCAGCCCGCATTCCTCCAGATGCCATTATGCGAAAATTGTCGTCTTCCTAAAAGTGATGGGCTGAAGTCTCTTATACCGCATGTTTCCAAAAGTGGGTTTTAATCACTTTTCGAGCTTCCTCGGTTGTTATTTGCGTAGAAGAAATGTTTTTAGGTAGCAGACGGAAATATAAAGAAAAAATTTGACCAAAATTTGACTTTTTGTCCTAGGGGACCAAAGTGAGCCAACCTGAAGGGTATCCAGATACCTCAAAAACATGGAAGGGGCCAAAAAAAACCCACTCATCTGAAGTCTGATTTTGCTGCATCGTTAACTGCATATTTTTTTTACGAGAAATTTCACAGTTTTTAACGTACAGTTATCCATGAGCAGTGTTTTCAAAAGTCAAGGTCAAGTTCAAGGTCAAGGTAAAACTTGACTTTAAAACTTCATGTTCGTTTTTCTCGATTTTTAGTAAGGAAAATGGGTCTGAATTTTTTCCTATCCCTTAAAGTCAAGATTTTGCGCTGAACAAAACGTACTTTTCAGAATAACGATATAATTTTTGCACGATGAGATATAGCCTAAAGTCAAGGTAAAATCACCTTGATTTTAGCGAAAGTCAAGGTCAAGGTAAAATCAAGGTGATTTTACCTTGACTTTAGGCTATATCTCATTGTGCAAAAATTATATCGTTATTCTGAAAAGTACGTTTTGTTCAGCGCAAAATCTTGACTTTAGGGGATAGGAAAAAAAATTCAGACTCATTTTCCTTACTAAAAATCGAGAAAAACGTCCTTGAAGTTTTAAAGTCAAGTTTTACCTTGACCTTGACTTTTGAAAACACTGTCCATGTGCAAATACTGACTCGGGATAAGTGGATGTTTTTGCTGAGTCAGGAATATGAAAAAAATTGCGCTATTATTAAATACCAATATGTTATTCTACTAGGGTCAACAGGGATCTACTAGGGTCAACAATACTAGGGCGGCGGCTCTCATTTTTGAAAACCCGCGGCGGAGGCAGCGCTTTTTTCGGAAACGTGCAAGTATGATCTTGGGTACGCCTATCTGGGTACCTTTAACGTATAAGTTTACTAAAAAGAGATGTTTGCTGCCACCAAGATTCGAACCTATGTCCACCAAAAACTTGATGTGTTCAGCACTGCGACCATAAAATTAACCGATTTGGGAATAGTGTTCCTTGAAAATCCATATGCTCAAACGAAAAAAGAAATTCTAAGCTATCTGTTACAACAAACAAAGGTTTGACACACGCCTTCTACAGCTGTGATAAGCAAAAAAGAAGTAAAAAAGCGTCACAGAGCTTCACCTCCACAATACTATCTCTATTTGGTATTTGGCATGTGTCTGTCTGTCGCCACTTTTCTGTTTAAGACCAATTTTTATCCATTTTTTGCAGACTTATGTTGGATATCTTTCCGGAACCCTGAAATTCAACATCTTAGCTATCTTTTAAGCACAAATTCCAGAAATTGAGTAAGCTCTAAAAAAAGTTTTTAAGTCCCTTCAAATCGGAGATGGTGGATTTCAGCGTGGACTTTAGGTGGATTTCGTGTTCAAGTTTGATTTTCTGCCAATTTTTGAAAATTTATGCCAAATATCTTTTCGGAACTCTTAAATTTAACATCTTAGCTATCTTTTGAGCAAAAAACCGAAAAAGTTTGGTGGTTCTGAAAAAAGTTTTTAAGTGCCTCCAAATCGGAGATGTTGCATTCTGGCCTGGATTTTGGGTGGATTTTCGTGTTCAAGCCTAATTTTCTGTCAACTTTTGTGAACTTATGATGGATATCTTTCCGGTACCCTGAAATTCATCATCTTGCTTTTTTAAAAGCAAAACACCCGAAAATTGAAGAGGCTCCAAAAAAAGTTTTTAAGTCGCTCCAAATCGGAGATGGTGGTTTCAGCCTGGAGTTTAGGTGGATTTCGTGTTCAACTTTGATTTTGAGTCAATTTTTGTGAACTTTTGCCGGATATCTTTCCGGAAATCTTAAGTTCAAGATCTCAACTTTCCTTTTAGCACAAAGTTATAAAATTGAATGGGCTCTAATAAAAATTGTAAAGTCCCTTCAAATTAGAAGTGGTGGATTTAGCCTGGATTTTGGTGGATTTTAATGTTCGAGCCTGGGAAGGGGGTACCTAAGAGTAGGGTAGCAAGAAGGGAGGTAACCAGGAGGAGGTACCAAGGAGGAGAATTATTATTTACGTAATTTTGAAAATTTGATAGTGGTGCCGATAGGCGCCTGTTGCCCCTAGTATTTAGATACTTGGCTCAAAAACTATTATTTGGGTGTACACTATATGACAGTAATATCCATCCGACCAAACAGCTAATATTTACCAGTTTTTTTTGCAAAATCCAAAAAAAAGCTTTGAGAAAAAATGTTTTTCCAAAAAACGGTATTATTTTTCACGGGATTTTCTTCAGAGATCAGGATTTTTCAAATTGTCGTAGATATTTAGTCAAGCCTACTTTATTTGATACATGCCTTGGAAAAAAGACCTACTATAGCTGAAGTTATGACCCCGTGAGTGATTGCGAGACTAGATTGTCGATCAGTGACTGACAGACCAAGCTGGACATATGTTTCTCCACATTGAGAAATCCTGATATATGGTTTGCCGTTGCAGAGATCCACTTCACTTTGAAGGAGCACAGAGTCCAGGTGCTCGTCAATGCCAACCACTTTCATCTCGATAGAAGATTGCTTGTCGGGGAAGCAGTAGGGTGAATCCAGATGAGGCGACACAACAAAGGCATCTCCCACCTTCAAAGTCAGATGTTCACGGTGACGATAAGTCACGGCTGTTCTCTTGGAAACCACAGTGACACAGCGGTCGTCGGGAGAACGCAGCAGGTACTGCAGGACATCTTGCTTCCAGTAAATTACTCCATTCATACTTTCAGCTGAAAATGTTTTTTTTAAATATGAATAGCAAAATTGCATTCACCCTAAATTTTTTTGGCAAATACAGTCAAATCTCGATTTAGTGGCACCCCAAAAGTTCGTTCCCGCCTACGGTCCGACACTTTTTTTAATCCAATTTTCGAAATACTTTATCGATTCTGTTAGCACAGTCTGGTCGCAAATATCGTAAGGATCCCGATTTTACCGATTGTTTTTGAAAAGTAAACAAATTTTGGGTTGAAAAAGTGAAACCTCGATATAGTGGCACCCCTTTTTTGAAAACAGGTGCCACTATATCGAGGTTTTACTTTTTTACCCCAAAATTTGTTTACTTTTCAAAAAACGATCGGCGAAATCGGAATCCTCACGATATTTGCGACCAGACTGTCATAACAGAATCGATAAAATATTTTGAAAATTGGGTTAAAAAAAGTGTCGGACCCTAGGCGGGAACGAACTTTTGGGGGGTGCCACTAAATCGAGGTTTGACTGTATACAGTATATCTTCTAATAAGTCCCCATGGGGCCTAATTTTGAACCTTCCGAAAAACAGGAAAATTTTGCGGTTGATGTCGAAAATTTTAGGTGCTCGACCAAAATCACAAAAGTGGAATCTGTAGAGCTCGTGGGAGATAAGAAAACATTACAAATAGATTTGCGAAATGTTCGCTCTAGGCTAAGATATAGGTGCTCAAAGTCGAAGGTGCGGCCTTATTAGAAAATATACGGTTTTCCGACTTTTTTTTGAAAACATAAATAAATTCTTTTAAAAGGGTATTCATAAAAAGAGAAATTTATCAAAAACAGCATTTATAAAAGAATTGACCCTAGTAGCGAATACCCCCCCTCCAAGAATTTTCACTTTTTTACTTTAGTAAAAAGTACCCAAATTTATGTCGCAGACCCCAGAAAATATGCGTAGACTCTTTATTAGTCACAACTTCCGTACGCTGGCCTACCCCAAGCCTAAGGGCTAAGCCTAAACTTATTGTTTGCAAGCGTAGTTACAGCAATTTTATAAGGTCGGATTCTCGGGGGGGGGGGGGATTTATTCGCCACTAGCGCCGAAAAACCGAGTAAATCTAAAAAGTACAGGGTGACACGAAAATTTATCACCAGCATTTTCAAAAAGTTGGCGTAGATTAGACTTGTGCCGAAACTTTTTTGAGTCAAATTCGGAATTTCCAAATATTTTCGTAATTTTCACAATTTTTTCGGTGATCTTTGGTAGCATTCTACACAATATCAAATTCTGCGTTAGACGGACGAAAAACATTGTCTTAAATGCTTTATAACTTAAAAAATTGTCTTTTCAAGGGGCATACCAGCGCGTTACACTGAAAATTAATTCAGGGACCAGCAGTTTTTCAAAAATCGTCCTTGTTTTAACTCAAATCTGATATTTATGACATTATACTACTTTTGAAAAGTAGGTAGAAGTATTTAGTCAGATTAGGTACAAGGCTTATAGAAAATAGTCACGTGAGAAAAAGAAATTGCTAATACTCGCCTTAATTTACAGTGTAACATGCTGGTATGCTCCTTTAACAAAAAACCTTGCAGGTATAGTTTGATTCCGTGAAAGAAGGCCAACTAAAAATAAACACGTTATTCAATAATTTGGCTAGCTAAGCTCTGCCTTCTCCTCCATAGTATCGCATCCCAGGGATGTGGCAAGATAGGAGAACTCCTTCATTGTCATCTGATCCAGGTGTCCAAGGTAGGATGGCTTCATTTTCTCGCGCACAAATAGGACAGCACAACTTTTGGACTTAGCATCAGTGAAATTGCAAAACTTTGTGAAAAAATTTCGCCATTTTTCTCAAAATAATTTGTATGCTTGTCTAAGAAAGTCGTGAGCAACTTACCATGGTCCCAGTCAGACATGGTTGGAGTTTGAAATATTTAACTGAATTTTTTCAAATAATTGTATAAGTGAAAAATCTCGTCATTTCGCAACAAATCTAGCATGATTTGATCTTGTCTAGAAAAAAGCTTTTTTTTTGACTTAGTCTTTACTTTTAGAATTTTTTGGCGCTACTGTAATATAACCCCCACCCAAAATCGAAAATTTTTTAGTCTCCTCGTTTTCATTGTTTGTCCAGACTGAGACTAAATTTGACCCCCTCCTCCAAAAAAGCACCCTAGTTGCTTTTTCACCGAATAGCATTTCCCTTCGTTCTACAAGGCCGGGCCAGAAGCCCAGAATCCAAAATTTTAGCCCAGCACTCATAAAGTGCTAGGGCAAGGTGTAAACCCGCGGGGTCCACCCCGCTGATCTGCAAAAGTACTCATACTTATGCCTGCACCACAAGTTCCTGGGTTTGAAAGTACCCTTAGACGCTTAGAAAATTAATACTCTAAGGAACCCAACCATCTCGAAAAGTGGCCCCTGTATTATTCCCTTCCCCTCCCAATACAGCCCGCAATCCCATTTAAATTGCTTTTCTGGTCTTTTTATAGCGAAATTATTGTTTAAAAATGGTTTTTGACCATCCCTAAAAAAGTCGGTTTTGGGGGGGGGGTTATATTACAGTAGCGCCAAAATGTCGTATTTCAGTAAAAGTCAAGGAAAAATATATCTTCAAATCGGAATCGAACCGACGACCAACATTCACAGTACTCCAACGCTTTACCACTGAACCACCTATACTATTAGGTAGTACAGTCGCCTCTCGATATAGTGACACCCATTTTTGAAAAATGGGTGTCACTATATCGAGAGGCGCGGGTCTTTTCGACAAAACTTTTGTCATTACCAAAAACGACCAGTGAAATCGGAATCCTTGCGATTTTTCGCACGTGACTGACGAATCAGGCTAGGGAAGATTGCTAAAACGAAAATTGCCAAAAACGAGAATTGCCGATAATGAAAACTGCCAAAACGAAAACTGCCAAAACGAAAATTGCGATGACAAATAAAAGTTTAGTGAACACGAACATATACCACTCAGTTTCACATAACGTACCCTTCATTTATCCATTCGTTTGTTTTGGCTAAAGGAAAATGACTAAAGTGACGCTCCAATATAGTGACACTCCAGTATAGTGCAGGGCTGTAAAAACATCCGGAAGATACATCCGGATGTGGATGTATACATCCGAAACATCCACATCCGGCGGATGTGGATGTGGATGTTGGATGTCAAAAATGTTTGGGTCGGATGTCGGATGTGGATGTCAATAAATTTTCAGGTCGGATGTCAGCGGATGTTTTCATTGATTTTACATGGATTTTTCGGATGTTTCGGATGTCAAAAATTTCACATCCGGATTTCGGATGTGGATGTTGGATGTCGAAAATTTTTGGGTCGGATGTCGGATGTGGATGTCAAAATTTTTTTAGGCCGGATGTGGATGTGGATGTAGGATGTCAAAAATAAAAAAATTACAGCCCTGGTATAGTGATACTCCAATGCAGGCCCCAAGGGGTGTGGCTATACCGAGGTTTGAGTGTATACGCTTTTCACACATAACACTTTTTTATTTCGTTTGTTGCACTAAAAGCAAATGTCGTTTTGGCAATTTTCGTTTTTGGCAATTTTCGTTTTGGGAAATCCTACGTTTGGCAATTTCGGTTTTGGCAATCTTCCCCTAGCCACGAATCACTTTTGGCAAAAGTCTTCAAAAAAAGGAGGTAAAAAAGTGTCGGACCCTAGGCGGAAACGAACTTGAGAGGGTGTCATTATGTCTAGAGGCGACTGTAGAACTGTTTCTCATTATATATTGCCGGAAAAGTACTCAACAATTTGTATTTCAAAAATTTTTTTTTTTGACTTTCACTGGTACCCGCCTTTCAAAATATTCCCATCGGCGACGAGCATGTCCCTTTAATTTTAAATGTCACAGTGTATTTAAGTAACAAAAAATTATATTGTCCACGCAAGGTATTTAAATTTTTTCCCCATACAGACATCACTACAGTCGACTCTCCCAATAATGAACCCCCTGAAAGTTCGTTCCCACCTGGGTCCGACACTTTTTTTAGCCTGATTTTTTAAAATTTTTCCTAGTTCTGTTTTGACAGTCTGGTCCTAAATATCGTAAGGATTCCGATTTTACCGATCGTTTTCAGAAATCCAAAATTTTTTCCTCTAAAAAAGCAAAAACTCGATTTAAGGACAGGCTTTTTCAAAAATCCCTCTCCTTAAATCGAGATTTTGCTTTTTTAGAGAAAAAGATTTTGGATTTCTGAAAAACGATCGGTAAAATCGGAATCCTTACGATATTTGGGACCAGACTGTCAGAACAGAACTAGGAGAAAATTTAAAAAATCAGGCTAAAAAAGTGTCGGACCCAAGGTGGGAACAAACTTTTTGGGGGTTCGTTATTGAGAGAGTCGACTGTATTTAGAATTTTCATGGTAAACGTGATAGATGTACAAGATGAGCCATTAAAATAGGGATTGTATTCAAGAATATACTGCGCACTCTGTTTGAAACTTGCAAGTGTGGAATCTGTTTGTAAATTTTAATTTTTTTCTTCATATATATATAAGAGATAAGATAAATTTGTGATAACATCCGAGGTTCGGCGAAGAATTTTTCACTTTACATTTATTTATAGGCTGTGTTCTACTATTTTGTATTTTTGTGTTATTTTATTATATTGTCTTAAATTGCTTTAAAAGTTTTGTTATAGCGCGTTACAAGGCCGATTTCAAATTAGCAAAAGGCGGACCAGGTATTTTCAAATGAGAATTATTTTTAAATACGAATTTGACATTTTTTGTTTGAAACCCGACCACCTTCGCACTACGTCGGCGCTTTGCCACTGAGCTACAGAGTCTTGCAGAGTGTTTTTCTATTACTAATTCCTCTTTACAAAATGCCAAATTTGTATTAAAAATTTTTTTTTTTTGAAAATATCTGGTCCCCGTTTCAAATTTAAGGTCCTTCTTGTCGCCGATGGGAATATTTCGAAAGGCGGCTACCAGGTTAAATAAAAAAAAAATATTTCGAATTTTTTTGAGCAACCTAATAATATCAAGTAATCAAGAACACGAAAGATCAGCACACTCCACATTGCAAGGAGTTAGGGTTTTCTGAATATGTACACCCTGTTTGACGGCTAGAAAACTCATACTTTTCCGAGGGGGGGGGAATAGGATACACTTTTATTTTTACGGAGTGTGAAGGTCGGTCATCGGTTCGATTCCGATTGAAAACATACTTTTTTTCTCAACTTTTAGCAAATTGCGTGAATTAATAAATTCTCGTTTAAATTTCACTGGTACTCGCCTTTAAAATATTCTCATCGGCAAAAGGCATGCCCCCCCCCCAGTTTTTGATAAAGCAAAACCTTTTCCAAAAATCCTCTCGTACTTTAGTTTAAAATAGCAGCTCTTCATGGCCAAAATTTTACAATAATAGTATGAAAAGCGAAACCTCCGCAATTTATATGATCACCCTATTCAATTTTATAAGTAGAAAAACTGTACAAATTGTAGTAAAAAAGTGTTAGGGTCGAACTCGAGCAGGTGTGCTTGCAATAAAAATTAGATGTGGAATTATAATTCCTTTTTTTTCTCAGACTGTTCTTTTTTATTTTCAAACGCATTAAATAAAACAGTTTTCACATCTAAATTTGGCAATATGTTTTGCTTTGAATTAGCGCCTCTTCTGGAAAAAGTCACAACGTTACCCCTGTATTTTCTTGCGTTTTTGCTTTCAACTCGACACTTAAAACATATTTCGTGAAATTACAACAGATTTTTTTTAAAGTTTAATTATCACTTGTTTCAGTTATCAATCCCTTCTAAATCATGTCTAAGCAAGGCCGTTTGGAGTCGGATGGAGACATCAACAGTGTGACCATCATCCGCAAGCACCAAGCACCAATCAAGACTCTTCGTTCTTCAGCTGTAAGTTTTTTTGTGAGTGTGTGTAGCAATTCGGTCCATTTTTGCCTTGGAATACCTTTTTCGCTTAGGCTTAGGTTATAAATAAATGAGTACAGGTTAGAACAAACTCAAACAGCTTTTTCTACTTTTTTCGAAAAAAAAAAAACGCGTTTGAGTAGGTCCCAACAGGTTACTACCCTGCAGCCAAGCCTGAGCCTTGCATTGACCTCTCAGACAACTGTTTTTTGTGATTTTTTAATCTTGAGCAAGGGTAGGCTAGCTCATGTTAAGACGGACTTAAACTGGAGTCTGAGATATTTTGAGTCCATCCTAACATTCAACACACAATTGAATAATCTTCTGCTTTGATCAGTACGTAAGTACTGACTAAAAAATTTTGTATTGCCGAAATTTGCCGAAGCCTAAAGGTCACAAAAATAATAGCAAAAATCAAGGCAAAAAAGCTTTTTTTGGTGAACAAGGTCCGAAAAAGCATGAAAATCAGACCATGGCCTACGACCTGTTGACCTTTAGGAGGTATTTATTGCCTTTTTCCTCCTGTTGGTTTTTCTTAAATTTATAAACAAATTCATAAATAGTTTGGTCCCTCGCTGCCGTTTCGAAAGTGATCATGCTAACAATAATCCCTCTGATCGTCATAATCACATTACCAACATAAAAATAATGGACAGGGGGACCAAGGCATTTCTCAAGAAAAAAACAACAGGGAAACCAAGGCGAAAAAAAATCCTCATTAAAGGTTAACAGAGCCCAAAAAACACAGGATTCTAGGTAAGGGCTAGAGGGTTTAGGTTAAGGTGAGGTTGATATTTCCTGGTTTCTGATGTTAGACACCTGATGCCTGACAATCAATTATCTTTTTAATAGAGTCGAACCTGAATATAAGGCCGCCCTCAAGAGGCCACCCTATTCAAATTTGAATCAACTAACCAAACATATTTAGGAGATCAATGCGGCCCAGCGCAGAGGAGATGCCATTGAGACAAACAAGAAGCATCTCGGTGGTGGAAATCGACAGCACAAGATGGACAAAAACACAGCTATGTAAGTTTTAAATGTGTGGCTTGCTAAGTCAGCAAAAATTGAATCAGAATTTTTTTGCACCGAATCTCTATTTTCCTAAAATCTCTGAAAAATCATTTCAAATATTTAAAAAAAAGGTATAGTGTAAAAAAATTTCAAGCAGGGTCTAACTAGAGCTGATGAACACAAATACCGTATTTCCTCTAATAGAAGCCCATGGGCTTCTATTTTTCAACCTCCTAAAAATCTTGAAATTGTCAATCACAAATGACCTTAACTCCGAAACCTTAGTCGAAAAATAGGGGGGGGGCTTCTAATGGAGCATGGGCTTATATTAGAGGAAATACGGTATATCTGCAAAAAAACCAACATTCGAATTTATAAATCGCGAAAATAGAAAAGTAGACGCAACTCATTTTCAGGGTGTTCCAAGAAATTCGTTGGTTTTGAAATGGCCATAACTTTTTTTTCTAGTCCGTTTTTCTGAATTCTGTTTCTACAGATTAATTTTTAGGTATATTATGTGAGAAACACGATTTTTGCCCGGTCCTTCCTGTGGTTCGGGCTTCGCCATCCAGAGGTTATTTAAAAACCAAAACCTAAACCACAGGGGTGACCTAGCGGAAATCGTGTTTTTCACATCATATACCGAAAAAAATATTCTCGGCGAGAAAAATCGATCTTTAAAAGCAGAATTTAAAAAAAAACGGACAACAATCCATAGATCAACAGCGGTTTTTGCAGATATTAGTGTTCATCAACTCTGAGTCTAACCATGAAAGTGGTTTGAAAAGTGGTATTTGACTTTTTTTTGTCTGATGTGAGGTAAATTACACCTCAATTTGTAGCTCATCTCACCGGCTAAAAATTTAGGTCTAACTTAAATTGGTTAAGAAAAGCCTGTAAAAGTTGGTCAAAAGCCTAATGCTGAAATAATAGTTCTGAACCTTCGGGGCCCAAGAGGGTTCAGGATAACCTGTACTAACAGTACCCTTCACACAAAAAAATAATAAGTATTGAGTTTACTTTACAAATCAATTTAGCCTTGATGACGAGACAGAAGAGTTGCATCACGAACGTGTATCACTGACCCTTGGAAAAGTGCTTCAGCAGTCTCGTCAGGCTAAGGAGCTCACTCAAAAAGACTTAGCTACGGTAATTTATTCAGTCAATTCCTTTGTGCTAAACAGCACAATTTAGCCGCATTTTCTTAAGGTACCGCCTGGACTGTGAGCTCGAATTCGAAAATTCTGTTAATTCAATCTTGTAGAGCACAGTTGATTTACAATATAGGTTTTCAATATATTTTCCAACAGACAAAAAAATTGCATCGGGAGACTCAAGAAATTCGTCTCTCCTGTGCGTTTTCAAAAACATATTTAACTAAAGTCCAATTTTAATTTACTAACATCCTCAAAAATACTATCTCCAGCTGGCTCTGATGATTTTTTCAATTCATCTGATGGAATAAGTGTCAGACTCATCTGGGGAACGAACTTTAAAGTGCGACCATATAGCGGGACTCGTACAAACCCATAAATAACCCCCCTTAAATAACAACCTTTTTGAGAGGTTTACATGGGCTATCTTATAGTCTTAGTCTTCGGTAGGCCAGCGCCCGTTAGGCAGTGCTAAAGTGGGTATTTATCAGAAGTGGGCAAAAATCAGATCGATCTAGATCACATTAGTTCAGATCAGATCGATATTATCTGACAAAAATTATTGGCAAAATAGCCAAAATTTTGCGGTAATTTGAATTTTATAGTCCGAAAATAACTTGGATTGGAGTTACACCCCGGGGTGGCCAAAAGCCCTTGAAAGTTGGTTTTTTGGGGTTGACTGAAGGGGGGTGAACTTTTCGCGAAAATTCGATTACGTTTATCAGATTTTCCGTTTGATCGGCTCAATCACTCAGAATCCACTCTCAACCATTCAGAACCACCCTAAACTTTTTTACAGCCTCCCCCCCCCCTTCAGTCAACTCCCAAAATACAACTTTCAGGGATTCTAGCCATTCCGGGGTGGGATTCTCACCGAGCCAAGTTATTTTCGGACTATAAAATTCAAATTCCACCGAAATTTTGGCTATTTTGACAATAATTTTTGTCAGATCAGATCGATCTGAACTGATCTGATCTAGATCGATCTGATCTTTGACCACCTTAGGTATTTATGACCCTTTTTTGGGAGGGGGTTATTTATGACCCACAGTCGAGGGACTTGACCAGTCTTGTCCAGGCCTGGATTTTATCAACTGCCACGTCCATCATCAACCGGTTGATTGATTTCCGCTAAATCAACCGGTTTATTGGCAATTTTCGGCAATCAAACGCCACATCAACCATCCACCGGTTGATTGATTTTTGGTTCATCAACCGGTTGAGAAAAATGATCTACCGGTGACCCACGGCGAATAAACTGGTTAATAACGCCGGTTGATTGACCAAGACCTGGCGGGGGGACCAAGGCAATTTATGGCTCGAAGTTTCTTGAGCCTCTAGATCCAATGGGTTTTTGTCATTTGGGAAATAATTTTGAAAATCTATATAGTAAATTGACCATGCTCTTCAAGATGGCATGAACAGAATTTTTGAATTCGAGTTTTCAGTTTGGGCGGTTCGTTGTTTATGAAAACGGCTATTCGCCTTCTATTCTATTCCAATTTCTATCTATTGAAACAACAGTAATTCATTAATTTTTGATTTTATGATCTTACATTTTAGAAAATCAACGAAAAAGTAGAAGTGATCAGAGAGTATGAATGCGGTAAAGCTGTGCCCAATTCCACTATTCTAGCCAAGATGGAGCGCTGTTTGTCTGTGAAGTTACGAGGCAAGGACATTGGTCAGCCACTGGTTGCCAAAGTGCCGAGCGCTACTGCTGCAAAGCCTGCCAAGAAGTGAAATTCCAAAGAAATATTATCCTGATCCATCTTCAGTGATATTGACCAGCTATTTTGACCGGCCTTTCTTCACTCTATTCCTCTTGTTTTTTTCAAGTATATTGGTGGGAATTTGTGTATAAACACTTTGATTTTTTCTATATAAACATTTTATTTGATCAAGTATTTAGTCGACAGCAAACAAAAAAAGAATGTATTAAAAAAATAAAATATAAGCCCATGGGCTTTTATTTTTGACCCCACGTATGTACGAGTATCCATACGCATCCTATACGATATATCCAGTATACATATATATACGAGTATCATATCAAGATATTTCGTATTTTTCGATGGTTTTTTGGTCACTTATCTGCAAACTTGTAAATCTTACATCGAATTCGTGTTCAGAATGATCGATATGCTTCAAGGGCGTAGCCAGAAATTTCTGACAGGGGGGGGAGTCACCAAAAAATTTTTAGGCCATTTTACCTACGCCGTTTTTGAAAAAATCTGACGGTGAGGCACTGATAAGGAAAAAAATGTGACGGGGGAGGGGGGGGGGCACGTGCCCCTCTGCCTCCCCCCCCCTGGCTACGCCACTGATATGCTTGTAAAACTGCTATTTTCGTTGAACCCATTGTGAAATTTCAACTTCCGCTCGAGACGGAAAATATTGAAATCAAAATTTTTAACTCTTTGGAATTCGAAAATCTACACTGAGTTTTGAACTATAAAAGCGTTTTCAAATACAAGTTTCAAATACCTGAATCCGTCAAAAAAACCTGTCTACGATTGCGAAACCAGAAGTTTCAGAGCTAAAACTCGATTTGATCATCTGCATTTGTAGACAGATTTTTTCGACGAATTCAGGTTCAGCATAGTATTTGCATGTGAAAACGATAAATAAATCAATATTCGGGCGAATATTTGCGAAAATTCATGAAAATGTTAGCTCTTAAGTTAAGACTCTTAACCATAGTTGCATGGGCGCCGGGGCCGGTGTGCGCTCTGAAAATTTTCAGAAAATAAGGGCGCCGGCGACCTCGCCGGCGCTCGGCGCCCTTGGCGAAATCGGCGCTCGGCGCCGATTTCAAAAAACTTCGGTTCCGGCGCCGGCGCCCGGCAGCCGTTTTTAAAGCAAATTTTAGTATTTTTTCCAATACGTCTTTTTTCAAAAAGTTTGCAATCTTTTTCATTTTTTTATTGATTTTTGTTATGAAAAATGACACGATTCATTCTTTTTTGTACATATAGCTAACCAGAAAATCATGAAATTGAAAAAGTTTCAGCAATTGAACTTGTTACAATGAACTTCAACTTACACTATTTTGCATGCACTTAACAAGCTTATCACTGGTTGTTTCACTTATCCCTGGCCATGCTAGCGTATGACATGTTGTTTATTTGTGCAAGCACAGCGGCTGTGAATTGCACGTATATATTACTTCAATGCGAACAGCTGAAGGAAAAAGCCTAACGCATCGATAATTGTAAAAATGTATAACCATGTTTTGTATAGCAAGAGAAAGATAAATTTATGTCACTCTTCCTATCGATAATGAAAAAACGAATTTTTTTGTGAAACAAACATTTTTTTAGTTATTTTTAAATATTCCGGCGCCTGGCGCCAAAAAATGACCGACGCCACGTAATGCGCTCGGCGCCGATTTTCTGAAACCTGGCGCCGTTTCCGACGCCCGGCGCCTCCAGAATAGCCGGCGCTCAGTGGCCCACTGACGCCGGCGCCGGTGCCGGCGCCCGGCGCCAAAAAAATTTTGCGTGCAACTATGTTCTTAACTAGAATCTCTATATAGTATTTAGGATGGGTGGCTGGGTGGTTAACGCATCTCTCAATCTATTGTGTTTAAGACCGATTTTGGCCAGTTTTTGCAATCTTTTGTCAGATATCTTTCCTAAACCCTAAAATTCAACATCTCAGCTGTTTTTTAAGCACATAACCGGGCAAAGAGGTGGCTCTAAAAAAAGTTTTTAAGTCTCTCCAAATTGATGATGGTGTATTTAAGGCTGGATTAAGGTGGATTTTTGTGTTAAAGGCCACTTTCTGCCAATGACTCTTCAGCCTTTTTTGCCAGGTAGGGTAGGTAAATGACCAGTTAGGATGGGTAGGTAGATAGAAAGGATAGTTAAGTGTTTAGGTGGGATCTCTACAGTCAAACTTTGATATAAGGTACACCCTGGGGACCAAGTCAGGTGTACGTTATAGTAGGCTTAATAGGCGAGGATAGGCGAGGTAGAGTAGGTGGGTTAACAGGTAGGGCGGATGATCTTCCTTAACCATTAACCTACCCGAACTACTAATATACATGAACCACTAATGTTCCTGAACGGACAATCGTTGTCGGAGACGATGGTTCGGCGCTACTGGAATATACCCCTCCCAAAAAGCGCTACAGAATATTCCTCACCCAATAATTTAGGTTTAGGTTTGGGCTTAGGCTCGCGGACTTAGGCTTAGGGCACATCCATTACTAACAAAGGATTTCGTACAATTTTTTTTCAAGAATGATGGTTTTAGGTACCATCTTACAATTATTGGGGAGGGTATACTTAAGCATTTTTCGGGGCGAAGTCTATTCCAGTAGCGTCAACAATTTTCGACCCTACCGGAGTATGTACGTCTGTACGGAATTTTCAACTTTGTTTCTAACAAAACAACGCCTAGAATTTAATTTTTGGTATAGTTTTGTTAGAAACCAAGTTGAAAAATCCTTAAATCTTAAAAAAAATTAAAACTCCCGGGCACTGCCTCTTATTAGCGTCGGCATGCTTCTTTAAAAGCAATGCCTTCGATCGATGGTCTTGCCTTCTCGAGTGGCTTCTACTCCGACACGCTTCCTTCACTTGTCTACAAAGCTATTAAAATGGTGTAAATTACTGCTGATAAATTGTTTGATTCAAGGTGACAATTATCTACTATTCAAGAAAATCACAATTGAAGCCGAAAGAAACATTACAATGGACAAAAATATCATTTTTTGCTTGTCTGTGTTTTAATTTTTTCCTTCTTGTTGTACAGGGTGGGCCGATTTTTTTGCATTTTTTTCTGCTTATGTTTAATTTGCTAGCTTGCGAGCTCTAGGCAAACAGTCGCTAGAAGACTAAGGAACACTAAAGCGAGAAAAGAAATCCATGTTAATATATGTTATCGAAATGGTCTCCCTCAGAGAAGAGTCTCTATGGCCTAGTGGTGAAGGGCGGCCAAAAAAAAACTTTTGCTCGAGTTCGAGTCACAAAGTGGTGCGCAGAACAGATAAATTTGTCTAAACCGATAAATTCATCTGACAGATAAAACTTTATCGGTCAGATAAAGTTAAACTTTATCGGTCAGATATACCATGAGAAGCACGAGAAAAGCACTAAAAACACTGAAAAGTACTTAAAAAGACAAAAGAAGCAAAAAGATAATGAATTTTAACTATTTTTAACTGGATTTGGGTTTCAGTTAATTTCACTAAAATTTAAAATCAGTTAAAATTAACTATTTTTCAAATTAGTTATTTTTAACTAATTTTCAAAATCCAGTTACAATTAACTGTTTTCCCCACACTGGGTTTGCCTGAAAATAAGTTTTTCTAGTCAAAACATGTTTGAAAAAATTATTACAGTCAAATCTGGATAATCCGCCACCCGAAAAGTTCGTTCCCGCTAGGGTCCGACTTTTTTTACCCCTAATTCTGAACATTTTTGCTAGTTCTGTTTTGACAGTGTGGTCGCAAATATCGTGAGAATTCCGATTTTTCCGATCGTTTTTCAGAAATTCAAAATGTTTTCTTCTAAAAAAGCAAAACCTCGATAAACCGCCACCCTTTTTTGAACATAGGTGGGAACGAACTTTTTGGGGTGGCGGTTATCGAGCTTTGACTAAACAAAATTTAATAGGAAAAAGTTAGACATATTCGGCCAACCTGTACTTCTTCGTGATTTTCACATATAGAGGACTAAAAAAGCTGATAAATCGAGAAAGAAGAAAAGGGGCGTAATCGATTTGCCAATAAAACTTTTTCAATAAGATAATTTTATGGACAGAGATACCGTATTCTCTCTAATAGAACCACATGTGGTTCTATTTTTCAACCCCCTTGGGGGTGTGGTTCAATTAGAGAGTGTGATTCTAACAGAGAGTGTGGTTCTATTTTTCAACCTTCTGAACATATTCAAGAATTGCAGCATACGCGCATAAATCCTTTTTTACAACAAAATTCGGACTTGTTCTGGTTTAGGGGGGACGCTCATTTATACTATACTTTTATGTATTTTTGTTGATTATGGCAGTCATGGTTATATCGATAATCTACATAAATAGTTTAATAAGTAATTTCGTTGATTAAGGTGATTATTGTCACCATAATCGACTTGATCAACCTAAAAAATAAATATCTAGTAAAAATGGGCGTCCCCCTCCCCCAAACCAGAACAGCTCCCAAAACTCATCAACACTCTAGAGATATCTTTATTATTAAACACATTTTCTTGCTCTTCTTCGAGATCGATCTCTTGTATCAGCTCAGCCAAGTTCTTCTCATCACGCGCGTGCTTCACCTTGCCTCGACCACTCGGAATCGGTCTAACTTTTTTGAGGCAGTGGATGGCGTTGTCCTCACATCTATCGTTGGCATTGGGAACTCCGCACGATTCGAATGACTTAATTATGAGCTTCTTTCGAGAGATTCTCCCAGGCTTCCACAATCCATTGGAGTTTGACGGCCGTTGGCGCAGCTTGAGAGTGTTGAGGGGTGTGGTTCTATTAGAGAGTGTGGTTCAAATAAAGAGTGTGGTTCTATTAGAGAGAATACGGTACTTGAATTAAATTAATAACACAAAAACTGTGCTGAAGCCTGAAATATTTTCTAACAAAAAAAAAGAACAGCACTGGGATAAATACAAATCTTATTTAAAAATACAGATCAGAGCCCTGATTTGAGCGGTGAACAACAATCAGAGTTTATTTCAAATAAAAGTAAAATTCAAAGTGATACAACAGTGGGCTGCTTTTTCAATTTTTTTTCTTATACAGTTTCTTAAAAAAATTGTTGATTTAATTCTTCATCATCATCACATTCGACCGCTGAAAAGAAAAAATTAGTCAATCTCTATATGGTATTTGAGACCGGGGTCTGTCCGTCACACTTTCGAGTCCCCGTTGTGCCAGTTATAACCTTTCTTGAGAAAAGTGTTACTAGGCGAGTTTATACTTATTCGCAAGTTCTTTGAACGACGGAGGATCTTTGAATTTAAGACTTGAACATTACTGTGAAAATTTATGACATTTTGCCGCTTAAAGTTGCAAAAAGGGGTTTGATGAGAAAATCTCATGAGTGGTCCCGTTTTTCCACGTCCCGGTATAACTTTATTGAGGAGTGTAGGCAGGAGATTGGTACCCTGGAGGAGAGTAGGCAGAAGGAGAATAGGTAGGAGGGTAGGCCGGAGGGAGATACCCAGAAGCGGGAAGCGGTATGCAGGCGGGTAATAGGCAGGCGCAGGGTAGCCAAAAGAGGGCTACACAGGAAAAGTTAATCACCAGGGTATCTAATGAATATCTATTTATTTGAAAAAATTATTATTTATTAAAATTTCAAAATACGATAGAAACGCCTATAGGCGCCTGCTGCCCCTTGTTCATATTATAATTAGAGTCAGAACAGGACAGGATTTTGGCCAAGATCTTTTCTTTTCTTGATCCATTTTGACTCAAAAATCTTGTCTTGGACCTTTCTTGGTCGTTTTTTAGAAATCTTGGTCTCGGTTTTCTGGCCAATCTTCTATGCGGAATTTACAAAAAAACCATTTTATCGTTATAAGGGCCATAAAAAATCCGAAATCTGTTTTAAAATTTTAAAATGACGGAGACTTGGTGAATACGCGAACTTTGTAAATAGCTTTGTTCTCTCGAATTTTTTTCAAAATGAAAAAAGGGAAACTCTACTTTTTTATTGCGGATTTTGAAAGTACAACAAATAGACCGAAAAAAATTGGAAAAAGTGTAGCAACAAAAAGTTAGTCATTGAGACAAAAAAGTGTGCACGCCAAAATTTCAATGATTTTTTTTTGCTTTGCAGTATTTTTAAACCAAATTTATTATGAGGTTAAAGTAAAGTTTTCGAATCATTTAATGCAGAATTAAACAAGCATTGTTATGGTTTAAATTCTCTTTCCTGGTTTTTTTTCAATTAACATAGATGACTGGCAAAATTGGAGTCCTTGTGATAATTCGGACTACAGGTGAGTCACAAAAACTGGTGTAAAAATGGAAATCAATTCAAATCAACTTTTCAAAGCAATTTTCAAAGATACCGTATTCTCTCTAATAGAACCACACTCTCTATTTGAACCACACTCTCTAATAGAACCACACCCCTTAAGACTCTCAAACTGCGCCAACGACCGTCTAACTTCAACGGATTGTCGAAGCCTGGGAGAATCTCTTGTAGGAGCTTATCGTTGAGTCTTTCAAATCGTGCGGAGTTCCTAATGCCAACGATGGATGTGAGGACAACGCCATCCACTGCCTCAAAAAGTTAGACCGGTTCCGAGTAGTCGAGGCAAAGTGAAGCTCGCGCAAGATGAAAAGAAGTTGGCTGAGGAGATAAAAGAAATCGGTCTTCAGGAAGCGCGAAAATAGTTCAATAATAAAGATATCTCTAGAGTGTTGATGAGTTTTGGGACCTGTTCTGGTTTATGGGGACGCATATTTTCACTATATATATTTTTTATTTTTTAGGTCGATCAAGTTGAGTATGGTGACGGGGTGACAATAATCACCTTGATCAACAAATTACTTATTAAACTATTCATATAGGTTATCGATATAACCATGACTGCCATAAGAAACAAAAATAAATGAAAAGTATAGTATAAATTAGCGTCCCCCTAAACGAATCAAGTCCGAAATAAAGAATTTATGCGCGTATGCTGCAATGCTTGAATATGTTCAGAAGGTTGAAAAATAGAACCACACTCTCTATTAGAACCACACTCTCTAATAGAACCACACCCCCAAGGGGGTTGAAAAATAGAACCACATGTGGTTCTATTAGAGGGAATACGGTAACTGTTTTTTATCCAATTCTCTGCAATGTTTCTCACAGAAAATAATATTCGCAGCGCTTGAGACTCCTTATGAACTTGGCATAGTAAATAGTGTCAGCTCGCTGTGCATATAGCCTCTTCTCAACCCAGCAACTGTCAGAACAGAAAAATTTATATTATGCGAGTTGGACAACTCATTGTTGCAAACAAAATCATACGTTGAGAAGATTTCCGAAAATTTCGGAAATCGGCCGGGCAGGGCGTCGCGTCCACAAGTTTTTTTGCACCAGTTTTTCTGACTCACCTTGTAGACAGGCACTAAGTTTTCCATCTTTAAAGAATGCCGCCTTGATGCGCCATACCTATGGGACACTTTTGGAGATAAGCCTATAGGTATAGTTCTCAAAACATCAAATTTGATCATATCATCGAAATTCGGTGTTTTTGACTTCAAACACATATTTATCATAGATTTTGATTTCTTATCTCAAATATTTTCCAACCACCTTGTAGCTGAGATTTTTCTCTATCGATTGAGTGGTCAAACGTCCTAGTTAAAAATAACTTTGGGGAAATCACACCAAAAGTGAGGTAAGAAACCACTGAAAAGACCAAGTTAAAGGACCATGCAACTTGATAAGCACGGCAATTTGGAAATTTTAAATTCGCGCAGGACCACCCTAATTTTGTCAATAATATTTTCGAATTTTTTTATGTGCATGAAAACTTTTTCAAAATATAGAATAGTTTACTAGTCGAGCACAACGTTGCTCGACATTGCCAGATCGGACGACTTATCCTACTTTCACTGCAACATAATTACCTATATGGGTTAATGTTAAAAATTTACTCATAAATAGAATTCAAATTTTTAACACACACACAAAAAACTAATTCAAAAACATTATTGACAGAATTAGGGTGGTCCCGCGCGAATTCAATATTCCCAAATTGCTGTGCTTATCAAGTTTCATGGTCCTTTAAAGAATCTGGTTTTTTACCTCACTTTTAGTGTGATTTCCCCAAAATTATATTTGACTATGATTTTTCACCAGTCAATCGATAGAGAAAAATCTCAGCTACAAGGTGGTGTAAAAAAATTTGAGATAAAAAATCAAAATTTATGAAAAATGTGTTTGAAGTCAAAAACACCGAATTTTGATGATATCATCAAATTTGATGTTTTTGAGAACTATACCCATAAATATAGGAGGTAAATACGGGTTTCCTGACCTGTTCGCAAATTTGGGATATTTGTGACTGGTGAGAGAACTTTTCACCAAACCTTTTATTTGTTAAGCCAATTTATACCAATTTATCAGACTCCGATCATCTGCTTATTATTTTCCGCCACTAAAAGCAATTAGCTTAGCAAAAAATATCGATTTTGGGTGTGAAAGGTGTCTACCAATCAGAGATACTCCGACTTCGTGAACACAGAATTGAAGTGTGAATACACTAATTCCAGGTTTCTGAACGAACCAAAAAGTTTCACAAAAAAGTCGTTAAAAGATTGCCAAACAAACATCTTTACTTACTTTTAAAATTTTGAGCCGCGTCGAACTTTTTTATAATAAGTTGATTGGGGTCTTTTTCTTTGTCCGATCTTTGATTATTTATGGCTTCTTTTAAATCATGTACTTTCGGATCATCGCCTTTCACAGTTATAGATACTAGGTCGTTTATATTGTCGTCATGAACCTTTATGTTGAGCTCGCTTGTCAAAATTTTTCTAAAATTATTTTGAAATTTTTGAACAAACACTTTTGAATAAAATTTCAAATACAAAAGACAAAGTGTGGCGAACTGCCTGTACAACAGCAAAGCGCAGCCTAGTTGGCCACTAAACTTTTTGCAAAAATTCGATTGAGCGGATTAGAATTCCGGTCCGATCGGCTGAATCGCTCAGAATTTCAGGTTCATGGTGGTTTCGAGTGGTTTGGGGTGGAATTCTGAGCCGATTTGACCGGAATTCTGATCCGCTCCATCGAATTTTTGCGAAAAATTAATAATAAAGCCCCCCCCCTGCCCACTTTAGTCAACCCCCTAAACACTAACTTTCAGGTGCTTTTGGCCAGAATCTTGGGTGGGATTCTGAGCAATCTAAGTCCTTTTTTGACTATAAAATTTAGATTTCCATAAAATTTACTGCAGTATTTCACTTAAAACTTATGGGTTGGGGGGGGGGGTGTGTGTTCGGGTTTTTCACTTATTTAAAAATAGTGTTTAAACGACTCCTAAGTAATTTTTATATGCTTAAAACGATAAAAAAGTTATTTTCCAACATTTTTCCACACAAAAAATGGTATTTTGAAAAAAATTTTTTGACTTTTTGCCTTGGGGAACCAAGGCGAATTACCTTGTATTAAGGTATTCTACCCCGTTTTGGTCACTGGAACTGGGCAAAAAGAGTCTCTTTATGCATTTTAAATCAAGAGTCTCACTCGGAATTATGTCTAAGGTAAGTGAGTGCGCGCATCTCTAACCAACCAAGCTCCCTGCGCCCCGAAGGGGCGCAGGAGGCTTGGTTGCTTGGGGTTGAGATGCGCACACCCACATACCTTAGACACAAATCACTCGAAAGTGACTCTGGATGCATGAAAAAGCATGCATACCAGTTTTTCTTTATGCGGTAAGCCCCTGTCAACAAAACTATGTTCAAATTCCATCTTTTTGTGGTATCCAGGTACCCTTTCAGGTTGGATTGCCTTGGGGACCAAGGCGAAAAGTCGAATTTTAGTCAAAAGAAATTTTTTTCTAAAAATCCATTTTTGTGTTGAAAAATGTCAGAAAATAACTTTTTTATCGGTTTAAGCATATAAAAATTACTTAGGAGTCATTTAAACACTATTTTTAAATAAGTGAAAAACCCACCATATACCCCGCCCCCGCCCCCCAACCCAATAAGTGCCTTTCACTTAAAATTCAAATTTGAAGGGATAAATGAATAATTTGACGGGAAAAGTGCTTACAGCCATTTAAATAGCTATAACTACCACAAATAATTCACTTATTTAAAATACCCTGTCTCTTCCTTACCATGGCAATTGAGGTTTGAATGCGCGCGGGACCACATAGATCTTGTCAATAATGTTTTCGAATTGTTTTTTTGTTTGCATTTCAAATTTTAAATTATCTTCTATTCGACATGAGTCACACTCGAACAATGACGGTTGTGGAGCAGTACAAGTCGGATAAGTTGACTAATCCGACATTGTCAAGCGACGTTTCGCTCAACTAGTGAATGGTTCTAAATTGTGAACAAATTTACAAATTTATCTTCTAAACAATGACCGCAAACGAGAAATAATTCGAAATTATTATAGACAAAATGTGTGTGCTCCCGCGCGCATTCAAACCTTTCAAATTGCCATGATAAGGAAGAGACAGGGTTTTTAATGCGGTAAAAATTAAAGGTAGATGCTCGCCACCGATGGTAATATTTTGAAGGATGGGTACCAGGTCAATTCAAAAAAAAATTATTTTGAAATAAAAATTGGTTGAGTGCTCTTCCAGCAATGTATAATAAAAAATACAGTATAGGCGGATCAGTGGTAAAGCGTTGGCGTACTGTAGGAGTCGGTCGTCGGTTCGATTCTGGTTAGAAGCAATATTTTTCCTTGCCTTTTACTGAAATACGACATTTTAATTCTCGTTGGGGAGAAGCCAGATTTGAAAAAGTGTCCTGCATGGCGCAGTGCATACGCATAACGCACTCGCGTTTTTGGCCTAAAATAATGTTGCAGGTTCGATCCGACGTGGTGTCATGCTATTTATTTTGGCTTGTTTGACCAGTTCCAGGGTAAATTCGGGCTGCTGATCGCGAATCTGGCGTCGATAAAGTCTAATCACCCTAGAACTGGCTAAACAAGCCAAAATAAATAGTGTGCCACTACATGGGATCGAACCTGTAACATTATTTAGGGCTAAAAACGCATACGCACTGCGCCATGGAAGCCACTTTTTCAACCCTAAATGGCTTACCAGCCTCCACCGCCCCCCCCCCCCCTTAAAAGTAATGGTAAAGCAATGCTGAATGTAAAGCCTCTCCTACTACAACTTCCTCAATTTAACGCTAAAATTCAAGTAGTCTTGGGTATTGAAATTCAAAACCTCTTATCTAGTATAATTTTCTTGTGTCTCTTGATTAAACGTCTCATTGCAAACTTTTTGAAAAAATACCTCAATTATACGACATCCTTCCAATTTAAATACTCAATTTAGGTGGTCCCACAATGGTCAATAAATCGAGTGAGAATTTTATTTATTTTCAATTTTCTTTTAGCTGCCGTTAAAGAGTATTTAAAATAAAAGTAAACAAAGCTTACTTTAAAAATATGGATGCTAGGAGAACAAGCAAGATGGATGAGTTCAACATGATATTGTAGTCAGTGATTTAAATGTCTGAAAAATATCAATTTTGTGATGTTATTATGAAAAAAACGTAAAGTTACTACTACATTCATAAAAATTCTATATACAACTTGAAATTTTAGGAGAATTCTTCGCAGAATTCTCCGGAATTCTTTAAAAAACCGGAGAAATAGGAACTCAATGGCAATTTTCAGGGAAAACTTTAATAAATAGTGCATTTGCCATTCCAGCACGGCCAAACCGGCTAAAGTGCACAATGTGACCTTCTCTCGGAATCGAGTTTGAACCACTTTTAAGGCAATAAAAATGCCTAGAATGATAGAAAACATGCTTTTAGGATTAAGAAAGCATTTTTGGAGTCTTCCTAGTCAAAAAATATGGTAAGATAGTCGAAGAATACAAAAACTGACTTTTCTGCCATAAAAGTGGCCCTTTTTATTTCCTTACTCTCCCAATACAGCCCTTATTGGCTGTATTGGATTTCGAACTTATCAGTTTGGAATTGTGCGAGTTTGAATTTTTTCCGTTTTCGAACCTTTCCGTTTTCGATTTTTCCGTTTTCGAACCTTGCGACTTTCGAACTTTCCGTTCAAGAACATTCCTGCATTCGGTAGCGGCTTTCGTGGATTTCTTTTTTCGAATTATTTTTTTTCGAAAACTTACGTATTGAAAAATATTTTTTTTACAGAGTTGCTTATATAGTTATTTAAACTTCTTTTACAGCATACTTCATTTTTAGTGTCCCATGCTGATTAGCGACAGTGAAGAAGAGGTTGACGTTTTTGGTGGTTCTAGTGATGAAGATCAAGAGGCTGAAGATCAAGAAGCTCGTTCCGCCGGAGAAGTTCGTATTGGTCGCAAAATTTGTGAAGGAGCAGTGCTAAGATTCATCGACAGCAAAAGAAGTCAACTAATTTTGATTTACTCAGGTATCCTTTATTACGGAAAGTTCGAAAGTCGCAAGGTTCGAAAACGGAAAAAATCGAAAACGGAAAGGTTCGAAAACGGAAAAAATTCAAACTCGCACAATTCCAAACTGATAAGTTCGAAATCCAATACAGCCGCCCTTATTCTCTTTAAAATTCGAAAGGCGCCAATTCAAATTATGAGTTTTTGACTAAAAAACCATGATAGACCCCCCTGTGGGTCGAATTTCTCTTTTCACAAGAAATGCTTTCCCAATCCTAAAAACATGTTTTCTATCGTTCTAAACATGTTTTATGGCTTTAAGAGTGGTTTAAACGCGATTCCGGAGAAGGTCTCATTAAGCACTCCGGCCGTGAAACCTCAATATAAAGGCCTAGGGAACCACTAAATTGGAGGGCCACTGTATTAAAACTGTGAAATGTATGAAGGCCACTAAATCGAAGTTTTGCGGCCCTATCCAAGTATATCGGGGCCAATTTTTGCCTTGGTCCCTCTGTTGATTTTTATCAATTTCGCCTAGGTCCCCCCTGTTGTTTTTCCGCCATTTATTTGGCATTTTTTGGTATTCAGTCATCCAGTTCTGTTCAAATCTTATGCTTGGTTCCTTCCGTTCTTATAAAGGTGATCATGGTTAAGGTAAACATGTTAACCATAATCACCATGTTCACCATAATCACAATATAAACATAACTATAACGGACAGGGACGACCAAGGCAAAATTGATTAAAATCAACAGGGACGACCAACGCAAAATTCGGTCCCCTAAACTAGGATAGGGCAAGTTTTGCTCTACAGTTAACACTTCAACAGCTTAGCGACGAAATAGGTAGGTTGGACCCAGAATTTGATGCTAAATCTAAATCTACAAAACAATCGAGGAAACAAAAGCTTTGTTGGAGTCAAAACCGCTATTTCATCAAACAGGTCAAAAATATTGTGTGCATACATTTGTAAGCCATTTATTTTGCCAAATGATAAACTTATCAACAACAAACAACCACTTAATTAATAGAGCGTAAATTTTTCTTTCAAATGCGCTTTTTAGTTTTTCTCCCGTCCTTATGAAAATTAAAATGTTTAAGCAATAAGAAAAAAGGTTCGTTTTTTCAAATTTTAACTTTTCATTAAAAAATGGTTCATTAATAATACGGTATTATCTTTATATAGTATTTGGACTGTGTCTGTGAAGATTTTGAATTCCCGCCAAATTTTTTTAGCCTATTTCTAGCTTCTTTGGGTTTTTAGCTGATTTGGTCCGAGAAAATGTTTCGTGTGACCACGAACAACATTGTGCGCCAACTCATGGCGCGTCGAACAAAAAAAGAGTTCGAGCAAAAAAAAAAGTTTAGGCATCTGTTTAGACAAGTCAGGGATTTCTAATGGGTTGTTTTTGTATAGGAGGCCAAGTCGTTCAAGGCTCATGTCATCATCATAAACCATCCAGGACAGATCGCTGTTGGATACACTCGTGTGCTGGGCCGTCATACCGTGCAATTGATTGCGATTTCAGATGTTTGATGCTCGCTCTGTCCATGTCGGAAACATGAGTTCTTCTTTTACTTGGTTGTCATTGGTGAATTTTGGTCGTTATCTCGTAGAACTTGTAAGTTCACGTGGACTACAATGCTACTCCACGTCATCTTGAAGAGCATTTTCGAGGGTTATCGTGGTCTCCGTGGTGCCAGTATGCTCGTCCTAAGCAACTCCTGGCTATCCAGAACCTTTGGGGCCCCACTCGCCAGAACCAAAGGGGTCCCAGTCATTTTAAGTCTAATCTATGCGAAAAATAAGTAAGGCGCGAATTCAAACTGAACATTTTTTTGCATAGATTAGACTTAAAATGACTGGGACCCCTTTGGTTCTGGCGAGTGGGGCCCCAAAGGTTCTGTTGCTCCAACTCCTTTCTCTTTTTTATATTGGTCCATAGTACGTTACAATATATTGTTCAGGCCTTGAGGCTTCTCTCCCATATTCAAAAAATGGCCAGCTATGTTATGATTGAACGTTGAAATTCCGTTTCCTTGTTTATCTCTTGTCTATCTGCTGTAATTGTTTATCAGAGAAATAAAGACTTTGTCAAACTTTGAAAATTGCCTTTTTCTCAGGCTAACGAGTGACCAGTAGGGAAAAAAATATACCGCCGGTATATTCGTAGAAATAACTAGGAAACATGACGAATTGTAGCCTAAATACCGAAATTTAATCGAAAAATTACCAGATGAAGCAAAATCATGCGCCGCGAAGTAACTCGCACTTTTTGGTTAGAATGACTATGCACACCATAGTGCCTTTTTGCAAACTAAACATTTAGCACACGTGAAAGATGTATCGATAAATGAAGTGCCTTTGCGAAGTGCCTTTGCTTGACATTCTATAGTTCTGACCGCGATTTTTCTATTTTATTTACTGGCTTGGCAAGTCTGCAGAGGTAGCTGACATCTGAAAAGGTGCACAATGAAATTCAAGGTTGAATCAAGCTAAAGTAAGAGTCAAAGTCAAGGTAAAGTCAAGGTCATTGTAAAGTCAAGGTCAAGTTCAAGGTCAAGGTAAACCCAAGGTCAAGTTCAAGGTCAAGATCAAGGTCAAGTTACAACTTGACCTTGACCTAGAGTTTAATTGTTTAAAAGCCAAGGTCAAGTTTAAGGTCGAGATGGAACTTGATCTTGAACTTGACCTTGAGCATGACCTTGAATTTTGAAAAGCCTGCCTATGTCGAAGATCTGAAATGTGGAAGTTTTCTTTCTTGAGAATACAGCTTTTCATTTTTATCACAGGACTCCCAAATATTTAATATTATTTCACGTAAAATGAAGCGAACTTTTTCTTAGTAATAATGATTTTTGCATATAGGTAAATTTTTCTAGAAAAAATTGACAATTTACACAAAAGTCATATTTTCCAAAACAAAAATTCTCAGCTAAAAACTTATTTTTCACTATTGTAAAAGTGTCCGGAAACGTTTTTTATTGCCAATTCAGAAAAAGCAACTGATTTTGCACAAGATGAACAAAATAATTGAAAAAAAAGTTGACAAGAAAAACTTTTCTGTGAGGCGAAAAAGTGTGCACACAAACTTTTGATGTATTTTTTTGGCATTTTTCGTTTCGTGTTATTTAAAAAGCCAAATTCTTTGAAATTAAAAAAAATCATTTATCATATCGATGCAAAATTGAGCGAGTTATCTGACGGTATTATTATTTTTTGCATAGAAGGCAAGTTTTGTTGGAAAAGGCGGCAATTTAAACGAAATTCAAGTTTTTTAAAACATCTTTTAGAAAAAAACCTGTTTTACTGTGGGTAAAAAGCCATCCGACGCGTTTTTTTATTATGGATTCAGAAAAAACACAAAATTTTGGACAGAATAGTTCGAAAAAAGTCAGATAAAGAGTGGCAAAAAAAGTTCTCTTTTGAAATTTCATTTTCTCTTTCTCATTTTCCCTTCTGGGCCAATCCATTAGACTATTGGATCATTACAAGTAAAAAGTTCTCTTTGAAACGAAAATATAATGCACCATCGATTTCAATGATTTGCTCATAATGATCCAATAGTCTTATGGATTTGCCAAGAAGAGAAAATGCGAAAGAAAAAAAATTGGCTTTTTGAATAACCCAAAATGAAAAATGCCAAAAAAGGTGCGGGGAAAACTCGGCATCGCAAACTCGGCACCGAAAAAATTTGGCACCGAAAAACTCGGCACCGAAAACTCGGCACCGGAAATGGCACCGGGAACGGCATCCATATCTCTATATAGTATTTGGGTCAGCTGTGTGTGTAACGCTAATACATGCCAATTCCCGCTTCACCGGTTATATCTTTTTTCTGGGAGATATTTTATTAGGCAAATTTTTGCTCATTCGATAGCTCTTTTAACGGCAAAAGGTCTAAAAAATTCAGTTTTAAAGATTACTGCGAGAAAATTCGAGTTTTTGTCCCTTACAGTTGACAATTAGAGGTTGAAAATCTTCTTTTTTTGAGTTTTTTTGACTTTGAAGATCAAAAATGGGTTATAAAGGGCAACATCGCTTTTGCGGGCAACTTCATCGTGTTCCCCAAGATGTCATCTACCATTAAAAACAAAGAACGTTAAAAAATTCGCGTTCCAAGAGGGGCATCTCCCTATTTTTATAAAAGCTATTTTTCTAAAAATTTTCTTTTTTCGAGTTTTTTTGACTTTGAAGATCAAAAATTTGTCATAAGGGCGAAATCGCTTTTGCGGCCAATTTCATCGTGATCCCCTAGATGTCATCTATCATAAAAAAAAAGAACGTTGAGAAATTCGCGTTCCAAGAGGGGCATCTTCCTATTTTATGAAAGCTATTTTTATTAGAAAACTTCTATTTTACCAGGATTCCTTTCACTTTCAGATTTCAAAGATGGAATTTGTCTCGACACGAGAACTGTATCTCTTCCGAAAATTGATTTTTTATCCAGGAAAGTGTCAGAAAATAGCTTAAACATTATTTTGAGCGTAAAGAAGTTGCTTAGGAGATGTTCAAACACTTTTCTCAAATCAATATAAATGGAGCCACCAACACTAAAACTAAAAATTTCGAAAAAATTGAGGGAACGAGAAGTGGTCCAGTTTAACAGAAATCCCTTTCGAGTGATTTCCGTCTAAGGTATGTGGGTGTGCGCATCTCGACCCCAAGCAACCAAGCCCCCTGCGCCCCCGAAGGGGTTGGTTAGAGATGCGGGCACTCACTTACCTTAGACATAATTTTGAGCAAGACTCATGATCAAAAATGCAGTTAGAGACTATTTTTGCCCAGCTCCAGTGACCTAAACATGATAAAATAGGTAAAAATCCAAAATTTAAAAGTGTCCAAAACTCAATTTTTTTATTGACCAGAACTTGAACTTCCCGAAGGGGGAGCAGGGGGCTTGGTTGGTTAGAGATGCGTGCACTCACTTACCTTAGACATAATTCCGAGCAAGACTATTAATCAAAGATGCATTTAGAGGCTATTTTTGCCCAGCCTCAGTGACTAAAACATGGTAAAACAGGTAAAAAGTCGAAACTTTCAAAATGCTTATTATTATTTAAAATTATTTTAAAATTTGGCGAATAGACGCTTTAGAAATTCCTCAGATTCACTAAAATTGCGGAATGTCAAAAAAAAACCCTCGCACACGAAAAAATGCTTTTCATAGACAAAACATGTTGATGAGAATTCAGGACAGGAAAAATTATGCAATACTTTATTAAGATCCTAAAAGCAAATATTATTCCAGTGTTGGACATCGCAGTAAACTCAGTAGTGTGGGTAAATTTAAATCGCACCAAAAAATCATATAAATAGAAATTTATGAAGTTGATTTATAGAAATTTATGAAGAGATAGAGATCTATCTGTGTATGAGGTCTGCGCTCAAGATCTATCTCAAGTGAAGCTATGAACAGGTGCAAACAGAATAGCCTCTTTGCTTCGCTTCTATCATCGATCGTACTGACAAGGTAATATCACATAGTGTCGGTCGTCTATCGAAAAACCGACGCTACTGTCATATACTCCCCGCCCCCGGGGCTGTATTGGGAGGGGAAGGGAATACAGGATAATAATAATGCAGGGGACTTTTTTTTTTGGCTGCTTCACCATGTTTTTCAACTCGGGACGTGGCAGAAATATACTCTATATGCATTTTATGATCAAGTGTACTTCTCGGAATCATGTCTAAGGTAAGTGAGTGCGCGCATCTCAACTGCAAGCCTCCAGCCCCAGCGCCCCGAAGGGGCGCAGGTGGCTTTGAGTTTGGGTCCCTGCGCAGGGAGCTTGAAGTATACTCGACGTGTTTTTATTTTTATATAATCTTCTAAACTGCTCTATATATTACAGAGCTCCTTGAAATACTTTTTTTATGCAGTAAAACAGTTACAGCATAGTGTTTGGACATAAAATATTGTGGTTGCAGTGTAAATCTTTCGAACCATAGGGGTATCATGTTTATTAGTCAAAATTTCAAAATTTAAATTGGCGCCTTTTAATTTATTATAGGAAATAAGGGCAGTACTGGGAGGGGAAAGGAATAGAACTGGCTACTTTTTTGCGAAAGTATAAAAAAATATTGATATACTTTGACTGTCACACCATGTTTTTCAACATCTGGAGCGTCTAACTAACCACGCTGAAAAAAATTTATCAAGTAGCTTTGAAGTGCTGACATTTCTTAGTAAAATTTATTTAGATTATTAGTTTTATAGGAGATTATTAGTTTAAAGTTTTAAAAATTGAAACCAAAACATTTCAAAACCCAAATCTAAAATAATCATTCTAAGCCTCAATTTAAAAAAAACTTTGACCAAAAAAGCAAAAAAAACATATCAGACAAACTCACAACATTAACTTTAATAAAAGAGCTCTAATACTATATAGGAGATTATCAGTTTTTCAGATGGATTACAATTTATGTTCGATATGACCTTTGTGTAACCCACTCAAAAATAGTGTTACGAAAAAAAACGCAGGGCTTTCGCCAAAAATCCTGGCTGAAAAATTGAATTCCATCACATATTTTAGTCACTATTATTCTTTGAATTTTCGACGCTACTGTCATATAACCCCCCCCCCCAAAAAAAGCTACTGTAATATAGGGGGGGGGGCGCAGGGGGCTTGGGGCTTGGAGTTGAGATGCGCACACCCACATACCTTAGACACAAATCACTCGAAAGCGACTCTGGATGCATGAAAAAACATGCATACCAGAGTTATTTATGCGGTAGGCCCCAGTATTCAAAACTATGTTCAACATGTTTATTTTTTCGCCGAAGAGCATTCCCCTCGTTCTACAAGGCCGGCCAGAGGGCCAGCATCCAAAAATTCAGCCTAGCACTCAAAAGTGCTAGGGCGAGGTGTAAACCCGTGGGGTCCACCCCGCTGATCTGCTTGGTCCATGAAAAATACTCATACTTATGCCTGCACCACAAATTCCTGGGTTTGAAAGTACTCTTAGACGCTTAGAGAATTAGTACTCTAAGGATCCCAACCATCTTGAAAAGTGGCCCCTGTATTATTCCCTTCCCCTCCAATACAGCCCGCAATCCCATTTAAATTGCTTTTCTGGTCTTTTTATAGCGAAATTATTGTTTAAAAATGGTTTTTGACCATCCCTAAAAAAGTTGGTTCTTTGGGGGGGGGGGTATATGACAGTAGGTCGATTTTTTGGGGGGGGGGTGGTATATTACAGTAGCGCTTTTTTGGGGGGGGGGGGTATATTACAGTAGCGCTGAATTTTCTTTAGATTTGCAGGTGTGGAACCCATTTTTTAATGGTTCAAATCGAAAACAGCCATCGAAATCATTAAATCTCCCGTCAAATTTTTAAAAATTCTCCTTATCAGTCGGGAGTAAAATTGAGTTTTTCAAAACTACAACTTTTTTTAAATGAATTGTTCTCTCACTTTTCGAAATTGCATCGACCTAGTTGATAGCTTATCAGAAACTAAAGATTCAGGGCTACATGTTTATGTAAAAAAATAAAAAAATATGAAAAGTATACACCTAGAACGAGAAGTTTTAAAAATTGACGGGAGATTTAATGATTTTGACAGGAGATTTAATGATTTTGACGGGAGTTGTATTGATTTTTATTAAAAACTCGAATTTTATCTGACCGATAAAGTTTTATCTGTAAGATGAATTTATCGGTTTAGACAAATTTATCTGTTCTGCGCACCACTTTGTGATCTTGATGTTAAAGTTGAATTTTTAAATGTGGTGGGTTACAAGCAATATTGTTATATTTTGATAATACTACTTTTGAATGGGTTACACAAAAGTCATATCAAAGATTTATTGCAACCCATTCAAAAAACTAATGTTAAAAAAAACAAATACCGTAAATCTTCTAATTAAAGCCCATGGGCTTATATTAGAAGATTTCCGGAAATTTTTCATTTGTGGAATTGTGTTTTTAGACATTAAAACCTCAAAATTCTCGGCTTACGACCACTCAAAATCTAGCCCTGTTCCTTAGCTACATTTTGAGTGGCTGTATGCCTGAAAATGATTGATTTTTCATAGCTTAAAACCTTATGCTACAAGTGGCTTTGGGGGTCACGTCTTCTAATATAAGCCCATGGGCTTTAATTAGAAGATTTACGGTAGTCTCAACCTACCATTATTTCAAAATTACATTCATACATATTGACCACAACGTGGTCAGCAGCCTATGTCACTATAAACTGGGATATTTTTCAGTCGGGCAGTGTCCTCTCAAAATATCTTATTTTGTAGCTGAGATTAATTATTTAATAATTTTTTCGAAAAATGTTTAATGGACGCCAAATCAGGCTTTGCAAATATGACATGACATTTGTGGTCGTTAATCATAAATTTTGACCCTCTGGTTGAAAAAGCACTTTCAAAACAAAAAAAAACCTCATGAAAATAACAGGGGGACCATGGCAAAAAATTAACCGAATTCGACAATAGAGCCAATTTAATGGCAAATATATCAAAACAGTCGTACTTATTCATCAAAAATATCGAAGATGAAGCATCTGTTTTCAGTGATCAATCAATGATGAAGGCGAAGCAACGGTGTCTCCACATACAGCTTTCACTTAAGCTAGGTCTGTAGAGGTAGCCTGATATACACGGTTAACTGTATCTCTATTACTGAACGACAGTTAGACAAAATTGATTTTTCTTGCCTAGCAAAAATTCAGTGACAAATATATCAGAACAGTCAAACTTCTCTATGAAAAATACCAAAAAAGGCATCTGTTTAGTGAGATCGTGCCCCGTCAGATTTTTTCTTTATCGCTTCCCCCTGTCAGATTTTTTTCAAAACGGTGTAGGTAAAATGCCTAAAAATGGCCTGGTGCCCCTCCGTCAAAAAACGACATGGATGACCCTCGGTAGTAGAATCAAAGAATAAAGAATGAAAAAAAGAGAAATCAATTTTTATCTATCTGATATTTGAATATCTGTGTATCAAGTTCACTCTCAAGACTTATTTTGATATCATAGCTTTGAAGCGGAGGAGTGACCAGTTATTTTCAAAATCTCCTGCTCAGTTACCAGGCGGAACCAAACCATTTCATCAGTGCTGCGCCAGCACAGCCCTATCAACTAGGCTACCATGCAATTGTAAATATTGAGGTTATGTAAGGTGTATATACCAGTATCACTGTTTCCGCAATCCTAATTTTTGTATAGTTTCTACAAAAGTTATTTATTTTGTCATGACTAGAAAGCAATTCAAGTTTAAATATCAATATAAAAGTAATAGTTAGTGTCACTGGGTAAAAATTGTAAAATTGTAAAGTGGCCAGATACTTAACTGTATTTTTCTTCTGAGCCATTAGTAATTTGATAAGAGAAAGGGTATTTTGATAAGCGAAAGTGAATTTAGAATAATTGTCAGAAAATTTTTATAAAGGACGATTAGAGTCTCCACAAAAATATTTACAAGGTTTCCAATCAAACAACATTGTTCTTTTAAGGCAAAGGTCCAGAAGCAGAATAAATATGTACAGGGTGTTTATTTTAAAATCATAATTGTTCTAGTGTGTGAATTTTTTTTCATTAGACACATTAAGAAAAGCTTATGTTTGTTCGTATGCCCACTCTTTACAATTAAAAACCCACGTTTTGGTTTTGAGAAAGCAATTTTTCCTTTAAAAAATCATTTTCGAGTATTTAATTTTTTTTGGCAACAGGACAACTATTTTTTATCACTTTGACCTGTTAAATTTCGATTCGATGTTCAGCATATGCTGTAGCCACAAAACTTTTTTAGAAAAAACCAATAAAATCTTAGAGTGTTGAGATATCGACTTTTTTAAAAAAGAGAAAATGACTGAAAATTCAGTTCTTTTCATTTTTTCACATTTTCAACATTTTTTGAAATAAATTTTAGGATAACCTCAACAGGAAATCAAAATGATTTTGTTAAACATTCGGAAAATGAAGTGGATCAAATAGTGGTTGGTGGTAAAACTATAAAGGATGTAAAAACAGCCGTATCTGGTGGATCACTTTATAATGGAGCTCACAAGAATACACAGTTGACAAACTGGTTATAAGAACTCCAAATTCTAGATGCAAGTTGATAAGTTTGTTTTAAAGTAGGACAGACTTCAGAGGAGGGGGTTGCGTATTTTGAGTAGAAAACGAGGCGGTGTATGCTAAGGGGTTATGCTCGTCGCCGATGGAAATATTTTGAAACACGGGTACCAGGTCAATGTAAACGAGAATTATTTTAAAATAAATTTAAGTTGAGTACCCTGCGGTGAATAAGTAATTGACTACACATCCTCCGTTTAATAGCATCGGCGGCCTAGTGGGATAGCGGCGGCGGACTGCAAAGTAGAGATGGAAATTTTACATTTTCGGGACGGGACAGATTTTGAATAATTTTTTTTCCGGACGGGACAGTTGGGACAGGAATTTTATCGGGACGGGACAGTCAGCAAACAATTTCCGGACGGGGTGTCGGGACAGGAAAAATCTTCGGAACAGGACCAAAGTTTTAAAAAAATCTGCAAATTTAAATAAATGATGATAGATTGTTCAGTGAGCAGTTAAAAAAAGGAGGCGGAAGACAATAGTGAAGATTATGAGGGAATTACAAAAGTTTTTGTGTTTAAACAATTGCGGTGGATGGCAGATTTTTCGTCTTAAAACAAATGGGATTTCCTAAAACCTAGAAATTTTTCTGGGATGGGAAAGTCGGGACAGGTATTAATCCGGGACGGGACCATCCCTAAAAATTCAGCCGAGCGGGCGGGTATTGTCTCGTCCCGTTTCCATCTCTACTGCGAAGGTTGGTCGTCGGTTCGATTCCCCTGGAGGTATAATTTTTTCTCGTCTTTTCCGAAATTTCGTCAAATTAATTTTCTCGTTTGAATTGACCTTTCAATATTTCCATCAGCGGCGAGCACGTCCCTTTAATAAACTTGTCATTTTAAACACACTAATCAATATCACCGTGAATCCACCCGACAAAAACACATTAGACCAAAATTTGGAAATAATGTTTTTTTCGAAAAAATTGCCCTAGTTTAATTTAGGGACGTCCTGGTAGTTTTCGGAACTTTTTCAGAACTTACGCTTTTATCGTGCTCTAGTAGACATCATGAAATACACGTTTACACTTAAAATGATGCCAGAAAGCACGCCAAAAGTTTAAGTATAAGTCTGTTTATGACTATGACTGTAAAGCCTGAAAAAACGAAAGTTCTCAAAAAAACCTCCAACAGCCTGGAAATTCGTTTATTAAAAATGTTGTTTTTTTTCGCAAATTTTGCAAACTCAATCATACACAGGGTGCCCTAATAAAAAGTTCCCTAAACTTTGACGGTGCTGTTAGGCCACTTTTTATTCTCAATTTGTGCGCATAATATGTCATTTCGTAGTCCTGGTTATTCTCTATCAAATGCTATATCAAAATTTCACTGTTAAAAATATTATTATTGACAAAATAACAGATCAAAAACTTCAGCTTCGATTTCAAATTGCCGAATTTTCGAGTTTTCGTTGGAATATATAAGATGAGATATAATTATAGGATAATTTTTAACACTAAAATTTATTACTCAATGATAATTCTAGCTAATGATTTCGCAGAACTTCTCTTCCTTTTTCGACTTCTGTATAAATCTAAATGTATTCCAGTTTCGAAAAATCAGCATTCGGCTCTTGAGACTTGTGAAGTCATGTTGAAAAATTACGACATCTCTTTTATCGCTTTAAATAATCGATAGCTCGATTAATTTTATAGCTCTATAAAAACATTTTACTATATGTTGTAGCGCAGACTAAGATCGACAAAAACCACTTTAACCACCACGGAATATTTTTTTAAATATGAATGTTGAGAAATGGTCTTGTAGAGCAAACCTATCCTTTAAAAAATGACTGTAATTCCAAAAGATTGGGTAAGATCGGTACAGTCAACCCCCGCTATAGTGACACCTCGCAGACGATTTGGTTGGTTTTGTCTAAAACGCCTCAGAGTAGACCCTCGCTATAGTGACACCTCGCTATAGTGACACCTTGCTATAGTGACACCCCGGGCCGGTCCCAACAAATAAAAATACCCTCGATATAGTGACACATGTCAAGTTTTGTTAATTAAAGTTGCAACTTTGAGTGAAAGTTCTTTTAAAACGAATTTCGAGCTCTCCGTGAATTTCTTCTATATTAATTACGTGTTTTTTTTATTTGTTTTTGCTGCCAATATTCAACCCAATGATGTACATAATGCCGAAAAACTGTAGTACAGTTGAAAAATGTCCTACAGTCTTGACTAATATTTGCAATTGTAGTGCAGTTTGTCGGCATTATTCTTGTTACTGCTTTATGAAATTTATTCATTTGGTTTTCTCTCAGGAAACACTATTATTTCGCTATTTAGGCCCGCAACCATCAATTTAGAGCCTGAAAAATGTGTACGTTATTTCCAGAATTGCGAGTCTAAATGGAGAATTTGCAGTGTTTCCTTGACTAACCTTCGACCAGCAAAATCTACATGTTTTAGATTATACTGCCGCATCAGAGCTGTCAAAAGACTTTGAAAATTGGGTTTAAAGTTGTTAGACCCTAGACGGTATGAGCGTTTGGTTTATACATAAAATCGACAGGTGACTGTATTACCATTTGCTAAACCCTCGATATAGTGACACTTTTCAAGAAACTTTTTGAAAACCCTCGCTACAGTGACACCCTCGCTATAGTGACAAGCCGGTCCCGAGGGTGTCACTATAGCGGGGTTGACTGTATTGGCTATTAGTAAAATTGACAACAAGTCGCCTTTTGTCGTAAATCTGGCGTCTTTTGTCGTAAAAATGGTGCCTAATTTTTGTTCCTCTCAAGACAACAATTATTCAGACATTTTTATTTTATTTTAAATGTTTGTTTTCTGAAAGGCAATCTGATACTTGACAGTGAACAATTTTAGATTCTGAACGTCGTTATGCAACACCTTATCTGAGAGCGTTGTCCACCATGTGTCTACTGAATAAAATTAAACAACCAACGTTTGAATACTATTGCATTTTTGTGATTTTTTTTTTTCAAAATAAAAGTATGATTGTTGCGCATAAATTTGTAAGATTAATTTGCAACATTAGACACAAAATTAAAACTTAAAAGGCCGAAACCAGAAACTTTCGAAAATTCTTGCTTGGCTTTCTGTTTTTATGAATAAATTTTTTGGAAAGAACCAATTTCTTAAAAAATGACTAAAATCTGAAAAAATGTGAAAATTTCAATTTTGGTCATTTTTTGTGAGGAATTAATATTTTTCAAATTTTTTTTTTCCATACTTAGATTTTTTGAAATGATTTCCTAAAAGTGAGTTTTGAACTTCTTGAAATGCGCTACAACAAAGTGCTAAGATATTGGCGTAGCGCCATATTTCGAAAAAATTCTTTTGACCACTGAAAGTGATGAAAATCGCCGAAATCCCCGGTCAAGTTTTCTAAATGACCTCACAGGAGTTCAAAGCTGAATAATGACTATTCTCAAATATTCAAAAAAAACTTTATGTACTATTCAAAAAAGATGACCAGGGGCCCTGGTCCAGGGCTTCAAAACCCACATACCGTATATCTTCTAATAAGGACCCACGGGACCTTTTTTTTTCAACCCCTATTTGGCGATGAGGCCTTATTAGAAGCTGGAGCCTTATGAGAAGTTGAGGTCTCAATAGAAGGTGGAGCCCTATTAGAAGATATACGGTATCCAATTTTTCGTAGTCATATTTGTTTGTGAATAATGAGCTCGAAAGTCCGCTCCGATTTATCTAACACCAGTTAAAACATAGCCCCTGTTTCGTGAAAGCGACAAAAAGGTTATTGTTGGAAAGTTCTTTTTGTAAAAACAGAGAGCCTCGACCGCATACCAAGCACATTCCCACTTTGCAGAATTTCCTATGAAATTGAAAAGCCACTATTCAAAAAAACCGATTAATCGGCTAGAGATTTTCGTGGGGAAAATAGATATGGAAAAGGACGGCTCAACAAAATGTGACTGTTATTCTGTTTGACCTTTTAGACAGACTACAGTCAAACCTCGATAGGCCGACACCCTAAGGGACGAAATCAGGGTGTCGGCTTATCGGCTTTCCTTGAAGTGTCGAGTACCTGGCCAAATCAGGTGTCGACAAGGTGTCGGCTTATCGAGGTTCCACTGTATTTCATATTTTAAAGCTGTGAAGCTTAAATAGTTACAGATTCAGAATTTATAAAGAAAAAAAATTTCTTTTCAGGGCAATGGATGAGAACATGGGAACATGCCGTAGAATACAGACTATAATTTTTCTTCTAGAGATGGGTAAAAACTCAAGTCTATCAAATGCATCTGGCCGACCTTGACAAACTCCAGTGAAAAATCGATGAACTTCCGCAGAACATGGTGAAAATGCGAATCAATTCTTATGCATACTTCAGCGCTTCACCAGAGGAAAATACTGTCGCACAATCCCAATAAACGTTGAAACAAATGTGTTGATTAGAATTTTGTTTCTGAATGGGTTGTTCGATTTTGTTTGCTTTTGTTTGTCCTTTTTGGATGCTCGGTACGATGAACGTTATTATGCATGTTTGGTACCACAAAAATGCTTATGCTTAGAAGGTCTTCTTTTTGACGAAACCAAAATCACGACAAATGGTCAAGAAACAAAAATCTTAATGAAAATTTATTTTACCTAACTTTTCAGCAATTTCAAACAAAGTCTGTGATCTCTGTATTTTCGAAAGATCGAATTGCTTTTTTATCAAATTTTTAAATATACCAGCCCCTCTCTCATCCCCCACAGGCACCGACCACTCACGATTTTCCATACCGGCACCCGCACCCATACCAAACCATGAACATTTTTTACAACGACCGGCCGGTGCGGCAACCAACAAAAGAGACTCATAGATTTGGGTCGTCTTTTTGTGTGAGAAATATGTGTGTGAGAAATTTTCAGTTCAAAGGGTATGAAATTTTGTTGCACAAAAGTTTTTTAGTTGATAAAAATTTTGTTACATAAAAACTCAAAGGGTTCAAAATTTTCAGTTAAATAACACTTCATATCTAAAGTGCCAAAATCAAATTCTTTTTCGGATCACTTTTCTAAAAAAAAGCGAAAGCCAGCTACAGAAGTGTCAAAAGTTGGTGTTTTCTTTTTATAATTTTAGTCTTTCTTTTTCGCTTTCTTTCAAGAAATCTCGGCCATCCTGATTTCTGAGAAGTTTTTTACACAGATGCAATCTTGAAAATTAAGAATCAGCACGCAGCCAACACACATTAAATGAAATCTAAATTCATTGAATAAAAAAAATATTATTAAAACTAAACTAACTCGCTGTGTAGGTTGAAGTTAGTGCTGATCATGGTGTTGATCATATTGATCCAATCTCTGAATGCTTGACATTCAAAGATATAAACTGTTGAAACTGTGTGTGAAGATGAATTTCAAGATTTTCTGGGAAAGAAAAAAATCTTTTGCTTTGCCTCACATTATCGATTTTCACTAAAAAGTGTGATTTCATTGATAATTTTCATGTAAGTGTTTGACTACCATGACACATTTATTATTAAAAGCATGCCAGCAAAACAGAAAATGTTTTCAAGCCAAAAAAAATTTAAAATTTCTGTTTAAATATCTCAAAAATTTATCTTTTCAGCACATTTCATATAATACAGAAGGTGTGCAAATGATTTATTTTGAACAATTTTTTGGTCGGATATTTTTTAATATGTGTACAATAGAATTTTTGTTGAAGAAATATACTTTGTGAACACAGCAAAATTTTCGAAATTAAAATTGGACAAAACGGAAAAATGCCCGCGTTTGGGGAAAAAGTGCCTGAGTTGTGTGAAAAAGTGCCCGCGTTTTTTCGTTCTAGTCAAAAAGGCGAAAAAATGCCCGCTTTTTGTGAAAATGGGCCCACGTTTTGTGAAAATGTGCCCGCTCTTTCGTGAATTTGCTCTATAAGAAGGACTGAGTCTGCATTTTTGGCAATCATATAACATACCATTCATTTACTGCAAAATAATGCAGTTTCAGCTTTAAGAATTACGCTCATATAAATCATAGCACATATAACAGGAAAATCCAGAAGCGGGAACTTTTCACAAAAAGCGGACAGTTTTTCACAAAAAGATGGCCCTTTTTCGGAAAAGCGGGCACTTTTTCACAAAAAGCGGGGTTTTTTTCGCCTTTTTGACTAGAACGAAGTTTTTTCACCTAACGCGGGCAATTTTTTTTTTAAACGCGGGCATTTTTCCGTATTGTCCATTCAAATTAGCTGAACATAAACAAAAAATTCGCGTCTTTAACTTTTTGCGTCTTTCCAAAATCGATGCTACTGGAATATACCAGGAAAGCACCCCAACCACCAGGACAGAACACCCTGTATACTTATTTTTCCGACTAATTTTTTCTGCGACTAATTTCGAGTTTGTTTATATGACCTCTTAACCAAAAAGGCAAAAAAAGGCAAAAAAATTTAGATTATTGATAAAGTGTTCATAGATTATGAACTATTTTCTCGCCCTTTTCATCATAAGTTTGCTTGCAACCTGCACTTTTCATTATGTTGCTGCTGCTGAAGTTAACTGTGACCCAACTTTCCCAACTGCTACAAGTTCTGAAGTAGCGCAAGATACTATTGCTGTATCCAGAAATACTGATTTTGGAATGAAACGTTTAACCGCTAGCCCTAAAGTGGGAGGCTCTGATGTGAATTTGCAGGATAAGCCTATTTTGATGTTAGAACCAGATGTCACAGTTTCTAATGTAAAAATTTAAAAATATATAAACAAAAAAAGACGCTACGGGAGTATAATCCAACCCCCCCCTCAAAAAATTTTTTTTTTTATAAAATTTTATTTTTTATTTTTTTAAAAGTGTTTCCAAACACCCTATATCGACCTAAAATTGCCTCAGAAGCTCGAAAAAGACATTATTTTTTTTGTTATGGTCAATAAAAAATTGAGTTCTGGGACCACCCGAAAATACATATTTTGACCATTTTCGAAGGGATTTAGGGCTGCATTGGTTCTAGTCAGAAAGGCGAAAAAGTGCCCGCTTTTTGTGAACAGTGGCCCACGTTTTGTGAAAATGTGCCCGCTCTTTCGTGAATTTGCTCTATGAGAAGGACTGAGTCCTCATTTTTGGCAATCATATAACATACCATTCATTTACTGCAAAATACTGCAGTTTCAGCTTTAAGAATTACGCTCATATAAATCATAGCACATATAACAGGGTAATCCAGAAGCGGGAACCAAGGGCTGGGTGCGAATATATCAGAAATGGACCAATTTAGTGTAAAAAGGAAAATGTTGAACATAGTTTTGTTGACTGGGGCCTACCACATAAAGAAACTCCGGTATGCATACATTTTTATGCATCCAGAGTCACTTGTTCGGAATTATGTCTAAGGTAAGTGAGTGCGCGCATCTCTAACCAACCAAGCCCGAAGAGGGCGCACGGGGCTTGGTTATAGACCAAATAGTCCAAATACTGATAGTCCAAAAATAGTCCAAATAATATAGACCAAATACTGGGCTATAGACCAAATAGTAGCCCTCTGGGTACGCCTGCGGTTCTAGTTGAAAAAATATAAAATCCCTGTCAAACCAGAAATTTCTGCTAAAATTGATTTACGCCCTCAAATAACTGATTTACGCCCTCAAAATACTGGTTTACGCCCTCAAATCTATATATTGCCATTTTTTGTCCAATTTTTGTTGCCACTTTTTCAATATTTTTACACCAGCATGTGGCCCTGAATCTTGGCTTTCTAACAAACTATTGACTGATTTTCTGAGATTTCAAAAAGCTGGAGAAAAAGTCTTTGTATGGAGCAAATTTTTTTAAAAATACAAAGAAAATACGAAGAAATACAAAAAATACAAAGACTTTTTCTCCAGCTTTTTGAAATCTCAGAAAATCAGTCAATAGCTTGTTAGAAAGCCAAGATTCAGGGCTACATGCTAGTGTGAAAATATTGAAAAAGTGGCAACAAAAATTTGACAAAAAATGGCAATATATAGATTTGAGGGCGTAAATCAGTTTTTTGAGGGCGTAAATCAGTTTTTTGAGGCGTAAACTACTTATAGCCGAAATTTCCTTGCTTTTTTTCAGTTAAACAAGTCATATTTTATGAATAAACCAAAAAATAAAAACTATCTTTTTGCTCACATTTTATCGTGTCGAAAATCGAAACGCTGAAAAGTTTGATGTTGAAAAAAAAAATTGCAGAAGCAAGTTTTAAAAATTATTGTTTCAATCAGCTTTTAAATTAACAAAAATTTGAAAAAAGCAAATTTTCGGCTATGTTTTTTCGTTCGCTTTTCTTTTGTGCCTTTCTTTCTTGCACAGAGAATATTTTTGTTTAGAAAAGTCAGTATTTGGATCCAAACACATGTGACTCATTGTTAGAAGTTGACGACCAGTTTAACTGACCAAAAGTTAAACTAGGGATTAGTGCTCCACAACATTTCAGCATCATATTGTAGCACAGATTGAGGGTTACTAAATACATTTCACAGAAAATTTTTAAAAATTCGATTGTTGAGATATAACTGTTTGAAAAAAAAAAGTTGAAAATGACTAAAATCCAAATTTTCAACTTCTCGAATTTTCGTCATTTAAAAAAAAATAATTTTTTTCAAAATTCCATATCTTAAAAATTGATTTTTCAAAAATTTTTCTCTTACATGTTTTTTTAGCTACAACATGGTATCAAGATGTCGTTAGTAGTTAGAGGCCCCCTTTGGTCCCACCATCGATCATCGAAAATCATGCAAAAAAGTGATTTACGACCCCTCTTCCTTCTTTTATTGCCCTTTGTATTTTGCCGCCAAATGCGTAAATCACTTTTTTGCATGATTTTCGATGATCGATGGTAGGGACCAAAGATGGGCCTCTAACTACTGTTGTTAAAGCAATGGTCATTGAATGGAACTTTTGGCCGATTAAAGTGAATAAAATGCTGGTGAACTCATCAAAATGACTTCACAAGTATTTGGACCCAACTGCTATCTATTCTGAAATAATCCAGATTTTTAAAACAGGCACCTATATTACAATGCGAGGATGGGGGTTTTGTCTTGGTCCACCCTGTTGTTATTTTTTGTGGCTTTTTAGGCTCAAGCTCAGGTAAGGGTAGACCAGCGTATGCTGGGATTGATTTGAACATGAGTCTAATATATGTTTAAGTCCGTCTTAAGATACGCTGGCTCACCCTTGCCTGAGCCGAAAGCCTAAAATATAAAAAAACAATAGGGGGACCAAAACAACCTCCAATATATGGACAAAACAGTTCAATCAGCATTAATATTCAAAGTTGTGAGTGGTCTAGCCCAAACAACCAGGCTACACCCGAACCACCAGGATGGATCTTGAACCACTGGGTACATACAAACCACCCGAATGTAGCCCGGACCAAATCCTTGTCGGCGCCAGCAATGGTGGCAGATGTATGACAGGAACATAGAAAACATAGAAGAAAACTCGAATTTGGGTCAACAAATACCGAGAAAAAGCTGAATTTGATTTCATTGCAACACATTTTTCGGATTTTGGGATTCGGAACTTGACCTTTTTTCGGAATTCGGATTTCGGATTTCGAAATTCCGACGCGCCCCTGATAAGCAGAATGATGCGAAATGATCAGACAAATGAAAATTGTAGAAATATAAAGTGTTCCTTTCTATTTTGTGCCGCACTTTTGAAAAAAAAGGACAAAAAAAGCTGTGCGAAAAAAAGGACAAATCTATTTAAAAAAGGCCCCTTCATTCATCCAGAGTGAATTGTGAGTGATTTGTGTGAGGGATGGAGGACGGTCAGGACGAGACGGATCGTCTAGTCCTGCCAGAGGTTTTTTAGGATTTTTTCCAGTGGCGGATCGCGTCCGGAAGTGAATTTTTTGGTCGTTCTGTCCCGGTTTCCCATCTCGGATTCTTTTTTCAAATTTTTTGTTTCGTCCCGGAATAGGCCATCCTCCATATCTAATATGTGTCTAAGGTATGTGGGAGGGGGGGGGGGGTGCATCTTAACTCCAATCCCCTTCCTTGCATCAAAAGTCACTTACAAGTGATTTGTGTCTAAGGTATGTGGTTGTGTGCCCGAATGGCACGCAGAGGGTTGGTCTCTTGGGTTGAAATGCGCACACCCACTTACCTTAGACATAATTCCGAGCAAGACTCTTGGTTAAAAATACATATAGAGACCTTTTTGCCTAGCTCCAGCGACCAAAACGCTGTAGGATACCTCAATACCCGATATTTTAGTTTGGGGGACCAAAGCGATCGGTCAACTTATGGTAGCCAAAAAAAATTTTTGAAATCCTATTTTTTAGTGCGGAAATTGTTTGGAAACTACTTTTTTATCGATTTTAGCAAATAAAAGTTACTCAGAAGACGTCTAAACACTATTCATAGTTGACCGAAAAATGGGCCTCCAAGTAAACAAGTTCCAATAAATTAGAGGTATTTAGGATCATTTTTCGGGAAAAAAGTAAGCGAAAGCCAGTAAAGAAGTGTCACGACTTGGTGTTTTTAAAAAACCATCGCCGTTGATGACAATGGCATTTTCGAGTTCTTGAATTCGAGGGGCAGCTATTATATTGCGAAAATATATTTCGAATTATTTTTTGTTTGCTATTAAAAAATTTTCAAAATAAAGAACCATGCACTAGTTAAGCCCAAAGTTGCTTGACAAGCCGACTCTTATTAAGCCATAGCTTATTATTAGCAATTGTTGATTAGCCTCCTCTAATTCACAGAATTTAAATTTTAGATGCAAATAAAAAAATAATTCGAAAAAACATTTTCCGCATTTTCTAACTTTAACTCAAAACTCCAAATTGTCATTGTCAACAACGCCGATGGTACTTTAATAATTTTTAGTTTTCAAGCGTGTATATTGGGCATGTTAAATTCTGAGAAGTTTTTTACACAGGTGCAATCTCGATAATGAAGAATCAGCAGACAATCAACACACATCGAATGAAAACAAAATTAGCTGAATAAACTAATTCGCTGTGTTGGCTTAGGTTAGTGCTGATCATGGTGTTGATCATATTTTTTTCATATAAAATAAGCTTTTGGACTGCTTAGAAAAAGCAAAAAAAGAGCCTAAAAACTTGATTTTACAAGTTACCGTATTTTCTCTATTAAGGAACCCCTCTCTAATAATGAACGACCTTCCCCCCCCTCCCTCTCTCTCCTATTTTTTACTAGGATTTCAGAGTTAAGGCCATTTTTGTTTGACAATTTTGAGATTTTTCGCGGGTTGAAAGATAGTTAACCTAGGTGCGTTAATAGAGAAAATACGGTATATACGTTTTGCTGAAGGATGTTATATAATGGATTACAGTCAACTCCCGATTTAGTGTACAGCTCGGTTTAGTGTACACCTGGATTAAATCATTTTGGCCAGCGGTTAATCAAAAGGACTAGAATGAACCCTCGATTTAGTGTACATTTGATTTAGTGTGCACCTGGAGCCGGTCAACAGGGTGTACACTAAATTGGGAGTTGACTGTATTATTATGCTGAAGGATATTATTATTATATATACCGTATTTTCTCTATTAATGAACCCCTATCTAATAATGAACCAATCTCTAATAATGGACCCCTCTAGCAAGAGTTTGAAAAGTAATGAACCCCTCTCTAATAATGAACCCCCCCCCCCCCCTTCTCTCAAAGCAACTGAAAGAAGACAACCGACACAAAGCAGAAATTTTTATTCATTTACTATCAAAGATCTCAAACACCAACAAGGAATTCTACATCATCTTGAAGATTATCCAGATTAACTTCGTTCTCATCATCAGACATTCAGGGTCCTTCCTCGTCGTTGCAACCATCTTGCGCCAATTGCTCCGATCGAATGCTCTTGAGTAGCTCCAGACCTCTAGTACCGATTAATCCCTCCGCCTTGAAGCATCCAATTTTGTCGTCTCCTGATCCATCCGTCGGTATCGTGAGCGCGCACACTGAAAACATAAAAGAATCAAGGCTAACACTATACTAAAGATGTACTTTCAAAAGATTTGATGATCATCTTTTTGCTGAGGTCCTGCCAAGCGCGATCCACCCAATCCAAGACCACTTCCAATAACGGTGCTTTGGGGTTTCCTGCAGCCGTAAATTCTTGCCGATCTCCGTTGCTCATCCAAGTGGCGTAATAGAGGCGAATCTTTTCCTTGAAGGGCTTGTTCTAGCAGACATCTGGGGCCTGAGAAAGATAAGAATTGAAGAAAGCATTAAAATGTAAAAAGGTGTTTTCGGTGACTTTCCGGTTAGTTGTTCGGAACAATAATGAACCCCTATCTAATAATGAACCCCTCTCTAATAATGAACCCCCTCCGAGAGGGGTTGAAAAATAATGAACCCGGGTTCATTAATAAAGAAAATACGGTATACACGTATATTATAGCGAGAGTTGACTGTATTTTTACCCTTTTTTCTCAAATTTTGTTTTCGCATCTCAGATGTTTTTACACTTTTTTGTAGCTGAGATTCTCTTCTTTCGATTGAGTGGCCAAACACCCTAATTGAAAATAATTTTTGAGGAAATCACACCAACTTTACACCAAATAAACAAGTATGAGGCTCAACCTGGTTTTTCAGTGTAAAGTTGGTGTGATCTCCTCAAAATTATTTTCAATTAGATTGTTTGACCACTAAATCGAAAGAGGAGAATCTCAGCTGCAAAACGGTGTAAAAGCATCGGATATGAGAAAACAAAATTTAAGAAAAAAGGTAAAAATACAGTCAACTCTCGCTATAATATACGTGTATATTATAGCGAGAGTTGACTGTATACGTTTAAATGCACGAATATTCTGCTATTCCACAACAAGCTGGGTTTGGTGTCCTATCAAAATGTTAGAGACTGAAATACTCTTTGGTATGTTGACTCAAAATTCAAGTGACAAAATATTGCAAGCAACTATGGGCCCTATATTAAATGTGAATGTTTTTTGCCTTGGTTCCCTCCTGTTGCTTTTTATGAATTTTTAATCGAATCTTTATTCAAATCTACAACAGACATTCATCAACTGTATATTACGGATAGTTGGTCAACCAATTTGGTCAACCAATTTGGTCAACCAATTTTCAACCAATTATGGCAAAAAAAACAACAGGAGAACCAAGGCAAAAAAAAACAATTCCATTCACATGTAGAGCCCAATTATGTTTACCGTCTTTCTTTAATAGAGAGGCACATATTTTCTTCGGAATGGTCAACTTTGCTTTGAGAAAAAATAAGTTCTGCTGCTTTATTATAGAAAAGAGGTGTGTGGTAGCCAATACTTTTGGAATAACAATCTAATTATTCCAAATTCTATAGCCAAAATTGTCTAAGTTTGAATGACCAATTTTTTGTTTCAACTGTTTTTATGTTTTTAAGGCAAGACGAGCGGCACTTATACCGTTGGGGACCCGTTCTAAATTTTCGAAAAGTAACCCAGAAAGACTTTCTAAACTGGTTTTTTCTGTTCAATACGATAAAAAAAAACATTTCAAATCAGTTTCTAATCAAAAGAACTAATTTTTTCTAAAAACATTGACTTGAACTCGTCAAAGTTAGATGGTCTTTTTAGGTTATTTTGACTAATCTTTGGTCACATTAGATTAAGCATAGGCTTTAAGCAAGGGTAGGCCAGCGTATGTTAGGACGGACTCAAACATGTTTTCTTTCTTCTTTAGTGTTTGAAAAGCATTTTTGAGCCCGTCCTAACATACGCTGGCCTACCCTGGCCTAAGCCTGAATTCCTGAGCCTAAAAATTACCAAAAATACCCTAAAAAGAGCATCTTACTTTGACGAGTTCAAGTCAATGTTTTAGAAAAAAAAATAGTTCTTTTGATTAGAAACTGATTTTAAATGTTTTTTTATCGTATTGAACAGAAAAAACCAGTTTAGAAAGTGTTTCTGGGTTACTTTTCGAAAACTTAGAGGAAGGGGCGGCCCAACGGCATAATTGCTAGACGAGCTATACCTCTTCGGGCGAAATTCCCGAAAAGGTATAGGTAGCAGTGTTCTTGTAGTGTGAATAAATGTATTTAAGTATAAATTGCCGAAGCGCTCAGGTATAGCTGATCGAGAAAATTTGCCCATATGCATAGGCATAGACGTTCATGCAAATTTGCTGATATGTAGGCTGTTTCTCACCGTGGAAAAACACTGATACTTAGGGTACAGCTGATCGAGTGAAATGCTGATAGGGCATGGATATAGTTGATTGTTTTGAATGGCTGATACAGTCGAGTCATGTCAGGTCAGTTTACTCTTACGCTGCTATTGTCCACGAGTTCATGATGACTCAAGATAACCACCCAACGATGACTGACAAATAATTAACGCAGACCAGCATGTTACACTGCAATTAAGGCGGGGATCAGCAATTTTTTTCTATTTTGACTATTTTCTATAAGCGTGCTACCAGATCAGACGAAAGTTTTCTGCCTACTTTTTAAAAGTAGGATAAAGTCATAAAAATATCAAATTTGAGCTAAAACAAGTTAAAACAGGGATGATTTTTTAAAAATTTCTGGTCCACGCTTTAATTTCCAGTGTAATGCGCTATGTCCCTTTGAAGGACCAAGATTTCGAGTTTCAAGCAAAACCTAAATCAAAAAACAAAATCTCCTTCGCCTTTAAAAGAGCTTTCCAATAATTTCAAACTTTCTCTTTCAATTAATGCAGATGAAAAAGTTTTAATTGGAACAATGGGACCACTTAAAAGTGTTAGGTACCTCGTAAAAGCAGTTGTTGCTCAATTGTTGTGAGATGACACGAAGAGATCAAATATTGACGTTAGGCCAAAAAAATTAGATGGGGTTTTGCAATTTTTTTTAAAGTGCAAAAAACTCGTTCCGCCCAGGATAGTTTTACCTTTATTTTTAAAAAACTTTTAATCAATCTGATTCGTCAGTCTAAGAGGGACGGAGGAGGAAAAGTGCGCACCATGGTCAAACACTAATTACAAAACCAACCCTTTGAAAGTATGTGAACCATCACTTACCTGGTGTGTCTGTTGGACCACTAGTGGTGAGTGAGTCCTCAAAGTTTGCTTGAGCAGATCCGCTAGGTCTTCACGATCAGCCTGTGCATCAAAAGCAACACCTCGAGCCTTCAGCTGATTTCGAACAAATTGGGCTTAAAGAAATCTCTGAAGAAATTTTATGATTCGCGTTGAAAAATACCCCTGTATATGGTACTGCTCTTAAATAATCTGGCTCGCTCCAGCTGGCTGTCTGTAAAACATAGAAATTACAGCAGATAGGTTCACACCGAAAACCAATAATCGGATGTTCTGCCGGCAAATTGATGTGATTTTTTTAATATGTATGTTTTTTCAAAACATAGGTAGTTGTTGCTACATATAGGTTAATTGTGCTGGTAAAATTAACTTATTTCACTCATAATGCACTTTTACGATGAAATCAGCTTCACTCCAAAACAATTGTCCAGCCGAGTAATTAAAAAGTCTATAATACAAGTGTGTCTCAAATAAAAAGGCCTGCTCAAATGAGCTGCTTACTTTATTGAAAAACTACCTGTTCCATGTCAGAATTTTACATTAAACAATTTATTCAGCCACTACGGAAAAAAACGTTGAAAACACTATGATTTGTATTTGGAGTCTTTCTGCTCTTTCCTGAGCAATTTGTCATATTTTTGATATTTATGCTAACATAAATTCAGGTGGCTGGTCAAATTTGTATTCATGTCATTAAAAAAACTGTTTAAAAGTTTACAACCAAACATTTGCGTACCTGTTCTAACGAGATTCGCGCATTTGTATTTTTACAATCCAATTAGTCAACATTACAACCAACGTGTAAAAATATTCTGCTGAAGAAGTGTAGCAGTTCAAAATTCTAATTAAAAACTGTGTCTCAAATGAAGAAATGAGCTGCCCCCTCTAATAACAAACAGTAAATTTTATTCCAAAATTTTGACTGTATAGAATTTCTCAGCAATGACCAAAAAATAAAGATTATGCACAAGCTGTGTACTGTTTGTCTTTTGGTCAAATTTTACATTTTTGATTAATCTACATTTTGCAAAAAACTCAGCCGACTTTCTAAACTGGCGTTTTAAAAAATTTTTCCTGCTAAACATGTTAAAAGTTCAAAATCTTAGTTTGGAACTGTGTCTTAGTTTCAGAAAGACCCGCTCGAATGAGCTGCTTCCTTCAGCTAAAACAACCCATTCCATGTCATGACTTTGGCTTTTAGCAGTTTTTTAGCAAACAACGAAAAATATGATGCACAGGTTTTGTGGTGTTTGGGTTTTGATCAAGTTTATTTTTGATAAATCTCTATTTTGCGAAAAAGTCAGTCAACTTTCTAAATTGTCGTTTGAAAAAATTTTCCTGCTAAACAAGTAAAAAGTTCAAAATCTTAGTTTGGAACTGTGTCTTAGTTTCAGAAAGACCCGCTCGAATGAGCTGCTTCCTTCAGCTAAAACAACCCATCCCATGTCATGACTTTGACTTTAGCAGCTTTTTTAGCAAACACCGAAAAATAGCGAAAATAAGGTTCAATAATTTCTCGTGTGCTGGGTGTATTAACCAGCGAAACGCGACACTTGTCAAAATTTATCATAATCTAAACGATAAAAAAGACCTTAGATTTAAAAATGTTGTTTAAAAATTATTCGTACCTGTGACCTAAGACGTTGCGTATATAAATGTCCCTCTTTAATGAGAGCGGGAAACTCGTTTTACTATAAAAAAATTTTTTTTTTATGCATGGCGCAGTGGATAAATGTTTTGATCGAAAATATGATCATAAATGTTTTGTGCAGGTTCGAACCCGCCCTGGGACAGTCTAGTTATTTTGGCTCATTTGACCAATGTGTGAAAAAAATTTAGGACATTGTTTTGAATTTGGTGCAAAAAATTAGATTACGTTTAAGACTATTAGGCAAACCAAAATAACTAGACTGTCCCAGGGCGGGTTCGAGCCTGCGCACTATTTTGGGCCATAACGCTGATCTACTGCGCAAATGCTATAAAGAATTTCCCAGTCAAACAAGTTGCCTGCTCCTAATATTAACTAAAAACGATTTTCGCTACCGGGTTCATATCCGCTATGGAGCATATTCATTTTAATGTATGTTTTAGTGTTGTTAAAGATGAAGAAATTTTTCGTCCCAGTTGCAAATTACCCGATCGTGATCAACCCTATTAATGAAAAGTTTTAAAAGCACCTGATCAAGTTTCGGACGCTTTCTGTTCTGTCTTTTCATTGGGAATCTGAAAAAATAAATAAAAACGGCTCTATTCTACAATTGGTACTGAAAATTTACCTTTGTCCCCCCTGTTGTTTTTCCAGACAAATGTCTTGGTACCCTAGTGTTTTCAAGTCATCGATATTAAATTTGACACAAAACGAGTGAAAGATGGAAAATTTCAAAAAAAATTTTTTGTATTTTTTTGCAATATTTTTTTGCTGGTTTCCCCTTTTCTGTTTGGAACGCATTGGCATGCCTCGTTAAGGCGATCATATTATCCATAGACCCCCAATCATCATAATCCCTATGTTTCCATAACCATAATGGACAGAAGGGACAAAGACATTTTCTTGAAAAACAACAAGGGAAACCAAGGCAAATTTTGGTACTAAATGTAGACTAGGGGCAAGGTAATTTAAATAACATCAGTTACTTCACCCCCCCCCTTACAATCAATACAATAAAAAAAAGTAGAAGACTCAGTCTAAGTAGAAGACTCTGAACGCATCTTTACACTTTCAAAGTTAAACTTTAGCGCAGTGATGCTTTTTGTGTCAATGAACAGTGTGGCGCAAAATTCAAACCTTAATTAAATAATTCACGTTTGAATTGGTGCGCACATTTATGCCCCTTATCCTCCTAGTCTAATCAGAATCCTCGCAAGGATTCTGATTTAGCCAGCCGATTTTGTAAATGTCAACAGTTTTGCCGAAAAGAGCTGCGCCTCTCGACGGAGCACTCACACTATATTTCTCCCCCACTCGATTACACTTTAACAAAGTTTTAAAATTGTTATAATTGTATTTACAAATGGATGAATGTATGGATTTTGAGCAATTTTGGCATATTTTTAGTAAAATTTGATTTTTACTCTCAGAATCGGATTTTTGACAGATTTGTCTGATTTTTGAAAATTTAAGATGGTACCCTGAATAAGCACCAAACAGTTTTCTCGTATGTGGTGTAGAAAGCATATAGTTTGATTCCTTCTTTCTGTGGTTTGCGCAACTAGCTAAGTAGAGGTAACTTATAGACCAAGACTCAATCCAAAAGACAGACAAGTTACAAAAGAAGAAAAAAGGTTTTCACATAACTATAATGATGAATATATATAAATGTGTATTTCCTCTAGTAGTAGCCCTCACTCTTATAGTAGCCCACCCTAGGAGGTAGGTCGAAAAATAGTACCCCTCCTGAAAATTCGCCTATTTAGGCTGATTTTGCACCCCTCTTATAGTAGCTCACCCTCTAATAGTAGCCCCCCCCCTAAGAGGGGGTCGAAAAATAGTAGCCCATGGGCTGCTATTAGAGGAAATACGGTAAATTGGTTGTTTTAGATTTCTCAAACTTTTATTTAAAATTAAACTATATCATTTACAAGGAAATTTACATATTAATAAACTGTCTTACATTGAGAATATTAACTTTTTGTATTACAATAAGTACTATTTAAAAACATTCATTCATCTTGTTGTGCAAAGGAACGCATCTCGGCGAGCTCCGCCTCAGTAGGTCCCTGGGTTCCAAAGCCCATGGCCATGCTGCCTGTTCTCCGGCGGCTAAAATTTAAGACTATTAGTTGAATTTATTAAATTATGATGCTTACAGTTAATTGCGTCTTTTGCATCATCGATCCAGCCCATTTTGGTTGTGGTTATTAAGTTGAAGGTGAGTTAGCTGTAAAAAAAACAGTTTTTAGTTAGATTTTCTCCCATTGTTTCGGATCCTTTGGCGATAAAAAGGTCAAAAAGATAAAAGTCAACTGTTTCGTGGGTTGTTTCTTTAAGACTGTGGTTCGTGTAAAGGAGCATGCCCGTGCGTTTCAAAAAGTCAAGACGGGACCAGAAAAATTTTTGAGTCATGCCAAGTTTATTTGAAATATTAAGTTGATCCAAAAATTGTGAGACTAACCTCGTAAATTTTTTTTCGAAATTTTTTTTGTTCAAAAGAATTAGAATTCATTTGTTTACACATTTTAATCATTTTTAGACAACAAATTTTTTCTGGTATAAAAATGTTGAAAAAAATTTTCACCTTGGTCCTCCAAGCTGATTAAAATAAATGAAAAAAATCAGCTTGGGGGACCAAGGTAAAAAATTATTCAACATTTTTATACCAAAAAAATTTTGTTGTCTAAAAATGATTAAAATGTGTAAACAAATAAATTCTAAGTCTTTTGAACGAAAGAAAAATTTCGAAAAAAATTCACGCTCTTAGTCTCGCAACTTTTGTATCAACCTAATATTTTGAGATAGTCATTTTGTGGCTTTAAAGGGCCATAGCCGTCGCAGACAACGAGAATTTTAAATGTTTGAATTTGCGTGGGATAGTTCTCTTCCGTCTTTTATTGTACTTTTTTGAGTCATTCGAGGCCAGTCAAAAAGAACAATTCAGAGACAAAAGAGAATTGTCCCGCGCCAATTCAAACATTTGAAATTCTCGTTGTCGGCGACGGCTATGGTTTTTTGACTGTGAAATGTTTTTTGCCTTGGTACCCCAAGCTGACTTAGGCTGCGGTTTCGGCAATGGTATGCCAGCGTATGTTAGGACAGACTCAAACATCTTTTTACTACTTTTTTAAGCTTCAAAAATCATGTTTAAGTCTGTTCTTACATACGCTTGCCTACTCTTGCCTAAGCGTAAAGCCGGAAAAACAACAATATTTTGAGATTTGAAAAATTTGTGCTAAAAATAACAGGGGTACCAAGCAATTTTTTCGAAAAGCTTTTGCGAAAAAAACAGCAGGAATCACTGAGGCATATTTTTTGGGTGTATCCTCGAACATATATAGAGCCAAAAAATTATCTGTGAAAAAAAACAGCAAACACAGTGATTGGTAAACAAAGAAGATTAAAGGAGAAAGGCCGATTGGCTGTTCTCTTCAAACTGAGGTTTATGCTCGGAGTGGCTATATTTATAAGAGAATAGACTCCGCCTCAACTTTTGTTTTGAAACGCCTCCAGACAAGTTTTCTTGTTATTTTAAAGTCAACAGACAAACGTTCACTAATGGGTCTGTGAAACAAACAACAATTCCGAGAAGACTGATTAGATTTTGTTGAAAAAGGAAATAAGATCAAAAGGCAATTTGCCAATTTATAGAATACACTTCCCTCAATTAATCGACTCCGTCCCACTTTTTCAAACTACCCTTTGCCCATAACTTTTTGAGAATGCGTTTTTTTTGAAAAACGGTTTTCGGTCACAATTTTTCGGTTCATAATGTCGAAAAACGGTGTTGGAATGTTAGCCCCTGTAACAATCAACCAATCACTTATTTTTACCTTATTAACTTAAAAAGGCATATAACTGCTGAAAAGTTGCCAAAAAAAGGTGCTTTTAACACGGGAATTTCCGATTATAACGACGGTTTACCGTGGTGTATTTTTTGACGAGGAACAAGAATATCACAAAATCAGACGGAAAAGCTGTGGTACAGCACCTTCAAAAAGCCCAATTTTCCCGATGACTCCTCGGGTCAGGTTTATCTTTCTTTTAGCTGGTGAGCAATGAATTGAGTGAGTACAGCATGTTCTTTTATACTCATAAGAAAGCCCCTTTTTCCGGGCTTTCTAATGGTGTGTTTGCCCACTTTTGCTCACATACGAAAAATTTATCACGGTCGATTTACTAGAACAGCTGCTCTTAGGATAAAAAAGTCGTTGTCAAATTTCAAATTCCTTTCAAGACAAAAAAGATTTAAACTTGGAATTTTTTTTGAAAATTCAATATTTGAATGCTTTTTGTCTTGTAAGGAATTTGAAAATTGACAACGACCTTTTTATTCTAAGAGCAGTTTTTCTAGTAAATAGACCACTCTGAACACGAATCCGGTGTCAGAAAATTCATTTTGCCATTATTTTACGTAAATTTTTTTTCGCGACATTTTTTGAGCTCTATTTTACTTTTGCTGGACAGTCTAAAAGTTTATTTTATGTGACTTTAAAGCACTGTCAGGTGCTGTTTTTCATGTTGATTTTGCATCTGAATACCGTTTCACGGTTACACAACTCTGTGCAAAAATGTCTCATACTTTTAGGATAATTGTATTTTTTTTAGAGAGGGTAATTATATTCTTTTAACTTTTTATCTGGGATGACATTTTCGTATGTGAGCAAACGACACACTATTAGAAAGCCCAAAAAGGGCTTCTTATGAGTATAAAAAAACATGCTATACTCACCAAATTCACTGCTTACCAGTCTAAAGAAAGAATTAAACCTGACCCAAGGAGTCATCGGAAAATTGGGCTTTTTGAAGGTGCTGTACCACAACTTTTCTGTCTGATTTCGTGATTTTCGTGTTCCTCATGAAAAATACACTACGGTAAACCGACGTTACAGTCCGGAATTCCCGTGTTAAGTAGTCCTAGAACTAGTGGTGGGGGGTGGATTATTCCGGGAAGGGCCGTGACTAAAATTGTGAAAAAAAACCCGAGGTGGGGCATCGGACGGGATAACCGAAAAATTTACTTCGGGACCAAGTGAAATTGCGGAGCGTGACGATGATTTTTACGGTTGGACGTGAACTGGGAATCTGAGAGAAAGAAACGGTTTTCAAAAATAGGCAAATGATTCTGTTCTAATTTTACGTCACGGACAAAATCTAGATAATTTTCGAGTACCGTATTCTCTCTAATTTTACACCACTCTCTAATTATACACCACCATCGAAGAGGGGTTGAAAATTTTACACCATGGTGTATAATTAAAGAGAATACGGCATACCGTATTTGCTGTAATAATCGGCCATGGCCGTTTATTTTTCAACCCCTAAAAAATCGGAAAAAAAATATTTCGATTTCGAGATTTTGGGTGCTCAACCACAATCTGAAAAGTGGAACCAGGAGGGCTCATGGTAACTAAGAAAATGCATAAAACAGATTTAAAAAATATTGACTCTGGACTGAGATATAGGTCTCTGGGGGTGGCCGTTTATTAGAGAGTGGCCGTTTAATAGAGAGTGGCCGATTATTAGAGAGAATACGGCATATACTCATTTAGCAGCCCTGATATTACACAAAATTGGCCAATCCTTTCGAAATGACAATAAAAACTAGACAAATTTTCACTAGAATTTACGAATTTCAAAGGCGGAACAGAATATTTTTCCGAACCGGAATTAGGGTCAGAAAAAACTCTGAAACTACTTCAGGACGGGACGGGGAATCGCGTCCCGACTGTCTTTGATCCTTACCAAAACTCAATTTTTTATTGCCTAGAACTCGAAATAATGTCTTCTTGCAAACTCTTGCGTTGATTTTAAGTCGATATAGGGTGTTTGGGAACACTTTAAAAAAGTTGATTTGGGAGGGGAGGGGGATCTGAAAGTAGGGTAAAAAACAGTTGTCGACAAAAAATTTCTAAGAACATTTTTTAGTTGTTTATGCTCGAGTAAGATGAAGATCAATTTTTAAAAGTACGTGAAAAGGAATAAATCAACACCTCCTGCTATTTATTGCTCTTTAGTCTAGTCTCTCTTAGTATTCGAAAACAGGAAGTGTAAAACTTTGTTCTCGTGATCAATAAAAAAAATCTCTTTTTTTCCGGTTGGCCAGACAAAAACAACTTTTTGAATCAGTGAAATAAGAAATGTTGAAGAAGAGGAAGTATTTTTTTGGATTTTTATTTTTTTGACTAAAATTCAATTTTTTAGTTAAATATGTTGAACATATATTAACAGCACAAAAATGCTACGGAGAAAGAAGATTCTACTGGCAGCACTAATGTTGAGCTGAGCAAAAACTTTGTCGATTTTTTTGAGTTAAACACTACCTTTGAGTTTTTACAATGTTAAAATGGTTGAATTTCGACAGATGGTTTAAAAAACGCTTTTTAAAGTATATATTTTTAATTTGTAGTGTTGAAAAACAATTTTTTATGCTCCCGCATCATTTTTAAGTAAACAACTGAGAAAAAGTCTATCTGTTGTTCTTCTGCACTTTGAATAAAACAAATGAAAAAATGAAGTCAATGATTGATGGCCTCGGTCATACTTGCACGGGCGCCGGGCGCCAGGCGCCCAAGGTCGGCGCCGGTACCGATTTTTTACAATACCGGCGCCCTTTTTTTCACAGCTTTTTGGAGAGGCGCCGACTGGGTCACAATATTTGAAGAAACGCGGTTTTTTTTTAATTTTTGAAAATTTTTTTGAAAATTTTGTTAAAATTTTAATAAAAAAATTTCAATTTTTTGAATTTTTTTTTGAAATTAAGTATTTTTGAGATGAAAATATCCATTTTTTCATTTTAAAAACTTAATTTAAAGACAAAAATAAGGGCGTCGGAGCCGGCGCCCTTATTCTAGCATGGCGCTTATTGCCGAAATTTCAAAATAGCCTGGCGCCGGCGCTGGCGCCCTATTTTCCGAGTATGGCCTCGGTAGCTCAGTGGTAGAGTGGCGAGCGCCGGTGAATGTTGTCGTTTTTTTCGATTCCCACTCAGGGCATAACATTTTTACTTGACATATAATAGAGCACTTTTTACAACCGTGAGCCAATTTGAAAAGAATCAACGAAAAGCAACCGATCCTATCTCTGAATAAATACCGATTTTCAAAGATTAGTCTATCCATTTCTTCACTAACCAAAAAGAGAAGATTCAAAAAGATCACCTGTCAGTTCCACATCAGGGTCGGGATTGCTCACTGTCTTTATCAAATTGCTATCCTTCACATCCTTTAGACGTGTTGACCTGAGCTTGAAATAATTTTTAAAAATATGTCAAAGTAGAAAGTTCACGCTTGCTGCTTGAGCTCTTTTTCCTTGCCTTTTCATCCTCTGATGCTTCTTCAGTCGACGCCGAACAGTTTTTTAATTTCTTTCTCGCCCATTAAACAGCTTTTAGCTTGTTCATGCATCGATATTTCAGCAAAATTTCTTGTTGACTAGACAACCTTCGTCTTCCTTCGTCTTGCTGAAATTTCCCGGTATCGCTCATCTGAAAACCAGAAGGATTTAGAGCAACAGCGAAAACAAAAAAGATGGCGCAAGAAGAACATTTTCATTTGCTTCCGGTACTCAAAAATTTTAAACGACAAATTTTGTTAAAAAATAACTCACCACTCTTCAATAACTTTGCACCTCCACAAGAGTGTTGAAAATAACTCCTCACGGCGAGTTACCGTATTTTCTCTGAAAATCCCACTGTGATATTATTTATCAGTCTTCGAAAAATCTTGAAATTGTCAATGAAAAATGGGCCTAACTCTGCAATACTAGTCAAAAAAACTGGTGATGTGGGATTATTAGAGGTGTGCAATTTAAGGGATAATACAGTAATAGAGTAAATACGGTGACGGAGCTGAATGCACCCTAACTTATCAATATATCCTGACATTCACGATAAAAAATATTAACTGGTGGAAGAAAAGTTCGTTGGGAACATTCAAGCTTATTTTTAGAACAGAAATTTAGCCATAAAAAATTCCAATTAATAGGTTTTGTAGCCTAAACAATTTTATTTTATTCATTAAAATTAGCAACATTGTCCGCAATACGTTTACTCAGTCTTTTCGGAAAGTTGTCAATAGCCTTTTTAATAATTCCTTGCGAAATTGCTTCCTATTCTCTGATCAATGATCGCTTCAGCGCTGGGACTGAGTTGTGGGGCTGGGAGCAGGCCTTCGACTGGAGGTATGGCCACACAAGGTAGTTCATCACATTCCAGTCCGGCGAGTTGGGAGCCCAGTCTTTCTTGATGGCTGCGTTGCCACCCCAGTGGGAGTCAACTTTGATGAAGTCCGGGAAGTTGTTGGCAATCCAGCCTCAAGTGCTCGATGAGATGGAGCCCCGTCCTGTTGAAATGTCCATTTCTCTCCCAGATTTGCCTCACTCAATTGCAGAACCACTGTCTCCAACATATGGCGGTATTCGGGCCAATTCACCTTTGTTCCATTGAGCACAAATAAGCTGCTGCATGACTCATTTTTTTGCCCTTCCTTTCTTTGTTCCATTCTGACAGTCGAATTCCATCATAAATAAAAAGTGAATACACAGCTTTGTAGCGAATTGTTTGAGCTACAAAACCTATTAATTGCAATTTTTCGTGGCTACATTTTTGTTTCAAAGAACGAGCTTGAAAGTCCGAAACAGTGTTGTTTCAGCGCCGAAATTGGCGCCTGCGCCAACCCTTTTTGAAGAAAAGGCCCCAGCGCCGGCGCCGACCGGTTTTGAAAAAAAGGCCGCAGCGTCGGCTCCAGCGCCAGCGCTCATGGCAGCGCCGACGCCAGGGTTGATAATTTTGTTTTTGCTATAAATTTTATGAAAAATTTCTATTTTTTAAACAGTATGTTTTTGAAGTGAAAGTAATGATAATTTTTGTTATCTACGTCGATTAGCAGCATACGGTTTTTATTTGATCTATCAATTCCCCATGGTGAGTGAATATTGAAATACATGTTGTTTCAAGAAATACGCAGGGTTTAAAATAACTTTAACTTTTTTTCTAGATCGAATTTCTATTTTCGCCAATTGTTTTCTCTTTGACGAGCAATTTCGTTAAGTGCAAAGCCATTTAGGGGCCACCCACAGACCAGGACCAGAACCACAGGAAGACCAAAAGAAAATCATATTTTACACTTAACGAAAATGCCCGTCAAGTGAAAACGATTGACGGAAACAGAAATTCGAAATTCGATCTGGAAAACAACTTATAGTTATTTCAAATCCTGCGGATTTCTTGAAACACCCTGTATTTTCCCTATGCTGAGAAATAAGTCCATATGAGGTGGAGTTATTAGAGAGTGGGGAGTTCATGAAAGGAAGGAGGTAATCCATATTAGTTTTGTGAAAAAAAAAGGAAATGTAAATTACTTTTTTAACAATAGCATATGATACCCTGGTTGTGTTAAAAATTGTCTTTTTCAATAATAGGCCGTTTAATTTTGAAAACAGCGCCGGAGCCATGGCCGTTCACAAAACAGCGCCGGAACAACACTGGTCCGAAACGAACTTTTCTTCCACCAGTTAGTACTTTTTTTTAGCAAAAAACAACAACAGGCGTCTTGAGGGAGGACTAAGCTCATTGGAAGATAGATTATGCAAATTATGCAACGCATAGCGAAAAAACAAAAATACGATGTTATGCAAAACAACAAATATCTACATCAAAAGACAGAAATGTCTATTTCAAGCTTGCTTTAAGAGTGCGAAGTAAGCATCTAAGCATTTCGGTGATTTGAAATAAATTTCTCGCTAACAACACATTCTCTCTTGCTCATCATAAGTGCATTTGCTCAAACCACAAATTATAATAGGATTATAAAGAATTCGATAACACTGGTTCAAGGGACTTAAAGCCTCGTAGTAAAACCCGTGTCATTCCACTGACTCTCACTTACATAAAATATGATTTTCACACAAATAATTCTCACTTTAATTTAGTATAATGCCTTTTAAAAACATATTACGGTCTAAATCTGTCACATGACTGTTACTTGTTATCATTGTTACCCGATCCCTCTTAAGCATTAAATATGTACAACCTCACTGGCTTTTTGATGGATGATTTGAAATAACAAAAATTGGGCGCTACTTGCATATAGCCCCCCCCCAAATCAACTTTTTTTAAATGTTCCCAAACACCCTATATCAACCTAAAATCGCCTCTGAAGCTCAAAAAAGACATTATTTTTGAGTTTTGGTCAATAAAAAATCGATTTTCTGGACCACCAAAAAGTACCCATTTTGACCATTTTCGAAGGGATTTAAGGCTGTATAAGGGTGGAAATAGACCAAAAAGGGACCAATTTTGAACAAAAAGGAAGATGTTGAACATAGTTTTGTTAACTGGGGCCTACCGCATGAATAAACTCCGGTATGCATACGTTTTTATGCATCCAGAGTAACTTTCGAGTGATTTGTGTCAAAGGTATGTGGGGGTGCGCATCTCAACCCCAAGCAACCAAGCCCCCTGCGTCCCCGAAGGGGCCCCGAAGGGGGCGCAGGGGGCTTGGTTGGTTAGAGATGCGCGCACTCACTTACCTTAGACATAATTCCGAGAAAGACTTTTGAACAAAAATGCATTTAGAAGCTCTTTTTGGCCAGCTCCAGTGACCAAAACATGATAAAACAGGTAAAAAGTCGAAATTCGAAAGTGCCCAAAACTCAATTTTTTATTGACCAGAACTTTAGAATAATGTCTTTTTTAAACTCCTGAGGCGATTTTGAGTCGATATAGGGTGTTTTAAAACACTTTTAAAAAAAGTTGATTTGGGGGGGGGTATATGCATGTAGCGTCAAAAATTGAATTAATGCAAAAACAACGTAAATTGAGGCCGTCTATGAAACAAAAATGTTCACAAATTTTCACTGAAACTCACACTATTTTCGCGTCCGCGACAATTGACCCCCTGGACAATTGACCTCCTGGCCCGATCGACCCCCTGGACAATTGACCCCGGGCCGATCGACCCCCCGTGGCTTTTCGACTATGTTCATCATTAATCTGTTCCTTTTTTTAAGTTCGACTTTTTGTATTTTTCTATTTTTTTTGTGTTTTTTCTTTGAATATCGATATTTTCTAAAAATATAAAAAAATAAGCAATCTGATGAATGCTAATATAGAGATCATGAAAAAAGCTTAAAAGCTAAGTGGTTGCAAGAAGCCTTTGCACACAGATGTTGCAACAGGGCGTATCGTTAAAAAGTAGGAAGGCATAATCATGATGTGGATTTCTTAAAATCTCTCGCTTGGGACTTAGGTATCTTCTCTCTTTTGTTCCTTTTTTCAGCCTTCGGTTTAATTTGGGAGACCAAGTCAGCCCTGTCAGTTGCATTGTTTAAACAGTCTCTCGAAAAAGGGCCGCTACTACTATGGAAGTAAAATTTTGATAAGATACTTCTTCTGGTTGTCTTTAAATTGAAATTATATATAGAATCCTGCTCAAATATACTATGATATTCTTCCATCCGCGAGAGTAGTTTAATCCAAAATTTACAAAGGTGCTTCCAGAAAAGCTGTTCAGAGAAGTCGTATGAGACAGACCGATGGTCCATCAATTCCAGGGGATGCAAACTTCAAAATTCCAGGTGGCTTTAAAAGATACGATGGCGGAAACTTCTTGCTAGGTGACTGTGAAGATGAGAACAGGCCAGTCTTTCAACCACATACGCTATTATACAAGAATAGGTCAGTTGTCGAAAAGCTTGGTGGCAATGCTATGAACTTCATGATGGGCGAATAGAATGCCCTTTTGGCAATGAATACTCATTTGGCGATGAATCCATTAACTGTTATACTCCCTCTTTGATGTTTTTATTGTTCTATCAAACAGAATAAAAACGTGTTTGCTGTTCGAATTTTTTTATTTGCCTCATTTCATTCCTGATTTCATGAAATTACAAAATTCTTAGCAGCTTTAATAGTCGAAAAGCCACAGGGGGTCAATTTTCCAGAGGCTCAATCGGCCCAGGGGGTCAATTGTTCAAGGGGTCCATTGTGCTGCTCCTTTATTTTGTGAGAGTGAGTGAGAATGACATTTATCTTCACAGCCTATGAGTGAGAATTTTTATATTTGTTCTCACAGGCTGTGAGTGAGATTCTTAATCGGAGTTAGCTTAGCAAAGCACCGCCATACACCAACCCTAGTAAAAAACAATAGACTGGCGCATAGATTGTAATATTAATGTTTTTTTTTTATTTTTTAAGAGTCGCGTACTTCGGCCTTTCAGAAATACTTTTTTGCCCCTCCCCCTAATTTTCAAAATTTGTTATTCATTTTTTGTTTTTCATGTTCCATGCTTTGTCTATGGTTTTTGTTTATAGATTCATTTAGCATACTTTTTACCTTAATAAACTCAAAAAACATCTTAACAACAACTTACAACAACATAACGAGAACTTAATAAACATTTGTGCATCACATTCACAGGATCTTTTAGAGTGGAGTGATCAGAAGCGTATCCAGAAAAATATTCAGGGGAGGGACCAAAGCCCCCCAGAAGTCATTTTACCTACACCGTTTTCGACTTTTACAATGTTTTTATAATGAAATAAAAAAGTTTAGAGAGGGGCCTTTAACCCGGCTAGCCCCCCACCCTGGATACATCTCTTGAAGTAATACAAGACGTTTAAACCATTATAAAAACTTTTTTCGATTAGAACACAAGAAAACATAAAAAACGAAAATTCAATAACAAATTTTTAAAATTAGGGGTTTGGGAGACCAACGACAAAAGTGCCCTTTTTTAAATTGCTTTATCTTGCTTTATTATAGTTGCTTTATCCATGCTGTCGGTTTATTGAGGATATACTGAATGATATTTATTGGTGGAAAATTTAAACTTCTGATAGCATAAATCTATTTGAGAATTTCATTAAAAGCATATTTGTGAGGGAAAAACATTGTATTCTCCAAACTTATTCCAGAAAAATTCCATATTTGATTTATGGAAGATAGCCCATGGATGCTCTGGTCTACCCTCCCAGCGTTTATGCCCAAAATAGAAATGACGGATGCGAGGATCACTGGCTGAAACTGGTGAAGAACCTCTGCCATATATCTGATCCAATGTTCTGCACAATTTTGTACCCGACGGTTTTTTTCGCGATTCGCAGGAGATCCAGATCAGAGTCTAAAAATACAAAAAAAAATTGGCCCTATCATTTAATGGAGGGAGGAGGGGTGCCTTGGCTCCCTGGGTTGTTTTTGTGAGTCTTCAGGCTGAGGCTCAGGCAAAACTGGGCCAGCGTATGTCTGAACGAACTAAAACATGAGTCTAAAATACGTTTGAGTCTGTTCTAACATACGCTGGCCAACCCTTGCCTGAGCCTGAAAAATTACGAAAAACAACAGGAAAAACAAGGCAGAACCACCCGACCCCCCAGCGAGGGATAGGGCCAAAAACTCAATGACAAGGATCAAACAAATAAATTTCAACATACTTCGCATTTATGCAACGCTTCACACACCAAGTTTACATCAATGTCGACGTCTGTCTCAAAGTACTGAAAATAAATTTTTGTTGTATAAATGTAGGTCTACTGAGCCCGACCTGCAACTTTTTCTTATTGAACAGAGCACAGAAAAGACTTTCGACTGCTTCTTTGTCTTTTGTGTAAAGCTGTATATGAGTCAAATGCTCCAAATTCACTAGCTCCACATAATCATTATTTAGAAATTTGCTGTCACGATAAAAACTTAGACATTGCACTTGCTTGCAATTTTCCACGATGGTGCACAACATCTAAATACGTTTTATTATGACCTAGCATACAAACGACAATAGTGTAGCGCTTCATCTGAATGTTGGCACAATATACATACCCCTTTGAAAGAAACCTCGTCATTTAATTCAGCACCTATTTCCAGAACGACCAGCTGAGACATTTTACGGCTAATAGATTGGAAGAACGGCAAAGAATTCATCCATATTTGAACACATAGATATTTCATCCTAAACAATGAGTATTAGGATGACAAAATGCAAAATTGGTATGATCGTAGTATTCCGAGACCCCCAAAATGCTTCAAAATAATGTTTTTTCGATGCTGTAATATCCCTGCAAAAAAGTGCTTTCAATAAGCGATTCTACGATTTATCGAGTGCCTGAAACCTTTTAAAAAATCTGTGTGCACCATTTGACCTAGAAAAATATACTATTTGTTTGGTTTTTATTGCCAAAGATACGATTTTTGGTTGGTTCTCCTCGTGGTCTAGGTCCTGTTTTGTGGATGGCTTCTGAATGGGCAGGGTCAGAACACAGGGGAACAAGCAAAAACGTGTTTTTGACATTATATATTGAAACCGCTAAAAATTGCTTTTCGATTCTGAGGCAAATAGTGTTTGCAGATTTTCGGGCTCTATTCAACAAAGAGGAAGGAATTTTCGGGCTCTATTCAACAAAGGGGAAGGTGGCCGGGTGGAGGTGGGATATGCCATGGTCCCCGCTGTTGTTTTGAGACTATTCAGGCTCAGGCTCAAGCAGAGATAGGCGAGCTTTTGTTAGGACGGACTGAAACTTATCTTAGATTTATATTTGAGTTCTACCCCTGCCTAAGCCTAAAATTTCAACGAGGGAGACAAAGGTAACCACCCTCCCCTTTTTGTTGTACAAGGTGGATTTTCGGTCACGAACAGTTGAAATCGTTCGAAATTCTTGTAACATTTTGTTTAAATATGCTTGATCGACATCTTACTTGATAAAACTCATTCTAGGCATAAAATTATATGGCTCAGGTTCAGCATAATTCCATGGAAATTGAATGCCCTCTAAAGCAATATTCTGTCGAATAATCACTTCTATTAATTGTTCAAAATTGGCATAGTTTTCGTATCCGAGGTATCCATCAAAGAATTTCAGAGTGGGTGGCAGATAATTGATTCTGTAGTCTCTTAGTCCAGTTAGATTTAAGTATTCTAGCTGTGAGCACTCAGTCAACAATTTGTTCAATGTCTTCGTGCTAGGTCTTATCTGAGAATACCTTGTTTATTATTGCCAAATCTGAATTAAAAACTTACTCGAAACCTAATCGACAAGGACTTTAACTGGCCACATAACATGGATTTGATTACTTGCTTCAGGGCATATTTCTCACTCGGCAAATACAACAACAGATGTTTCACATTTGGTGTCAAAGACAGAGCTTCACAAACATTTGAGCGATAGAAGCGATCATCGTAATTTTGGTCAGAAACACGAATTTGAAGGGTCTTCACGAATCTGCCACCTCGACGAAGAACATTGGTCATCTGACAGGGAATATAATTAATGAAGATGATTGAATACCACTTTACAGGGCAATACTTGTTGATGACCATGAGAATTTGGCAAATTCAAAGCGCGCGGAACACTTTTTCACCCCAAAAATATTTTTTGAATATATATAAAAATCTCAAGTCTTGCGATGAAACGATCGTCGAAATCGGTAGCTTTGCTATTTTTATAACCAGGCTGCAAAAATAGAATTAGCCCTCAAACTAGAGCAAAAATACCGGACACTAGGCGTGATGAAAAACGTGGTGTACAATGAAATTCGGCTGACTTTTAATGGCAATAAGTCTTTTGTAGCCGTATTTTGAATTTTCGGGATGGAACTCGCCATAACTCGCCAACGAAAAGTCTCGTAAACGTAGAAACTCGCCAACGAATAATTCGATATAATCGCCCCTTTAATACCGGTCATAAGATATATTGCCAAAAGAAGCCGTAGAATCAAATTTTTGTTTGTGAGTTCAATCTTGGCCAGTTTTGCCGTTGAAAAAAATTCACAATTTAGAGTTTTGTCATTGCCGAGTTTCGCCGTTTTCGAGTTTCACTGTTGACGAGTTTCCGCGTTGGCGACATTTGCCGTTGACAAGTTTTGGCAAGTGCTGACGTCACCGAGTCTTTTGCGTCCCGAATTTTCGTTTTTGCTGAACAATTTTAATATTTTTTAATGTAAATTTTGAAAAAAAAAGATTTTTGCTTGGATGAGCAAGACCCAAACCACAGGAGAGATCGAGCGAAAATCGTATTTTTGACATTATACGCTGAAAAATATTGTCGATGAGAGAAATGGATCGGCGAAAACAGAAATTTAAATACGACGTGTAAAAAAATATTGCAAGTCCATCGAATTTCTGGGATACCCTGTCGAATGGCTGAATATTGTACCGAAAGTTGACTTAACATCGTATAGAAGCCAAGAATTCAATGGCGATTATCTAAGAAGGACTTACATTTTTGAGAAGCACCTTACACGAGCAAAAGTTTGACCAGCTTTTCCTGGCAGCTTGATTCCACTTTTTGCAGACCGTTCAATTTGTAGTCGATCCTCAGGAGGCAGCCACTGAAAAATCTCGACCTAAATTTGAAAAATTAGTATTTGGTACATATCAGGTTGGTGGACACACCAAGGCATCTTCGTTGAGACAGTCAATAAGGGCAGAAGAATTTTGGTCAAGAACAAGAGCATTCGTAGTAAGATTGGATTTCGCATGTTTGGTGCCACTGTCTTCTCGGAATTTCTGAAATTTCCAATAATCATATCGAAAAAATAGCTAAGATGATTAAACTACCTTTGTAGCTTGTTTAGTTTTAGGTACATTACATTTGCGCTTTGCCATAGTTGTTATTTTCTCTAGTCTTCATAGTGAGTTTTTGTGAATTTGAACCATTTTATAATAATTTTGGCTCTATTTTATAGTGGGTACCGACTTTTGAGCTTGGCCCCCGGTGGTTTTTCAAAAAAAAAATTCTCTCCAAAAGTCTCAAAAACTATTTATTTACACTTTTAAATCATTTTCATCGAAAAAAATTTTTGGTACAAAAATTTAAAAAAAATTGTATTGGCCGTCCAAGGTAACCTTTTTGGATATTTTTTGGATCAGAGAGACGGAGGCGAAAAAATTTTTGAAATTTTTGTACCGAGAATTTTTTTACTGAAAATGGTTTAAAAGTCCGAATAAATAGTTTCTAAGACTTTTGGAGAAAACAAAATTTAAAAAAAACTACAGGGTGACCAAGCTCAAAAATCGGTGACCCAAAATAGGATAGGGCCATAATTTTAGTCACCTCAAATTTTTAACTCTTGCTCTTTTTTTTTCGATCAGGGTTGTTAGCGGTCGGCTAACCGAACCGGTCCGATTTTAGCTAATAACAAAAACTGAAAACCTTTATTTTTACTAGCGCAATTCACGGCGGCGCAATTAGATTTTGGCTCAATTTGCATTGGCTCGATTTGAATGGCGCGCAATCTTGAATGGCGCTATCTTTCGGTGCTCTCCAGTTTACTTTACGAAATAAATTTTAAAAAAAAAACCAGAATCGAAATACCTGTTCGAAAATATCTGGTTTTTTGAAACTGATTGATCTCAACAAAAACTGACCGCCAACATCCTAGTTTTTCTCTTGTAGAGATGGTCATATTAGGTGGGCTTACGAATAATTTTTATATTTAGTAATAAAAATATTTTTTTTTAAATGAGCAATGCGACGTCAAAGATGGGTAGTGGTAAAACCAGACCTAGTTTGAATTTATGCTTGGTCCTCGGTTATTATGTATTGTTCACATTCTCACCCAAATAACACGCTTCTCAATAAAACTTTTTTTCCACCGACGCTCAGTCATTTTGTCTTTGTAATTTGCCCCAAAACCGGGTGAAATATGCCATATATTCTCCGATCGGCCTCGATGGAATTTTTTTTTATTCAGAGGCGTATTATGAATAGCGCATCTAAAATTTGCACACATGATTTGACTGAAAAAAATCGAACGAACACTCTTTTAAAAGGCATACAGTCGACGTTTGTTTCAAGGACAGAAGTTCGTTCCCACCTAGGGTCCCACACTTTTTTTACTCCAATTTTTTTAAATTTTTTGCCAGACGTGTTTCGACAGTCTAGTCCCAAATATCGCAAAGATTCCGATTTTGCCGATTATTTTTCAAAAATCCAAAATTTTTTCTATGAAAAATCGATTCAAGGACAGAAATTTTAGAAAAAAGCTGTCCTAAGTAGGCTTGGGCTGGATTTGGATAATTATCCCATTTTCGGACATGTGAATCTCCATTCACCGCAAAAATAGCATTTTTCGTAAAAACGTAAAAAGCAAGCATGGGTTTTTAGCCACCACTTTCTTCTAAAAATGCAATAAAAAATGAGAGTTACTCATCAAAAGTGGCAATTAATTTTTTGGACTGAAAAAACAACAGGGTGGACCAAGGCAGTTTTTTTGAATTTTAAGCAAATTTTTGCGTAAAATTCAAAAAAACTGCCTTGGTCCCCCCTGTTGTTTTTTCAGTCCAAAAAATTAATTGCCACTTTTGATGAGTAACTCTCATTTTTTATTGCATTTTTAGAAGAAAGTGGTGGCTAAAAACCCATGCTTGCTTTTTACGTTTTTACGAAAAATGCTATTTTTGCGGTGAATGGAGATTCACATGTCCGAAAATGGGATAATTATCCCAAATCCAGCCCAAGCCTAGTCCTAAGCTGTTCAAAAAAACTGAACCGGAAAAAAGGTGTCCTGAAATTTTTACTTTTTTAGAAAAAAAAATCTGAATTTTTGAGAAACGATCGGCAAAATCGGAATCCTTGCGATATTTGGGACAAAACTGTCAGAACAGAACTGGCGAAAAATCTAAAAAGTCGGGCTAAAAAGTGTCGGACCCCAGGTGGCAACGATCTTTGGCTGGTCCTCCGAGTGTCCTTAAATCGAGCGTCGACTGTATTCTTATTATTCACTAAAAAAATGAAAACCTATGAATTGGTTACGAAAATCGGAAAAGATGATTGATTTTTAACATATTTATTCAGCATCTCAAACAATATAAAGTTTTTAACATTTAATCTTATCTCAACACCAATTTTCGTATGTCTATTCTGACTAAACGTAGATGATGCCTAGATGCTCTTCCTGTGAGCTCGACCAGATTTTGTAAGTTTTCTATTGGATTATGGGTTATTGCCTCGGCAAGTCGCTTCTATGACGACCATAGAATCTGGGTGGGACCGGATACTGTCGTCGGCGCACCCATCAACTGGGTATGCCGCACGGGAACCTTTAAGCTCAACCTTGCTAAAATTAATATTTTATTGAAGGGTAGAATTTTTTTGTCAGGGATTTGAATACGCATGATTTAAGAAATTAAAAAAAAACACCCGTAACACTCTGTATATGATATTATTTCGGCGAAAAACAAAAACGTGTTGATAACCACTGCGATTATTAGGCACATTTTTTGTGGCCCAAGTTTCAACTTTTTTACAGGGAAAAAAACTATCCGAGAAATATCAGAAAACACATGGTAAATCATGCAGACAGCATAAAATTAAAAATAAATTTGAAAATCGACCAAAATTTGGCGCTTACTGATTTCAGAATCGTTAAAAAAAATAAAACTTTATGAATTGTACAAAACAAGAAGTTGACAACACTTTTTTGAATTAAAATTCAGGTATGGATTTTGAATAGACATTTTTTGGCGCTACTTGCATATACCCCCTCCCAAATCAAATTTTTTAAAAATGTTCCCAAACACTCTATATCGACGTAAAATTATTTCAGAAGCTCAAAAAAGAACATTATTTTTGAGTTCTGGTCAATAAAAAATCGAGTTTTGGGACCACCAAAAAGTACCCATTTTGACCATTTTTGAAGGGATTTAAGACTGTATTAGGGTGGAAATGAACCAAAAACAGGCCAATTTAGTGTGAAAAAGAAGATGTTGAACATAGTTTTGTTGACTGGGGCCTACCGCATAAAGCAACTCTGGTATGCATACATTTTTTATGCATCCAGAGTCACTTTCGAGTGATTTGCGTCTAAGGTATGTGGGTGTGCGCATCTCATCTCTAACCAACCAAGCCCCCTGCACCCCGAAGGGGTTGATTAGAGATGCGGGCACTCACTTACCTTAGACATAATTTTGAGCAAGACTCATGATCAAAAATGCAGTTAGAGACTATTTTTGCCCAGCTCCAGTGACCTAAACATGATAAAACAGGTGAAAATCCAAAATTTAAAAGTGTCCAAAACTCAATTTTTTATTGACCAGAATTTAAAAATATTGTCTTTTTCGAACTCCTGAGGCGATTTTGAGTCGATATAGGGTGTTTTAAAACACTTTAAAAAAAAGTTGATTTGGAGGGGCATATGCAAGTAGCGTCCATTTTTTCTTGTAAAATTTTGTCGTTGGGGTCTTCAGCGTTGACGAAGTGAAGTAGCTTTGAAGCATCTTTGTGGCTAAAAACAGGTTTGTATGGGGCATATTTCATTGACTAAAATAACTTTTTTTACAAAAAAATTTTTTTTATTGATTCAGACGGCTTTTTTTTTAATTTTGTTTATTTTTCGTTGTTTTTGTCTAGTTTAGTGTTTTTAGACTATTAAGCAAGGGAATATATCGAACTGTAGTATTCCTATTCAAAAATTCTGACAACTATATCTTGCAGAGCATGGTAGATTTACTATGCTATACTATTCAAATTTCAATACTTTTGGCGAACAGACAGAAAAATCCACTCCAGAGGTTCAAGAAGCATGTCAAAACAGGCAAAATTGCCTAGGTTCCCTTGCGGTTTGTTGAAACATATTTTTACCTTGATATAGCGACACCTCTGAAAAATCTATTCCCGCCTATGTCCAAAAGTATTAAATTATTAAATTTAGTGTACTTGGATATCAAGCTCAACTTAGTCTATTGAGGGGCGGCCCTGGAGAAAAACCAGTCCTGGCGTTCGGTATTATAGACCTTTCTATTAGGGGGCTGTCTTATTCTAGTAGAACGTCGTAGATCAGGTGTAGGTGGTGATGTCCCATTATGATGAAAAGCCCTACCTCTCTGAGCCACATTTTCATTATTTCTTGGAGAGACTGGAGCCACTTCTTCTTGCATCCTTTTAGCTTCTGCACATTCAAAGAGAGGATTGGCCAATGAGAAACGAGGACGAAGCTGGTTTACATGCCGGATATGCTTCTGACCAGAATCAACGACCACTTCATAGAGAACAGGACCCGTAGCAAATATCGATTTAGTGTCTAAATATTTAGTCACTAAATAAAAGTGGCAAATCGGTAGCAAATATAGAAATCTAAACTCTAAATATTTAGACGCTACTTTCTCGATAGCATATAAAGAAGTAGAATTTAGCTGGTCAAACTCTAAATATTTACTCGTAGCAAATATCGAATTAGACTTTAGCCTTTAGCAAGTGGGATGCTAAACTCTAAATATTTAGTCGTAGCAAATATCGTGATCTAATGTTTCTTCCTCTTTGTTATTTTCAATCACCAATAAACAAGTTCATGTTCACCAAAAACATCTCTTCTATAAATATCTAGTACTTAGACGTGGTACTTAGACGAACTTCACTATGAAGAATCGCGAAACGACGCTTCCACTGCCCAATCCTCTGCTCCACACAGACCCTAGTTCTCTTGTGCATAGTCGATAAACAGATAACACTTGAAACTACTATATTCATTGCCGCCAACATCAAATAACAACGCCAAAAACAAAATTCAATAATCACGAAGATGTGACAAAGACGATAGAAGCATTTCCTCCTTGCGTACGACAAATTTGTCCATCGGTCCAACGACTGACTGCTTCACTGGCTTTTCCACTACACATTCACCCATGCTAAGGAAGTAATTCGTACCGGCGGCAAAGAACACCGAAGCTTGACTGAGCACCTCCTCCATTCGATCAGCAACTCGGCTTTGTTTGAGCAACACCCCCTTTTGCAGCTTGATAAGATCATCACCTTCACTCTTGACACGCTTTGATGGAGTAGGCGTATCGAGGAAGGAAAATTTGCGCTTGACACACTTCGGCCATCAGAAACCGTACCCTAAATCAGTGGTTGCTAGAGATGATGTTCCAAAAAGATCACAACCAAAAGCCAACCTGCATGGCAATACTCGACTCCTTCCCCTCCGGGATTCCACAGAAAGCAGGCGAATCTTCGTAGAGCTCGATAACTTCCTTCAATCTATCCTCAGCCAAAGGTTTGCCTCCACCAGTTCCCTTAGCATGCCTAAATAGCAATAAACAAACCAATTACAGGACAGATATAGAAACAGCCTACTTTTTTTGCTCGAGTTCACCTCCTTCGCTTTGCTTTTTATATACACCCAGTGCTTCTTGACCTGATCGCTACTGAAGCTGACCGATTTATCCACGAAGGCCCTGTTAAGCTTTGACGTCACATCCTCCCACTCCTTGTTTGATTTCGATTGAGCCTCGGCCGAGCGCGACGACGGGAACAGGAGAGAAAACGAATCGGACAACAACGCTGACAACTTTGCAGAGATATCCGGACTGAAACGGCTTTTGTCCACGAGCAGGCTTGCGTTCATAGCGAGAAGAGCTTCTAAATGGTTATTTTTATAAATCATTTTTTCGTCGAAAAAATACGCGAGTAACGGAAAAACAAATATGACAGGAAGAAAGAGCGATGAAAGTTGGTATAGGAACATAAATATCAAAAACCAGGTAAACAAGATAAAAAATAGACTGAAAACAGCCAAGAAGTTGAGTCTAAATAAATTTAGACAGCCCCCTACCGCCCCACTTTTTTACTGTAAAATTTGGAGTTTAGTGCGTATATTTGCTACCAAAAGTGGAATTTAGACTCGATATTTGCTGCGAAAAGTAGAGGTCTAAAAAAAGTAGAGTCTACTTTTTAGAGTCTAATTATATTTGCTACCAAAACTCTAAATATTTAGACACTACTTTTAAAGTGGAATTTAGACAGCGATATTTGCTACCACTAATTTTCCGCCAATTTAGAGTTTAGACTTTAGCATGCTAAACTCTAAATTCTAATTGCTAAATCGATATTTGCTACGGGTCCAGAGCCCAACTTCTTCGAGACTTCGCCAGGCACCCATGACTGCTTCAGGCTTTGGTAGTGCTTTAGGAAGATCTTATCTGAAACTAAGAACTCCCGCTTCCGGCATTATTATGAGAATTAAAGTTTCTATCCATGTTGGACCTATATGTCCCTCTTTTCTTAGATGATGTTTCAGGTGTTATTTGATCTTTTTTTGCTATTTTTCGATTTTTTGGAATCCTTGTTTAGTCTCCACCGACGCTCTCTCACGTTACTTCTGCAGCTCTTGGTCCATAAAGTGGTCAGATTGTCCCAAACAAAGATGTAGGTTTTCTCTCAATTATAGTCGCATGATTTTAATTAAAAGAGAACATTATTATATTTTAGATCAACCGAGACATTCTCAATTATCTCAAGAAACAGCTTTTTATTTGCAGCTGTCAAGTTAGTTTTAGCAAATTTCATTGTGGTGATGTGAACTTCATTTCAAAACTTCATTGTGAACACGAGTGCAGGTGTGAGTATAGTTCACAATAGAGAGTGTGGGTGTGAGATTTTGGTTCATTCTGAACATGCCTTGAAAAAAAACTCGAGGAGAAGAAATAGAGGGATTAAAACAGAGAAATAGCTGATCTTCGCTTTTCCTAAGGGGCTTAGACGTTTTTCGGCTGAATTTTTTTATCAATTAATAACAAGCTTAAATTTTGGGTCAACATATAAAATTAATTTTACTTAAAGTGAGACATCATTTATTCTAAAAAATAAAGAGCCTCTATAATCTACCAGGTACCTGGGTAAGTCTCTCGCAATCCGCATAAATATACAAGTTCGACATAATTTATTGACTAGAATTGTAAAACTAGATCACATAGACCTATTTTTAAACAATAGCGAGATTCAATCACAAAAAACAACAGTTCTAAAGCATATTTTACAGACATAAAAAGACATTTTTAAGTAACCACATAATCTACTTGATTTCCGAAAAGTTTTTGATAGCACTCTCTGGATCTTCCATGTAGCGAATAAAATGACGCTGCACCATGGCTGGTGAAATTCCGCCTTGAAAAGCTGAGGCGAGCTTGAGAAAAGACTGACATTGTTCTTGGGAAGCATCTTTGTAAAATCTCCTGAACATCTATAAACAAATTATTTGGTTTCGTTAAAACTATTATAGTTATATTTTGCCCACAAAATCATTCATCTTTATAGAAAAAAGTTTTAAGAAAACCAACCCTGTCAAGCATGTCTTCAGTGCAATGGCCAATGTATTGCTCACAGTCAACCCTGCCAGGTCTCACAAGTGCGCTGTTAGTTAAAGGCTGTTAATATACATGTCGCATAACTTCTACTAATTACCTGTCCAACTTGTCTTTGTGATTAGTGGTCATAAATATGATGCGCTTTTCAGAACTCGCCACACCGTCCAAAGCATTCAGAATGCCTGATAGAGTCACGCAACTGAAAATTTCAAAATTCTGAGATGACTATCAGTGGCATATCTAGAGGTGTAGCAATATATTTCTGTAGTGGCTATTTTACCTGCACCATTTCCTACTTTCACAACATTTATATTGAAGGTTAAGAAAAAAAATTGATGGGTGGAACCCACTTTTGAAGCAGCTTTTTAGAGCCACATTCCATCGACAACACGTACTTGTGCGTGCAACGAAACTTGTGTTCGTCATTGAGAGAGAGAGTTATTCAGGGGTTCATTATTGTGATTTTTTGAAATTTTTTGTTAAGTATCAACGTAATGCGAATTAAGATAATATGAAGTGCTTGTCTAATTTTTTATCACGGTTTTTGTGTGAAAAATCCGTACTCCACGGTGATTGAACACAGAAGAGCTTTGTATATGTGTTCCGATAAATTTTATTTCGTTCAAATGAATCAACGTTCCACAACACGCATAAAGGGAGCAATAACAGGCAAAGAAAGATAGTATCTATGAAATTTTTTCCGGCGAGAATTTCTTTGACCATGTTATTTCGAGTAGCTTCCATTTGGGCCTAACAGAAATTCAACCGTCCACGTTGGCAAACACTCTCGGTAAATGTACTTTTTCCTCTTCTCACAATTTCTGGGTTTAGGAAGGTGCTCTTATGGAAAGAGAACTTACCGTATTTTCTCTAATTAGCGCCCCCTCTCCAATAAGCACCCACTATCTAATTAGCCCCCTATCTGGACTAAGATTGAAAAATAAGCGCCCTCTCACTAATAAGCGCCCCCTCTTTAATAAACGTGCAGAAAAGTCGTTTTCAGGGCCCGGACGACATTTAAAAAAAAAATTCACCAAAATTTTGACTGTTTGCCTTGGGGGACCGACGACGGAAAGAGGAGAAAATAAGGGCAAGAGTATCCAAGAAACACACAATATAGAGAACAAATAATTTAACCCTCCCAAACATCATACATGGGCTTTAGCGAACCATTCACCTTGGCTACTAGGATTCAGAGATAATACCGTATAAGATATATCTCTCGTGCAAGTTATTAAATTAGCACGTCCATAGATGAATGAGATACCGTATTTTCTCTATTAAACGGGCCGGCCCGTTTAATTTTCAACCCTTCCGTAGGGGCCCGTTTATTAGAGAGGGCCCGTTTAATAGAGAGGGCCCGTTTATTTTTCAACAAAAAATTGTTCTAAAATTTTTATAAAACAAAACAAGTTAGACTATGGTCACACTACTTGGTCTTGGTCGATGTCGACTTTTTTTAACTTCTTTTGTGGCCAGATATGACTTTCTCTAGTATCATTAGAATGTTTTTATACCAAACAATAGCTCAGAATCTAGGCTTTCTTCTTCATCAGAAAACTATTGATTTATATAGCAAAAGTGCGTGTAATAATACAAAAGTTGTAGGTTGGTCGATGTCGAGGTCGATGTACATCGTTACATTTTTTGAAACATTTTCCATACACTAAAAAGCTTAGCTCTTGAGCTATTGTTTGGTATAAAAATATTCAGACGATACTAGAAAAAATCATCTCTGGCCACAAAAAAAACTCAAGAAATGCGACCTCGACACTGAACAAGACCAATGAGTGTGACCAGGAGGTTATATTTTTTCTAATCAATCTTGTTAGTTTTTCTCATATACCGTATTTCCTCTAATAACTCACCCGGGTGAGTTATTTTTTGGATCGCTGAAAATTGGAAAAATTTGGGGTCGAACTCGAGATTTTTGGGTGAAAATATTAAATTTAAAAACTGGAATCGGTAGAGCTCGTGGGAATTAAGAAAACGCAATAAACAGCTTTGCAAAATATTTGTTCCGAGCTGAGATATAGGCCCTCAAAGTTGAGGGGGGTGAGTTATTAGAGCAGGGTGAGCTATTAGAGGAAATACGGTAGCTGACCCATTTTTCGTTTCGATTAATTTTTTTAATTTTTATATTGTTTGTGCTAGATGTGAACAGCTTTATCTCATTCCTTACCTAGTTTTGAAATCACATCCCTTGTCTTGAATGCAATTTTTTAAAGTAAAAAACTTACTCCTGTTTTTAGTCCATATTCTGGCTCAAAAAAGCAAGAATATTTTTACCGGAGAACAGAGTGGTAGGAATGTCACTTACTAACTAGAACGTAGATCTTTTAAAATTAAGAAGGGCAGGGTTTTATTTTATGTAATGCTAAGGGGTTTTCAGCTGTCGAAAAAAGCATGATAGCTTCAGATTTCCTTATAATGCTCTAAATCAGACATGGCAGTAATTCAGGTTTCTCATCTGACCCATTTTTTCGCGGTAGTTTTGAAAATTGACCGAGTGCAATTTACAAAAGCACCTTTTTCGAATTTTTTTTCGCCTATCTTGTTCAGCATTAAATTTGGCACAAGACGCACACTTGAGTACAGTCAGCCGTTCTAGTGTTAAGGAATTTTTAGATGAGAAACCTGCATTAATGCCAAAAAAACGTTTTTGGGCTTTTGTGGATAACAATGGAAATCATACCGTATTTCCTCTAATCGCCAACTGAACTCTAATCAGCAACCACCTGTAGTGCTATCGGAAAATGAGCCAGCATCGGTCCTATAAAAGAAAGTACGGTAGCACAAGTTTTATGCGATAGATTGTGGCTTTTTCTACGTGAAAGTTGTGGTAGTTCAGTAATAATTGTACCAAACGTACCGAGCTACAATTATGACAAAACATATCTCAAATAATTGAATTTAAAAAACTAACTTCATAATACTAGGCTAAGTCTAGAAATTATGCTAAGAGTATCTCATATAGTGCAGAAAATGTGGATTTGGGGGGGCCCGTTTTTTAGAGAGGGCCCGTTTATTTTTCAACCCTCCCTTAGGGGGCCCGTTTAATAAAGAAAATACGGTAGATGGATATTAAATTTAGTGTACTTGGATATCAAGCCCAACTTAGTCCATTGAGGGGCGGCCCTGGAGAAAAACCAGTCCTGTTCTTTGGTATTATGGACTTTTTTATCAGAGGGCTGTCTTATTCTAATAGAAAGTCGCAGATCAGGTGTAGGTGGTGATGTCCCATTATGATGAAAAGCCCTACCTGTCTGAGCCACATTTTCATTATTTCTTGGAGAGACTAGAGCCACTTCTTCTTGCACCCTTTTAGCTTCTGCACATTCAAAGAGAGGATTGGCCAATGAGAAACGAGGACGAAGCTGGTTTACATGCCGGATATGCTTCTGACCAGAATCAACGACCACTTCATAGAGAACAGAGCCCAACTTCTTCGAGACTTCGCCAGGCACCCATGACTGCTTCAGGCTTTGGCAGTGCTTTAGGAAGATCTTATCTGAAACTAAGAACTCCCGCTTCCGGGCATTATTATGAGAATTAAAGTTTCTATCCATGTTGGACCTATATGTCCTCTTTTCTTAGATGATGTTTCAGGTATTATTTGATCTTTTTTTGCTATTTTTCGATTTTTTGGAATCCTTGTTTAGTCTCCACCGACGCTCTCTCACGTTACTTCTGCAGCTCTTGGTCCATAAAGTGGTCAGATTGTCCCAAACAAAGATGTAGGTTTTCTCTCAATTATAGTCGCATGATTTTAACTAAAAGAGAACATTATTATATTTTAGATCAACCGAGACATTCTCAATTATCTCAAGAAACAGCTTTTTATTTGCAGCTGTCAAGTTAGTTTTAGCAAAATTTCATTGTGGTGATGTGAACTTCATTTCAAAACTTCATTGTGAACACGAGTGCAGGTGTGAGTATAGTTCACAATAGAGAGTGTGGGTGTGAGATTTTGGTTCATTCTGAACATGCCTTGAAAAAAACTCGAGGAGAAGAAATAGAGGGATTAAAACAGAGAAATAGCTGATCTTCGCTTTTCCTAAGGGGCTTAGACGTTTTTCGGCTGAAATTTTTTTATCAATTAATAACAAGCTTAAAATTTTGGGTCAACATATAAAATTAATTTTACTTAAAGTGAGACATCATTTATTCTAAAAAATAAAGGAGCCTCTATAATCTACCAGGTACCTGGGTAAGTCTCTCGCAATCCGCATAAATATACAAGTTCGACATAATTTATTGACTAGAATCGTAAAACTAGATCACATAGACCTATTTTTAAACAATAGCGAGATTTAATCACAAAAAACAACAGTTCTAAAGCATATTTTACAGACATAAAAAGACATTTTTAAGTAACCACATAATCTACTTGATTTCCGAAAAGTTTTTGATAGCACTCTCTGGATCTTCCATGTAGCGAATAAAATGACGCTGCACCATGGCTGGTGAAATTCCGCCTTCAAAAGCTGAAGCGAGCTTGAGAAAAGACTGACATTGTTCTTGGGAAGCATCTTTGTAAAATCTCCTGAACATCTATAAACAAATTATTTGGTTTCGTTAAAAGTATTATACCGTATTCTCTCTAATAGGCCGACACCCTCTAATAAACCGACACCCCCTACTTTGAGGGACCGTATCTCAGTCCGAAGAAAAAAAATTACATCGCTGTTTATTGCGTTTTCTTAGTTCCCACGAGCTCTATCGATTCCGCTTTTTCGATTTTGGATTTTCACCCGAAAATGTCGAGTTCGACCCAAAATTTTCACGATTTTTGAAGGGTTGAAAAATAAACCGACATGTCGGCCTATTAGAGAGAATACGGTAGTTATATTTTGCCCACAAAATCATTCATCTTTATAGAAAAAAGTTTTAAGAATACCAACCCTGTCAAGCATGTCTTCAGTGCAATGGCCAATGTATTGCTCACAGTCAACCCTGCCAGGTCTCACAAGTGCGCTGTTAGTTAAAGGCTGTTAATATGCATGTCGCATAACTTCTACTAATTACCTGTCCAACTTGTCTTTGTGATTAGTGGTCATAAATATGATGCGCTTCTCAGAACTCGCCACACCGTCCAAAGCATTCAGAATGCCTGATAGAGTCACGCAACTGAAAATTTCAAAATTCTGAGATGACTATCAGTGGCATATCTAGAGGTGTAGCAATATATTTCTGTAGTGGCTATTTTACCTGCACCATTTCCTACTTTCACAACATTTATATTGAAGGTTAAGAAAAAAATTGATGGTGCGGAACCCACTTTTGAAGCAGCTTTTTAGAGCCACATTCCATCGACAACACGTACTTGTGCGTGCAACGAAACTTGTGTCCAATAAAGACTTATATTAGAAACATCGATATGAGAATTGCAAAATTTGAATAAAATCTTATAAAAATTAAACGCTATCAAAGATACGTCAATTTCTGTTAGTGTGTATTGTATTCTGTTGACCATTAATTATAAGAGTATCGATGAAAAAAAAATTTTAAATTCTGATACAGTCGACTCTCCTAATAACGAACCCCTGGGGACCGGCTCTAGGTGTTTGTTATTGAGAGGGTTTGTTATTGAGAAGGTCCGTTATAAGTACTGTATCGAAAATCCAACCAAACCAAACCAAAAAAAGTGTTCGTCATTGAGAGAGTTCGTTATTCAGGGGGTTCGTTATTGGGAGAGTCGACTGTATTAATGTTTCTAATGCAACTTTTATTCTGCGCAAATTTGCTTAGCATGCAAACCCTGGTTAACATAACCCTAGGTGCCCTCCATCCCCAGAGAGTATGAGCTCTCTGCTCCTGAAAATAGTTGGAGAACTCATACTCTTTGGAGTTTTACGGCTAGAGAACTCATACTCTTTGGAGGGAGGGCGGGAGGAAGGGTTTTACACCCTGTTTTCCAAATAAATGTGGTTCTTAAAAAGCAATAAAAGTTTATAAAAAAAACCCACGTTCGACGCTTTCTATATTTTTTAGTGCCTGAACCATCCTCATTGATCATTCTTTCATTTTCCTCATCTTCGCGATCTAAGAAAGCAGCATCAATGTCTTCCAACAATATCAAGCTCTAAACTATTTAATTTTTTTGTTGAGAAAGACAAACTGTCAATAAAAACAGACCCTGTTGGGAGGTTATTTACATATATGCTCAACTTGCTGTCAGTCATGTTTGGGTCACTCAGCGTCAAAATACAAACGTTCAGCTTGAAATGGCTTGCGATCTGTAAAAATGAAAGTGTATATGGCTCAGATTGAGTTGCGCTATCGAAAAACTTATAAAACATTATCAAATTACAAATTTCAACCAAAAAATTTTAAATTGGTTTTTTTTGCATTTTATTGCACTTGACAAGTTAAAAACTAAGGTATTATGCTAGTGAAAACAATAAAAAATTGCAACAATAACCTAAAGTAAATTGCCAAAATGAAATATTAATTGTTGAATTTAGTAATTTCGCTGGAAAAAAATTCATAGTTTTAAGTTATTTGCAAAAAAGTGAAAAACTTATGCGTTCGAAATACTTACAGCAGTAATAAAGCTTGTCTTGCCAGTTCCCGGTGGTCCATACAAAAGGTAGCCACGGCGGTAGGGCACGCCCATTTCATTGTACCTGGAAATACTTAAAAATAAGTTTCCTTTAACATTATTTTACACAAATTAATTGATTCAAGCATCCATTTAATACCTCTTGAATTTAAATTTCGTTAATTTCTGACTTTTAGCCCTTTAAAAGAAATTTAAAGAAATTTTCCATGATTTTTTCGGCGCACAAAAACCAGCCATTTTCTGAGTCAGATTTTGACCCCTCCTCAGCTTTAGAATTTCTTGTATATTACACGAGAAATTCTACAGTTATCACATGTGGGAAAAATCTGTCTTAGGATAGGTGGGTGTTCATCCTAAGTCGACAAAAAAAATTTGAATTGAGGCGTTCTTAAGAAATAATTTTTGAGTGCTACTGTATCACTTTTTTGCATAACTATTACACCACCTGCCCACTAAAAAAAAGCCGAATGCCAGATGGTTAGAATTGAGAATGAATTGAATGTGTATGCAAGCACGTATTTCACAATAAACCTCTATAAAATCTTCACTGACAAACCAACCATTGTTCGCATTCCATAAACTTGCAAATATCGCCAGTGATTCTCTGCAAGACGCCCTCTGCCAGAATGACGCTGTTTAGAGAGCGTTTCTTGCGAGGCATGACTTGCTTCTTCCATCTGTTGTAATTGTTATCAGGATTGTATATGGATACACTCTTCCCCATGTCTTTGATTCCTTCCAGCGAAGCGTCGTTCAAAAATTCATCCCAGAAGTTTGGAGGACATCCTAGATTTTTTAGTAACTTAACGTTAATTTCTAAGGTAAGTTTCAAAATTGTTTTTTACTACCAATATTTTTTGTAAAAAACAAACTTTACCAAAATTTTTTCAAATTCGGGGTATTTTCACCACTCTATACAGTCAACTTTCGATAGTACGGACCCCTAAAAAGTTCGTTCCCTGGCTGAGTCCGACAATTTTTTAGCCCAGTTTTGAAGTGTTTTATCGGTTTTGATTCGTCAGTCTAGTCTCAAATATTGCAAAGATTCAGATTTTGCAGATCGTTTTTTATAAATGATATAGCTTTGTTATTTTGACCCGCAACCTTTGATAGTACATACACCAAAATTCAGTTTTTTCAGAAATTAGGTGTACGTGCTATCGAAAGTTGCGGGTCAAAATGGCGAAACTACCGTATTTTCGGCACTACCAGAAATTAACACAATTGATTATAGCACAAATTGATTATGACACAATTGGTTATAACTAGACCGAGTTTTCGGCCACAGTGAGCCGTGTTTGCGTAATAAATTGTATGTAATAGCAAGCCGTGTTTACGGTATGTGTTACGGATAAGAATGCAGACACGGATACAAATATTTCTAAAGAGCCCATGAGAACTAATCTGTGTTATAATCGATTCGTGTCATAATCAATTTGTGCTATAATCAATTGTGTTAATTTCTGGTAGTGCCGTATTTTCTCTAATAAGCTCCCCGGGGCGTTTTTTTTTAAAACCCCAAAAATCGGAAAATCTGGAATTCGATTTCGAGATTTTTGGGTGATTAACCAAAATCTGAAAAGTGGAATCGGTAGAGCTCGTGGGAGTTAAGATAACTTATCAAACAGCTTTGCAATATATTGCTTCTACACTGAGATCCAGACCCTCAAAGTCGAGGGGGGGGTTGCTTATTAGAGGAAATACGGTATATCATTTCATAAAAACAATCGGCGAATTCCGGATCCTTGCGATATTTGGGACTAGACTGACGAATCAGAACCGATAAAACACTTTAAAAACTAGGCTAAAAAATTGTCGGACTCAGCCAGGGAACGAACTTTTTAGGGGTCCGTACTATCGAGAGTCGACTGTATTAGCATATTTGAATTTTGGCTAAATTTGAATATACACGTCCTAGTCAAGTAAAATATACACCCCCTCCATCCAGTTTTTGCTTTTGCCTTTTTTGCAATATTTTAAACTTTAATAAATATTTAATTTTCAAGTTGTTTTACTAGATTAAACTTAAACTTTTTATCAAAAAAATTAAAAAAAAATATATTTTGAAGACCAAAGAAAATGACTGGATATGCATACTATACTTATTTAGGAAGGGTATACTTTCTTATAGCCGTAAAGGTAAAACAAAAAATTTCAAAAAATTTCTAAAACTAGTGGATTGGAAAACTGAAGCAAAACTGGGTGGGATGTATAAACTTTAATGACTAGACTAGGAGGTGCATGCTAAAATTGCATCGGTTCTTCAATCGAAAAAAAAACTAACGGTAAGTGGTCAGGATGACCTTCTCTATTTGCTTGTTCACAGTCCTTCCTGTGTTTTCGTCTATGTCAGATGTGTAACGATTGGTGATTTCTCGTTTGACTTGTATCAACTGCTTCTTGTAAGTGAACACGTGGGTTGTATTGATTGCAGGCTGATAGTCTCGTTCCAGGAAGCCCTCGCCATCCGGCTTATAGTTGATGACAGATTCAAGAGAAAGATTCTTAGTGTGCCACCAGCTATGCTTGTTTACAAGACTAATCACCCAATCGAATTCCCTATAAAATGTTTAAATTTTTTGGGCGAAAATCTGATCCTCAGAAAATTCGATTTTTCCGCACCTTATAAAAGATTCAAAAAAAATTTCGGCGAAAATTTCACGTAAAAAAGAAACGTTTTAAAGTGGTGGCTCGCTTTTTTGGGTTGTTTGACTAATTTACCAGAGTAATTCTACTTTTTTAGCGCCAGATTCGAAATCACTGACTCAAATCACCCCTACACGTTGGTCAAACAATCTAACATAAAAAGCATGCCACCAGGTAGGTTTCATCGAGCACCATTTTAGTCCATAAAACACTAGCACTTATCCACTGCGCCACCAAGGCCAAATTTACCATCCTAATCAAATTGAGTAAAAATACAGACGGTTTAAAGAAGCCTTCCGGTAAAAATTTGTCTTTTTTGGACTGCAACAAGCTAAGATGACCATTCAGGCATATTTTATTACCTTTTTGTCTTTTCCTAGCCCGATAGCCTTTCCAAATTTATACCTACAGTCGACTCTCAAATTGAGAGTCTCAATATAACATAACTCCACATAACATAAATTCGGAAGGTCAGAAGTTCGTTCCCACGTAGGTCCGACACTTTTTTAACCTGATTCTTGAAGTCTTTTGCCAGTTCTGTTTTTACAGTCTGGTCCCTAATATTGTGAGGATTCTGCCTATCGTTTTTCATAAAACTAAATTTTTATTGTCTAAAAAAGCAAAAACCCTATTTAACAGAACTTGATTTAACGAAAATACTGTTTTTGATCGAGTTTTCGCATTTTCTAAATATAAAATCTTGTATTACCAAAAAATAATCGGCGAAATCGGAATCCTTGCAATATTTAAGACCAGATTGTCAAAAAAAGAACTGGTAAAAGCTTGAAAAAATGGATGTCAATAAGCTGTCGAACGTGGTAACTCGCCCGGTCCCTTGAGTTATGTTATATAGAGAGTTGACTTTATTTAATACTCGAAATTACGGGTTGTTAATATTATTAATACATTACACTTTGCAATAAAAGATAATAACTTACGGGTTCTCGCTTGAAATGACAAGTGTTCGCACAAAGTACTGGTAAAAGGCTTCTGTAGCCATGCTGTAAATCATTTTGGTGTAGTAGCCGATCAAGCCGAAGAAAGTGACGCTGATACTTCCGAAAAGGAGAGGATGTGATAGAAACATTCCCAGCCATCCAGGCAACCAAGAAGCATCGGCTCCAGACATTGCAGAAGCGTTTATATTAGAAAACTGAGCAAATCCAGCTGGTAAGAAGCTATTAAACGACATTTTCCAAACTCTACAAAAAGGTTAAAACAGTGAGAGTTAAGACAAGGACCAAAAAAATTTCGTGATATACTCTTGTATATTACCTTATATTCTTTTTTTCACTTTCAAAAAGTCAGATACATACTCAAATAAGGGTTTTTTTGCATTGGTCCACCTGTTGGTTTTCTGTGATTTTCAGGCTTCAAGTCGTAAAGCCTGATTATCACAGAAATCACAGAATTGCCTGATCTTAAAGTTTAATATCAGGCAATAATAAAACAACGTATATTAGGACAGACTCAGACATTGGTCTAAGATATGTTTGAGTCCATCTTAACACAAGCTAGTCGACATTTGTCTAATCCTAAAAAATCACCAAATAACCAATAGAGGGACCGAGGCGAAAAAAGCCCTCTGATTAAGGGGTAGGCCAAAATTCCTATGAAAATTAAGAAAAATAAAAGCCAAGTACATGTAACAGTTTTTCAAAATATTTCTGCTTTACTAAAAAGACCCGAAAAATTGTGGGAAAAAATGGTATAGACTGCGTTTTTAGGTCAGAAAATTTATCTTATCGATAGATACGTGCATAATTTATCTAAATCAGGCTTTAGCAAGTCAAAAGTTTTTTAATGGTATTTGTTCGCCTGATCCCCCCTGTGAAAAAGATCTGAAAATTTGTAAATAAACCTCTTTTTGATTTAATCCCAATATAAAAATATAGGCCCCCACAAATAGCGTGAAAAAACCATCCATTTTTAGAAAAGTCGTTGTGAGAATCGCCATAGTTATAGGCATTGTACTCAAGCGAGGAGGCCCGGTTTTTTCGATTATCGTGCTCAACAGGTCTGAAAACTCACAGATAGTCTAAAGTTACAGTCGGGAATTCTCGTGTTAAAATAGGCAGAAAAACGCAGTTTTGGAAATTTGAGTAAAGGGCACTATTAAAGGGAGAAGCCTGTCAGTCGCTTTCAGATCAATCAGTTGCTATGCTCTTTAAAAAAACATTTGATTTAAAACTTTGTTCTTGTTGGGCAAAAAAACTGATTCATCGTGCCGATTTGCTCATTAAACCGGTTTTAGAATTTAATGGGGTTGCGACAAGCCAACATGTCGATGTCTTGTCCCCATTTCTGCAAGCTTTCATTATTTTTCATTTGTGTGAAGGATTTCATATATTCTCAAAATTCTTTCCTTGAAACAATATTAAAAAAGATGACACAATTTTTTTGCAATAAAAATAACACATTTAGTTATGCTTGGCGCAAAACTGATACCGTATATCTTCTATTAAAAGCCCATGGGCTTTTATTTTTCAACCCTCCTCGGACATGGGCGTTTATTAGAAGGTGGGCGTTCATTAGAAGGTGGGCTTTTATTTTTCAACAAGTCGACGAAATTTTTTTTCATAGTTTTAAAAAAGCTGATAAAAATGCTGTTTTAATCTTTTTTTGTTCTAGAAAAAGGACTGCTAAAAATGTTGTTTTAATCTTTTTTGTTCTAGGAATAAATTCACACAAGCAAAATTGCTACGAATTTCTCCTCATTCTTGCTTCTTTTGTTTGGATTAGTATGCTGTTTTAGTGCGAAAATAAGCGATCAATCAAATGGATAATTGTTCGGCAGAGCAGGCTTTGCTAGAGGAAGTGGTGGAAGAATCAGATGTGGAGTCAAATGGATCCATCGGTGTCAAGGGAATCGATTTGCTTCAAAAATTCCGAGCTCAGAAGATGGCCCGAGATGGCTGCAATGACTAAGAAGCAATGCAATGAAGAAATAAACGAAGATTCCAGCTTTCGAAGTTTTAATGAGGATGATATTTTATTGTTTAATGACTGAAATTTTATTGAGTTCTACCGAATAAAGATTTTTGGTGGGACATGGACGTTTATTAGAAGGTGGGCTTTTATTTTTCAACACCCTCGGGACATGGGCGTTTATTAGAAGGTGGGCGTTCATTATAAGGTGGGCTTTTATTAGAAGATATACGGTATTCCGTTATAAACTCTTGCGTCTCAGAGTTTTTGAAAAAGTCTTTAAAGGTATCTTAACATTTCTTTTCTAACTTTTCTCAATCAATCAAATGGATGAACACTTTTTGGCTTTTATTTGCATTGCCCTTTGCTTTTAATGCTTTGGTCACAATGGGAGGTCGAAGTCGATATAAAGTGGTCACAATAGTGGTCGAAGTCGAAGTCGAAATGTGGTCACAACCTGCAGTCGAAGTCTAGGTCGAAGTCGAAATATGACATTTTCAACGTATTTTTGGAAATTCAAAATCGTTCGAATTCCTTTTTTTCTATTCTGACACCAAGTCTACTTTTTATCTGTTTTGGACAAACAGTTTGAAGTATCATGATCAGAATTTCATGGGCTTTCTTTTGAGGTATAATAAGCAAGTCAGCGAAGCTGAAAAATAGATCAAAAAATTAAAAGTTTACGGCAAGTCTGATATCGACCTAGTCGAAATAGTGGTCGATATCAGATAAGTAAAAACATGTTTTGATTAGTGTTTTTTTATTTTTTGTGGAGCTTACTTGTGTCGATTGAAGACTTCCTGTGCCTTTTTATCACAAGAAATATGGTTTTTCTCACTAATTGGCCGCTGAACCACCAGGCAGAAAACCAGATGCATGAAAAATCATGCATACCAGAGTTTTTTTGCGTGATAAGCTCCAGTATTCAACTATGTTTAACATCTTCTTGTAAGCGGTATCTGTAGGATTAGTGGCCCTGTATTGCCTTTCCCTTTCCATACAACCCTTATTATATTAATTCCCACCTTATACAGCCCTTATTCTGTTTAAAATTTAGAAGACGCCAATTTAAGTTTTTCAAATTTCGACTGAAATAATATGACGTTAAAAATTTACACGCAAAATATTCAGTCGTGAATAGTGCCATGAGAATTTATGCCTGATTTCAAACCTGAAACCAAGTTCAGACAAGAATTGGCAACCAAATTTACACGCCAAATATTCAGGCGTATATTAAGGTGTGAAATAAGGTGTGAATTCCCATCGCACTATTCACACCTGAATGTGTGGCGTGTAAATTTACTTGCCAATTATCGTCTGAACTTGGGTTCAGGCAGGGTTCTCAGGTCGAAAATCGAACTGTCAAACTACCAATTACCTCATATGGGGCCGTATCAGACAAACGTTCGTACGGTTATATATATCCATACCCGAAGGTATATTCCGTAGCAGGAATATCGAAAAGGTACCCATAGGTACTCACCATACTCTGTTATGCTTTTTATACCCTTTCACTTTACATGGAAAAGTAAGGCGTGCACCCAGGCGGATTCGAACCAGCAGCCTCGAAGATACGTATATGAAGGTCTACACTAAACCCCTCTCCTATTTAGAATGATTGTTACTATTTTCGACCCAGAAAAATACTTTTCTTGCCAGAAAACTCACTTTTCCTGCCAGGAATTCGACTCTGCCAGAAAATCCTCTTTTCCTGCCAGAAAACTATCTTTTCTGCATTCTCCGCTTGAATGTCCCTCTTGCTGTTTAATTATTGCTCTTTTTTGCCGTGTGTACCTGCTTCTTATCGATATTCAGATACAGGCAAGATGACCCTCGATTGGCAAACACAAGCGGCATGTGAAACTAAAGAGCAGTTTGATGAGAGGATGCAGCAGCACAGAAGCAAGTGGCAGAGGTTGGTACTATTTGTAAACACTGTTTGTCTCTAGTTTTGCGCAATTTTTTTAGTCGTCAGATCGATACCGGAGAGAAGTGGAAGTCTAAATTGTTCGTCTGCAAGTACTCCAATCATGCTCATCCTGATGTCTACAGCTGACGTGCAATGATGCGCGTGCAAACGAAGGTTGATCTATCGGTGGTTCTCATAAAAACAGCTCGTGCACTGTTGTGGCGATGTGATCTTTGAATGGTATTTTGTCCTGCGACGATATATGGTGCAGTTTATTTGTCTGTTCTGTTTAGTGAGTTATTGTGTATTTATTGTCGTGTTGCAATTGTTGTGTTGTTATAAAGTTATATAGTTTACTTCGTTTTCCGCGTCTGCCATATTCATATAACGATACAACATATTTGGCGCAGTCAGCAAAATTTAAAATGGAACCTGCAGACATTAAACAGCTTCTCGAGCAAAATGCTCTTTTGATGAAAGCTCAGAGTGAGCAAAATGCTGTTATTCTTAAATTACTGTCGGAACGCGATAAATTGGTTGGGGAAGCCGGTGTTAATTCAAATTCAGGTAGCGAAGAAATGCTTATGTCGTCGCTAGGATGCAGGATAGAAGCTTTCCGCTACATGCCTGAAGATGATCTCACTTTTGAAAATTGGTGGCTACGATATGGCTCAATCATTGAAAAGGATGGTGCCGCTCTGCCTGAGGATGCAAAAGTCAGACTTCTGATCGGCAAGTTACAGGCTAGTGAGTTTAGTGGTTTTTGTGATGCGGTGAAACCTAAAGGCCCCTACGAAAGAACCTTACAAGAATGTCTCTCTACGTTGAAAACTCTATTTTCGAGCACAAAGTCCCTTTTCATGAAACGTTACGAATGTTTCCAACTCGAAACAAAAAGTAGGTCAAGACATCTTACAATATGGAGCTATAGTCAATGGAAGTTGCGAGTCAGCCGAACCTCCAATCAATAGGAATGCGCTTAAGTGCCTAGTATTTCTTTCCGGCTTGCACTCTGACTTCCATGAACTACGGATAAAGTGCCTGCGAAAATCGTAGACAGCTGAGAGTGAGAATAGAGATCTAAAGTTAGAAGGGTTACTGGAAGAGTGTAAGAAGCATTCAGCATTGAAAGAAAATGTTCGTAGTTTGAATAAACAATTCAACACTCTCTCTACAAACGCTGTCGGTAACTCAGGGCTCCCAAGCTCCCAAAAAATAAGTACATTTTCGAAAAAAATAAGATTTTTGGCCCAAAAATAAGTACATTTTGAAATTTTGCTTTTTCGTAACTTTATTAGATAACTTATCCTTAAATATCGCAATTTGTCATCAAATTCTTTATTCAATCAGAAAAAAACCAACAATAACAACCAATGAATTAGCAACAAACAGTTAAAAGTACTTTTCCCAACTTCTAATCTTGGTTAACAGAACATTGCTTTTCAAATTTATGTCGTAAACGATTTTGAAAACTGCGAATAAAATAAGAAAACGCTATTAAGCATATCGGACCCGAAATCTGATCCGCTCAATCGATTTTTTGCAAAAAGTTCACACCCCTTTAATAAACCCACTAAAAACCAGTTATTTTTGCCTTTTGGCCATTCTGGATGGGGTTCTGAGCGATTCTAAGGGGTTATCTAGAGGTTGTTGCTTCGAATCCACCTGGGTGCATACCTTATTTTTTATTGTTTCATATGGTTTGGTTTAAACAAGGTGATTCGGTGCAAGAAAGAAGACTTTTGTGGGTCGAAAAGAATAATAACCAAAAGTAAAAGGTGGCAGAAAAAAAGCCAAAAAGTGGCAGAAAAAAGCCAAAAGGTGGCATAAAAAAGCTTTTTAAACCAAAACTCGAAAAAGGTGGCAGCAAGAAGCCAAAAGGTGACAGAAAAAAGATTAATCCGTAAGAAACATCGAGTACAACACAAACAAAATTCACTTTAAATTTATTAAAAAAATTGCCCACTTTTTCGTTCTAAGATATTTTGTGCCGAGATGCTGTAAATTTTTCGAAAATAAGTACATTTCTTATAAATAAGTACATCTTAAATAAATAAGATTTGGGGTCCTCAAATAACTACATTTCTTATAAAAAAGTACACTTGGGAGCCCTGCGGCAACTCCAATTCTCGCAAGTACATTCCTAGAAATCCAATAAAGCCCGCCGGAGCTAGAAACAAACGTATTAATCAATCGTTCAGGAATTCGAATCCTGTTTTGCCTCGAGGTGTTTGCTATAGGTGTGGTGATAAAGATCACTATGGAAATACCTGCCGATATAAAAATTCTACTTGCAATAAGTGTGGCCGAATGGGTCACGCCGGCTTGGTATGTAAAAATAGACCAAATCAGGGAGTTTTTCGTAATTCAACCAATATGATCCATACTGAATCTTCAAATGTTCTCCTACGGACAAAAATATGGACATCTCGAATATTTCTCTGCAAACAGCTTCTTCGAATTTCGCCTGTTAAATTGTTTGTTGATTCGGGTTCATCAGCCACTCTTATTACAGAAAATACGTGGCGTAGAATAGAAAAGCCTTTTCTTGAACCGATTAAAGTGTTAGGCAAATCGTTTACGGGCCAGACATTTTATGCTAGAGGCAAATGTTCTCACCAAATTCAGTATCTTAATGAGCCAGTTCAAAATCTCGAATGTTTTGTGGTCGACAAAAATTATTTTGATCTTATGGGCCGTCCTTGGTTGCTTGCATTGGGCCTGGTCAATCGTCTTTCTGAAATTTGTTGTCTTAATATGTCACCACACATCATAGCAAGATTTTGGACCCAAGTTCTAGTGGAGACTTTGATAGACGAAGCCTAGTTCAAAATTTCCAAAGCTTTTCAACGAGAATGTTCTAGGCCATTGTACTAAAGTCAGAGCGCGTTTGCATTGCCTGAAAATATGTAACAGCTGTTGTTGACCTATATTTCGAAATGAACCATAGTATGGGTCAAAAGGGGCGGAGCTTGACCTCCCATACCTATTGGATTCTCTTTGAAAGTGCGCCATAGGTATGGGGCACAAAGGCGGCATCCTTTGATATACAAAACTTGGTCCCTGTACTACTGTCCCTCTAGGAATTGAAGGTGACATTGATCGAGAGCTAGACCGTTTACTACAGTTAAAGGTCATTCATCCCATTGATTTTAGTGAGTAGGCAGCTCCGATTGTAGTGGTCGAAAAGAAAAATGGTCAAGTTCGAGTTTGCGCAGACTTTTCTACGGGGCTTAACAGTGTTCTCGAATTGAATAAGCATTCTTTACCTCTGCCCAGTGAAATTTTCTCGAAACTCAATAATGCTAAGTTCTTCTCTTGCTTAGACCTTTCCGATGCATTCTTTCAAATCGAGTTGGACACATACTCAAAGAAGTTGTGTACCATTAACACGCATCTAGGACCGCATCCGGTTCTTGTCGGTTATCCGGACTACCTTGTCACACATATTTTTTTATGAGCAATTTTTGAATTTGCGCAATAATTTATATACTTAAATAGTCTTTCAATCCGATACTGCGCTTTTTAAATTCAGTCGTAATATTACCGTTTTTAATTGTGTATGGTATATCGGTTGTCTTAGATCTCTGTGAATGTCAAAAACACTAAGACAGCGTTCTCTCAACTCGTGGATTCGCGTGCAAAAAGCTCCTACACGGTCCGTTCCTCTAACAAAAGTATGTATTTTTAGTACGTTTCCAGCTTTTTTGTTGATATTTTTCAGACCAGATTCCGGGATTTGCCAAAAGGAGAAGAAGCCAGCGTCAAGTTTCTTCAAGAGCGTGGACTACTTCCTTCTAACAGAAGTGGCAGAAATGCTCATCCGATGAAACTTTACTTTGGGACAAGTGTTTTCTGGAAGTGTAACGTAAATGCATGTCAGGAAAAGATCAACATGAGACGATACAATTGGTTCCAGGTAGCTATTTAATTTTAATGTATTCTATTCCGTTGTTGACCTGGACAGGACACACGACTTCCTTTTGAATCGATCATCTGCTTCCTCTACAGCTATGCTTTCGAATTGACTTCTATCAAGTGGTGCGAAAGGGAATTGAACATATGCAAGGAAACGGCAATCGACTACAATTCTCACATGAGGCAAATATGCCATAAAGTTCTTTGGCGGTCAACGGGAATAATTGGTAGTTAATTTAAAAACACGTATTTGAATGACACGTATTTGAATCCCTTTTCAGGAGGAAAAGGCTTAATTGTGGAGATTAACGAGAGCGCCTACACACATCGCAAGTATCAAAAAGGTCGGCTGTTTCCAACAACGTGGGTTTTCGGAGGTATTTGTCGTGATACAAGGGACACATTCATAGAGGTCATCGAAAAAAGGTATTTAGATGATAATTTAGCCTATATCACTATTTCATAACTTTTCTTTGCAGCGATGCTGCTACTTTGGTGGAATTTATAGCTCGAAGAATTCATCCAGAATTAACAATTATCTCGGACTTATGGAAAGGTACTTTTTTCGAGTGTATCATCAATTTTTTTATCATTATCGTTATTAAGGATACAATGGATTAGAGCGCAATCAGTTGACACTCTCCCATTTGACTGTGAATCATAAAAAGAACTTCGTGGATCCTGAAACAGGCGCTCATACAAACACTGTCGAAAGGATGTGGCGTTCATCGAAAAAGCGTAATAAAAATCAAAGTGGCACTGCCCGTCATCACCTAGTCTCTTATCTTGAGGAATTCTGGTGGCTAAATAGAATTAAAGAAAAAGATCCCTTCATCGAACTTCTCTGTGATATTGCTTGTCTGTATCCTCCAAATGTGCCTTTCGATGTTGCTCGATAATGTTGTTCGTTTGGTATGTTTCTGTAGAATGGGGTAAATAAACAAAAGCAATTAAATTACTTTGGAACTGTTTCTGAGACTTTTCGATGCATAAAACCAAGGTAGTCCGGATAACCGACAAGAACCCTTTTTAAAATACGAGCGATTACCCTTTGGTATAAAATCTGCTTCCTCAATCTTTCAAAAAGTCATGGATCAGATGCTCGTTGATCTTAAATTTGTTTTCGTTCACTTGGACGATATATTAATAGCTAGTCCTACAAAAGAGCAACATGCTAAAGATTTAAATGCTGTTCTTAAAAAAGTCAAATCCTTTGGCTTTGTTCTAAAACTTGAAAAGTGCAAGTTCTTTCTCGAACAAATCAGTTACTTGGGACAAATAGTAGATTCAACCGGAATAAAACCAAACCCAAACAAGTTTGCAGCCATTAGGAACATGCCGATACCTCAAAATGTTTCACAAATAAGGGCTTTTCTTGGAGCCATTAATTTTTACGGAAAGTACATCAAAGACATGAAGTCTCTACGAGCTCCTTTAGTATAGTCATCAAATTTCACATAGTTAGTATATGTCACACAGCTAACGACATTTTCATATCTGGTAATATTTTCATAGTTAAAAATCTTGGAAAGTAAAAAAAATTATCAAAAGTTAGCAAATTTTACATAGTCAACTAACTTTTTGGTGCTTTCCGGGCGTGCCCGGTCCGTGATTTGTTCGGTCCTGCTCGTAGAGGATTTTTTAAATTACGGCCCGGGCCGACTCGTGCTCATGCCTGCAGCAGCTTCCATGTGTTTTAGCAAGACCCTTAATTTCATTTTTAACACGTCAAATAACAACAACAAATAAAACATTTAGTTAAAATAATATTTAGATCAGTTTTCAGTGAATTCTGGAAAGATCTTCCACCAACTTTAGCACATCGCCCACTGTAGCTAGTTGCCCTAAAAATTGTATAATTGTTGCAAAAATTCTATTGTTTAGAACTTTTTTCAAATCATAGTTCTAAATCTACTTACTTTGCTGAGTAGGCTTTGTGGTGTCAAAGGGCATCCTCATCCCTCAATGATCTCCTTGATCTTTTCCCTAGGCATGTCAGCAATGGTCTCCACCAGGTCACCGTCAATAAATCCCCGCTCTGCTCCACCCGTTTTTCCGTGAAAAAGCTCTGTAAGCACTGTGCTCCACCCTCATACAATTGTGTGTGCTGCTAGTTACCCTTTTCTGGAGTTCTTGCAGGAAACTAAAAAGTTTTAGTCTGATTTGGTTGTAAACGAGAAATATGGAAAAAAACTAACGCGAATATGTTGTCAGGTAGTTGAACTATAACTCCTAAGCCTCCGTCACTAGTACCGAACAGCACAGGGTTGGTGTAGATGGGTTGGGCAGATTGGTCAGGTTGGTTGGACAGGATGGTACCTCTCCGGAATACATTGATCATTTCACCCAAGTAGAACAGACCCACTTGCTAGGAAAGATAATAATTAGAAAATTGTGAACAGTACCGGGGCTATTGAGACCCTCCATCCACCCTTATTATAAAATTGTGTTTTCGAATATTTGTTTCTGGCTGGCTTCCTACAAATTACAACTCAAATATACCTGATCTCACTGACTATAATTTGAGTAGTAGGTAGCTTGAGGGTCATTTTTTTGAATTAAGTCAAGAACACTATGCCGAAAATACGATTTTAAACCAGAAGCCGGGTCTGTGAATTAAAATACGGTAAGTTTCGTCAAAAAAATTTTATATTTAGTGATTAGGTTTAAGTATTTTCTTCCAATTTCAATTTTAACTCAGGTTGGTCCATATCGAAATTTTTTTAGGCCATTTAAGGGTCATTAAAAAGGTGCTTTTCGGTCCTTCATTTTTATTCAATTTGTCGATTCATATAAAAAAATTATGGATCAATCGCAGTTTAGGCATTCTTAACCACTTTAGGCATCCTTAAAAAGTTTAGGCATCCATAAAAATTCGACTTTTTTAGAAGTATTCAAAAACCATTTTAAAACAATTATTTTGCTGTAAAAAAACTTGAAAGGCAAATTCTGTGGAGCTTTGGGCTGTAATGGAATCGAAAGAAAATAATAAAAAGCCAATTATTTGAACCACTTTTTACCTAGTTTTTGACTGCTTTACCATTTTTTTCAACTGGGCCGTGGCAAAAAGAGACTCTATACGCATTTTTTGATCAAGAGAACTCCTCGGAATCATGTCTAAGGTAAGTGAGTGCGCGCATCTCTAACTCTCAAGCCCCTGCGCCCCTTCGGGGGCGCAGGGACTTGGGGCTTGGATTTGAGATGCGCACACCAAAATATCTTAGACAAAAATCACTCGAAAGTGACTCTGTGTGTATTAAACATGTATGCATACAGGATTTATTTATGCGGTAGGCCCCAGTATTCAAAACTATGTTCAACATCTTCATTTTTTTGCTAATTGGCCTTATATAAGTGGCCCTTGTTTTGTCCCTTCCTTCCCATACAGCCTTTCGTCCTTTTCTGAATTACTTTTATAGTCTCTTTATGGCAAAAATATTGCTTGAAATGGTTTTTAGATACTTAAAAAAGGATATTATTTTCAGTGGGTACAAGCCAGAAAGTCCTTAAGCATGCAGGTATGAGCAAGTATTTTTTTTAGATGGGGGAGGTCGTATGGTAACTGTTAAAGTAAAAAAAGTATTGCTAAATTTTCTTGTATGCTCAATACATGTTGTTATCAAATAAAGTTAAGGATGCCTAAACTTTCTATGGATGCCTAAAATATTTAAGGATGCCTAAACTTTTTAAGGATGCCTAAAGTGGTTAAGGATGCCTAAACTGCAATTGTACCAAAATTATCAATCTGATTAACTATATGCCTTTCCGAATCAAACATTTTTCAAATTTTTTATTCAAGACCGCAGCTTTGCAGTAATTAAAATGTTATATAGTATTTGGCGTGTTTGGATGGGTGGGACGGGTGTTTGGGTGGTTAACGCTTTTCTGACGTCGGAGGCCAAAAATGGGTCGTAGAGAGGGAAATCATTTTTGCGGATAAGTTGATCGTATTCCTCAGAATGTCCGCTCTCGTTTGAAAAAACATCGAAAAATACACCTTCCAAAAGGAATATTTGCATATTTTGATGAAGTCATAAGATTGAGATCAGGAATATCCGGACTTAATTTAAATTTTTTTGTCTCGAGAGGAATTTAAAATATACAGTTAAGTTTAAATTTCAAGATCCGTTTATGAGCAATTTCTTTGTCAGAAATAAGGTATTGTCTGTTGCAAAAATTTCTGTATAGGCGCCAATAGGCGACTTTTGTTCCTTGTTGGTTAGTATTTGAGTGTATGAGCTCACCTTGAGCCTCATCCTCTCCTCGTCAGTCTCTGCATTTACATCCTTTTGAGCACAAAAATGTTGAAATGGTTTTCTCCTCCCAAAAATGTGTCTGAGTCGATGATTTCACAGGCGCACATCCACTCTGATGCGTAGTCTCTAAAACTGGCTCACTTAAAAAGTTACATAAAAATGTCAAGCAACCAAATTTTTACCTAGCTATTTCCTCAAAAGAAGAGTCAATAGCTTTGTAGGAGAGGAGACAGATGGACTTCATGAGGTCTGCAGCAAGCACCAGATCACCTTTGGTCTTGATGTAGAGGGCAGTGATAAAGTTAAAGTGAGAGCACTCTAGCCTCAGCTCTTTTTCTATAGTCCATTCGAAGAGTCTGACTGAGGTGTTGATGCAGCAAATTAGCTTGTTAGACAGGGTGGTCATCGAGTAGACGGCACCTAGAACGAGTTTGCAGTAGAATTTTTTTAGCAAACTGTATGACTCATCATTTTTTACTATCAGTTTCCCTGTTAAAGGGGCTCCCACCTTCGCGGGAGCAGAAAAAAGTGGCCTCGGTGGCGCAGTGGATAAGCTTTTGTGTTTTATGGCTCAAAATCATGTGCAGGTTCGATCCCAACTGGTAGCAAGCTAACCAATTTTGCGGGATAATTCGACTTTTTCGACGCCAGTGACCCCAATACATTGGTCAAACAAGCCAAAAAAAAGCATGCCATCAAATGGGATCGAACCTGCGCATGATTTTGGGCCATAAACACAAACGCTTACCCACCGCGCCACCGAGGCCAACTTTTTTCACTCCCGCGAAGGTGGGAGCCCCTTTAATCTCGAGTTGTCAGAGTAGACATTTTTAAACAATTGATTCTAGTTAAGAATCAGGTATTTTTTTGTCTTGGTGCCTCTGTTGATTTTCTAAAATAGTCAAATACAACAGGGAGTATAGAGACGAAAATGTGAAAAAATGCCAAAAAATCGACAGGGGGGCCAAGGCGAAAAAAATACCTGTCTCTTTACTAGGACCAAATAATTTGTACCATAATTCCTCTAATAGAAGACCCTCTTCCCTCAATTAAAAAAACGTCTCTGTGGCATTGCTTCTTGACTTTTTTTAGACTTCTCTCAAGAAAATTGCCAATGAATTCGTAGCTCATCTCACTATCTGCAAAATGGCTGGTAACTTACATGGGAGCAGTCTTTGAAACTGGGTCAAAAACACAATGTCGAGAACACGATTTTGAATCGAAGGGTAATTTTTTTGGCACAAATGAATCTCAATATAGTGAGCATCCACTCAAGTTTGTTCCCGCCAAGGGTCTGACATTTTTTTACTTTTTTTTCCTCGGAATGATTACCTTTAACCTCTTTTTCAGCCACTAGCCTCAGCTTGCCGGTCTCTGCCGAGTTAACATTGTTTTGTACTTGGAATATCAATATCCTGCCCTAAACCCACTAATCTATTAACCAACCAGCCACCTAGGCAAACCCAATTCCACCTGCTTGGACTCCGTGTCTTCGCCATACACAAACGAAGTCCCGACAGCAAAATAGGGCTGGAGGTCATCTGCCAGTGAAGCTGTGCACAGAGAGCAGCCGATCTCCATTTTGGCCAGTTCATAAACGTACAAACACTCAAAGGAGTTGGCATCCAGCACGCACAGTGAATGCACCTCCACTTCGCACTGCTGGTCCGCATCATCATAGCTGGAACTCCTAGGTGCATTTGACTTGTCCACTTGAGTCTGGGCTGTTTTGGAGGAGCACATGGTGGACACGGACTCTCGGCCATAGGAACGCTGACCGTCTGCCAGGACATACTGAATATTTTAGATTAAAATGTTTAAGGTGGTTGAGTAATACCTCAATCCTGGAAGTAAGTATGGCTATGGTGTTGGTCTCAGGTTGGTAGGCAATCCGACTAACACATTCGTACAAAGGAATAGTCCGGATGTGCAGCTTTTGGATGTCGTCAATGGTTCCTTCAAGAAAGGATCATTACGATTTTTGTTCAAATTATTGATGTTAAAGAATAAATTTCTTGAGAAAGAAAGTTTTTTAGTTTTTTCTTTGGCCGTCTGCTGTTTGGGTTAGGCCAAGATTTTCAAACAGGAGTCCTAACCAAGCCGAGTAAATTAAAGTCCTGTTCTCAATAAAGGACTCACTCGATTAAACGACCAGCTTTTTTTATTTTTGACTTTGAAGGGGGGGGGGGCGATTGAGGTTTGAAAAAGTGGCTTCAAAGCATTTTTGTTTTTTGGCCCAAAATAATGTTGTAGGTTCGATCCCACGTGGTGACATGCTATTTATTTTGGCTTTTTTGACCACTTCTAGGAGTAATTTGTGTCGCTGATTCTGAATCTGTCGTCAAAAAAGACTAATTACCTCTAAAACTGGTCAAACATGCCAAAAAATAGCATGCCACCACGTGGGATCGAACCTGCAGCACCATTTCGAGATGAAAAATGGGCTAGGGGAAGATTGCCAAAAACGAAAATTGCCAAACGTATGTTTTGCCAAAACGAAGATTGCCAAAACGAAAATTGCCAAAACGAAGATTGCCAAAACGAAATTGCCAAAACGAAAATTGCCAAAACGAAAATTGCCAAAAACGAAAATTGCCAAAACGAAAATTGCCAAAACGACATTTGTCTTGACTCTGGGGTGTCACTATATTGTAGGAGTCACTATATCTAGGTTTGACTTAAGTCATTTTTAGACGAATAGATAAATTAAGGGTACGTTATGTGGAACTGAGTGGTATATGTTCGTATTCACTAAGCTTTCATTTGTCATGGCAATTTTTGTTTTGGCAATTTTCGTTTTGGCAATTTTCGTTTTTGGCAATCTTCGTTTTTGGCAATTTTCGTTTTGGCAATCGTCGTTTTGGCAATTTTCGTTTTGGCAATCATCGTTTTGGCAATTTTCGTTTTTGGCAATTTTCGTTTTTGGCAATCTTCCCCTAGCCGAAAAATGCAAACGCTTACGCACTGCGCCATAGAAGCCACTTTTTCAAACCTAAATGGCTTCCTCGCCCCACCCCTTTAACTGGGGTTGGGTGATGGCCTTATGGCTGTATATGGCCATTTCAAATAGCCGGCCATTTGCACAACAATAGCTTTGATGTGTACACTAAAGGACCCATTTTGGCAGGCCCTCGGAGGTTAGATAGAAATAAAATAATTTTTTCAAGATAAGGGTATGACCTAATAAAAAAACCAGTTTACAAAAGTAGCACAGTAAGCTGGCGCTAGCCGTTTTGATCAACACTCTTTTGATCAACACCCTTTTGATCAACAACACTTTTGATCAACACCCTTTTGATCAACAACACTTTTGATCAACCGCCCTTTTGATCAACACATCTCAAGGTTACAGGTTCGAATCCTAGTGGTAGCTAACATCATTTTTTCTTGGATATTTCGACCCTACCGGAGTATATCCGCCGCCCCCCCCCCAATGGAATTTTTTTAAAAGTGTTTCCAAACACCCTATATCGACCTAAAATCACCTCAGGAGTTGAAAAAAGACATTATTTTTAAGTTCTGGTTAATAAAAAACTGAGTTTTTGACATTTTGAAATTTCGACCATTTGCTTGTTTTGGCATGTTTTGGTCACTGGAGCTGGGCAAAAAGAGCCTCTAAATGCATTTTTTTTCAAGAGCCCACCCTAATTTCCCACCCTAATGTGGCCATATAGATCCTTAAAGGCTTCTTTTAGTTCATGACTGACTGTTATTCGGCAACTAGACAAAATTTCTTGAAAGGGGATGTTCAAGGAAAAATGATGTTTGCTACCATTAGGATTCGAACCTGTGACCTTAAGTGGTGTTGATCAAAAGGGCGGTTGATCAAAAGTGTTGTTGATCAAAAGGGTGTTGATCAAAAGTGTGCCGCCCCAGTTAGCTTACCAATAATCAAATTTTCGCCATCAGACATTACCAAACTCTCTTTGTAGTAGTCGGAGTTCAGCTGAGCAACCTGATTGACCATTTCAAGTTTACATTGGAGAAGGCTAGCTTCTGACTAGATGAGTAGATGACTGTGGGTCTGTCAGAGCATGCAAACACATTAGTCACGCCTTTGGTCACAAACTTCTTAAGCAGAGTTGGCTGGGTACCCAAAGTGACTTTCTTCTGCTCTGTTAGACATCCTGGAACATTTAGTTTTAATAATCTTCAAGAACATCAAGCACTCCAAGATTTTGTTACCATATTTACTTCAATAAAAACACCTACTGATCTTCAGTCAAGTTTTGCAGGTCATTAACCAATTTTACAGTTTTAAAAAGCGGGAAAACATTTGACTCAAAAAACAGTTTCTCAGATCAGAAAAAAGTCTTAATAGAAAAGTTTTGTACGGTACGTCGCGTCGAAAAGTCAAATCTAACTAGAAAATAGACGATTTTAGTCTGAGAACCGCGTTTAAACTAAAAAATTTAAATTGGATTTTGAGTCTAATCCGAAATCCGAAAGTGGCACCCGTCTTGACCACTTTAGATAAGCCAATATTTTAAAGAGAATAAGCTTCAGAACCAAGTTGATCCCTAAAAACCCACCATTCTCAGCATTAATCCTGAAGTAGTAGACAGTACCATCACCTAGTGCCACCAACAAGTAAATGATGCCTTCCATAGCTATAATTAAAAGAGATCTAGGCAGTACTTCTCCACTCAACTTCTCCTCGGAGACCAGCTTCATTTCTGGCTCCAGGGAATATAATGCCACCGACTGGTCATTCCAGAAGCCAACTGCAAACACCTTAGAGACTGCCTTTTCCTCAATAGGAGATATGTCCAAACAGGCTATTTCATTCTGGCAGGTCACTTGGTTGACCAACTGTATCTGGTCATTGGCGATTTGGAGGTAGATTATTTGGTCGCCCGATCCAAGCAGTATTTGGCCTGAGTGAGAATTCACAGAACATAAAGTGATTTTTGAGGAGCTTTGCCACCCAACTTTGAAGGAACCGTCGCCAGAAATTAGTCTGACATTATCGGCTGTGATCTGGATTATACGGTTAGGAGTGAAATTGCCGGCGTACAGGGTTGGCTGTGATAACTCAAAGTCTGAAATATTTGATTTTAATAAAGAACGTCATTCAGTGAATAGTTTAATTAAAATCATGAGAAATTAGTCAGCTCAATTAGCGAAATTAGTCAGTCAAAATTTACAACAACGGCTTCTTTCCCGACCCTTAACAAAACCCTTACCAGGCAGTTGTGTATCCTCCATTTCCTCTCCGTCCAGTAGCAGCAAGTGAGTAATGTCAGCAAAGGTGACCACCATATACCTATCATATTCACTATCCAACCTCAACAAAAATAGGCCTTTGACACCAGCCAACTCCACTGAAGCCAGTGTATCTATGCCTATTCCACTGCGGATGATCCTCAGAGATCCGTCTTTAAAGGCTCCAGAACATGTGATCACTTGGTTTTGACCTCAAATATTTAAGTATTTAAAAAAAATTTGGTGCGAAATGACAAAATATGGTGTGCACCTTCTGAATTAATGATGACCAGGTCTCGAATTGGCCCCAGGTTGTTGTAGGAGTCGATCACATCAACAAAGGAATTGGACTCAGGGTCCACTGGCTCAGTGGAAAGTTTGACTAACTGGCTGTCTCCATACCTGGAGCCAACGAAAGCGACTATAAAATGTTTTTGTCTGGTTGTGGAATGGTTAGAACTAAGTCTTACCCGAATTGTCAAGGTAGACCAGGCATTCAGGACTGGAGATGCTACCTAGCAGTTCGATCTAAAAGTGTGAATACCGTTTATATTCCAATAGAAACGGCACCCTTAATGGTGGTTGTCATATATTTTTTGATTTTGTTCAGACAAATTTCCCGTCAATTTGTAGCTCATCATACTGGCTACAAAGTGAGGGGTGACTATCATCGGATTATGCATCAAAATTTCGTTCAAAACCACGATGCCAATAAATATTCATAATAAGTGTGAACGAAAACACTGTTTCTCAACCCACCGCGTACAGTTAGTGAAGTTTAAAAAACAAACCTTAAGATCCTTGATCTCGTCCTTGCCGAATTCCTTGACCAATAACAGCATGAAAAGCCTTCCAGACACATCTCCTAACAAAAATCTTTCACCGGTCTTGTCTATCCTAGCGTAGCAATTAAAGGCAGACATGTGTATGAGGGAGGTGAGATTGAAGTGCACTGGTTAGCGCTCTGAACATAATTTTGATTTAGTAAAATCTGTCATTTTGGATAAAAACCCTACTTTTTGGTAGCAAATAGACTCCTGTCCGACAATAATGAGCCCTCCATAGGGAGCCGGCACAGGTATTAGTAAAGTAGCTTCAGCCTCAATATTGCTCTGTTTCCAAAGTGGAGGATGCATCTCCTTCTCGTCCAGATCTATCTCACAAATTTTTAGGTGTTTTCCATTCTGGTCTTGGTAGAAGTAGGCTATTGCTGGTTTTTCTGCAAATTGCAAATGCATATAAATTAACGATTTTCCGGTTGACATTTCTCAAACCCCACAAGTTCGATTCCACCCGGGGCACAACAATTTTTTTAATTCACGGCTGCAATCGTTAATATACACCGAAATGTTTTTCTCAGTGTCCTTGGGGTTGATATATAGGTGCTACAGTATAGGTACAAATCTGAATTTGACAGTCCCCTTATTTAACGGCCCCTCCTTGTGCTCCAGTTGGTTGGGTCGCCAAGACGGCCTTTAAATCAAAGTTTGACTGTATGTATTCACCCTACCGAATTTGAAATTTTATTTAAAAACTGGGGATTTTTCACTTTGGTCGACGCAGTTTTTTTAAGAATTTTTAAAAGTTAGAATTTGAATCACCTGTATTCTCCAGAAAAGCTACATCAGTCACATTGTAGTCTTCAAATCTGACATTAAAGCACTTTAGATCTTTGTCATCTTGCCATTGGATTAGCTTCAAATGGCCCTCATACAATCTCAGAGCAATCAACTAAATTTTTCAACATTTATTTTGTATTATTTTTTCAACCCTCAAACTGCCTTGGTCCCCCAAGCTTAGAATTTGAGAATTTTAATTCCTTGTCGGCAACGGCAATGGTCCTTAAGCACAAAAATTGTGATCAAATGAGAATTGGTCAGTTGAGGCACAAAGGCAAAATAGATTTCAAAAAAACCAAAAATTATCTTGGCTGAACAAGTCAGCTATTTCTTCGTGCGAATTCTAATTTTCCAAACTTAAATCTGAGAAAAACTCACTCCACTAGCATGCACCCCAGCAATAATTCCAGTTTCCGCCGGTCTTCCCACCCTGTCAGCCACGTGTCCAGAAGCCCTGGTCCTGATCTCTCCATTTGGTTTGAAGTTTAGAATTGCTAAATCATATTTAACTGTCAATATTAGGATGCTGTCCAGCTGTTCTCCAGGCAGTCGAAAAGCAATCAAACTGGCTATTCTGCCAAATATAGGTATTTCTCTGTGTGGTTTAAGTCCTTCGGGGGTGACCAGCAGGTGTTCCACCCTATTGACTTTGGAAATGACCATATCCAGCTCGGAGGTGTTTCTGAAGTTGCCCACCACAGCCGCGTTGATGACTGTCGGCTTCTGGGCACTCACAATGTAATTGTTGGCTGAGGGTTGACCTTGCAACTGCATTTGCTGCTGATGGTCTAGGTTATGGTTATTGGAGGTAGTTTCGTCCATTTGGATGTGGCTTTACTGTAAATAATAGAGTGAAATTTGAGCTACAAATTTTTTAAAGTTTTTTTTCATAGATATTTTAAATTTAATGTTTCGTGATATGATACAGTCAGTCATAGGTGTACCCAGGGGAGGGGGGGGGCTTGGTAGCCGGGCTATAGCCCCCTTCCCGTCAGGTTTTTTAGCCTATTTCCCTCCCCCCGTCAGAAAATCCTGGGTACGCCTATGCAGTCAGTCTTCAATATACAGTCCACTCTCGATATAAGCACACCCCCTCAAGTTCGTTCCCGCCTAGGGTCCGACACTTTTTTCAACCCGATTTTCGAAGTCTTTTGTCAAACCTGATTCGTCAGTCTGATCAGAAAAATCGTACAGATTCTGATTTCACCAATCAGTTCTCGAGATAGCCACAGGTTTGCCGAAAAGACCCGCGGCTCTCGATATAAGCACACTTTTTTTTTTAAATTAGGTATTTTTTAAATGGCTATCTCGAGAAAGACTTCGAAAATCGGGTTAAAAAAAGTGTCGGACCCTAGGTGGGAACGAACTTGAGAGGGTGTGCTTATATCGAGAGTGGACTGTAAAACCTCCTAGTTTCACAGAAATAGCGTACCCAGGGGAGGGGGGGGGTCTGGTAGCCGGGCTATAGCCCCCCTCCCGTCAGGTTTTTTAGCCTATTTCCCTCCCCCGTCAGAAAATCCTGGGTACGCCTATGCAGTCAGTCCTCAATCTCCTAAACAGAACGTTGGTACAATGACTTTAGCATATTTTGAACGGACCACTGTCCACTCGACGCATCACTTGATCTAACCTTACGAACTATGAAAAAAAAACAACTTTTCAACCTTAGAAATAATAAAGTTTGAAAAAAAACATGGTATCGGTACTCGAACCGTTCAACTGTTAACTGTGAATAGGTTTGATCAGCTTGGGGAACCAAGGCAAAAAGTCAAGATCTTTTTTTTTCAAAAAATTGAATTGTTAGGAAAGAAAACCCTTGAATAAAAATTTTAATCGTTTTTAGTAAGGCTGATCCCGACCGGTTGATTCATAGTTTCGACCACGTCAAAATTCAGAAGCTAAAAAATCTCCTATTAAAACAAGTGAGCAGTGTAAGTTTTCCTGTGGTCCACTCAAAATATGAACATTCCAGCAAGTGTTTTTGACCTGACTACATAAAATTTGGAATGTGGAAGACATCTGGTATCAGGGGTCGAAAATTATAAATTTGTAATCAAAAAGTCTAAAATCAAAAGTCAAAAGTTACAAAATACATGTACATACAATACATACACATGTATGCTAAAAAATTCAATCAAAGTCATTAGGGGGGTATTTTGGTTTTTAGGGGTATTTCACTATACAGTCAAACCTCCTATATCCAGCACCTCTGAAAGTTCGTTCGCGCCTTGGGTCCAAAACTTTTTTTAACCCAATTTTAAAATTTTTTTGCCAGTTCTGTTTTAACAGTCTGATCGGAAATAACGTCAGGTTTTTTTTTCAAACCCCAGTGTTTTTGTCTGTAATAAAGCAAAATCCCGGTTATCCGGCACCCGTTTTTGAAAAGGAGTGCCAGATAACCTGGTTTTTGCTTTTTAAAATAATGAATTTGCAGGATTTTCAAAAACGATCAGCAAAATCGGAATCTGGACGGTATTTCCGACCAGACTGTAAAAACAGAACTGGCAAAAAAGTTTCGGATCGAAGGCGGGAACGAACTTTTCGGGGTGCCGGATAAACGAGGTTTGACTGTAATTCAAAATATATTTTATAAAAATTAAAAATAGGTCGCAGCAGTTTATAGTAAGTGGCAAAAAACGCAAAAAGAAGACCAGTACTTCAGTAAGAATAATTTAATTTTAAAATTTGAACAAATTAAAGTATTTATTTCGTTTCATTTTTTTGGAGGGGATTACAATAAGCAGTTGTGTCAGCTTTATGGCGGGAGTTTAAAACATTAAGCTTAAAAGATTCTATCAAGCTTTAGCTAACTTTTTGAGCTTGCAATAAATTATTATTGATCAAAATTAATATCAATTTTGTAGATTTGATCAGATTAAGGCAATTTTTTAAATTTAATTTACTGCTAATTTACTTGTCTTTAGATCAAAATTTTAATTTTGAGTCATGCTTTATCTCAGACACTGACAAGAGTTGTGATATCAGCTAACTTAATCATTTTTTCATTTTCTTTGTTAGAACTATATTTTGTATCAAAAAATGTCAAGTCTCTATCTTACGGCACCCCCTCAAGTTCGTTCCCGCCTCGGGTCCGACACTTTTTTCACCTAGATTTTTGAAGTCTTTTGCCAAATGAGATCCATCCGTCTGATACGAAATATTCCGAAGATTACGATTTCGCCGGTCGTTTTTTAAAATCTTGCAAGTTTGCCATTCAGACCCGCCAGTCTCGATTTTACGGCAAAAATATGGTTTTGGAAACGGGGCCGTGAAATCGAGACCCAGTCGACAATTGCAAGATTTTGAAAAACAACCAGCAAAGTCGTAATCCTTGCAACATTTTGGACCAGACTAGCAAATCACATTTGGTAAGCAATGAGTTACTTCCTTTATTCTCTCTTATTGTAACTTAGGTCTAGTGTTGTGAATTTGGATAAGTTGAACCTCATCAGCTCCAGCGCTGCAAGACGGCAGAGCTGCGGTTACGGAGCCATAGCCGATTCTTGGCCCCGAGCGGACCGGTGCCGGCACCAGAGCTTTTACAACACTGCCTAGGTCTTTCATTGTTCAAACCGAGAAGGGTGGGCTGAATAATTCAAAAAATACTTTGAGCATTTTTGGAGTAAAAACGTGCACTCCACCAATTCAAATTTCGGAAATGCTGCTGCGTTAAAGGAGGACGAAAAAATGGGGGGGGGGTATTTTTCAATAAAATCGAGATTTTGTTATGTCTAGTAGAAAAGTTTTTTTCAATATTTTCTTCAATATTTTTTTGCTAATCGACAAATTTCTAATTCCACCCGAAGATTTTTCACAAAGATCGGCATTATCGGACAAAAATTTTTTTTCATATTTTTGCCTTGGTCCCCCTGTGGTTTGAGACAGTTTTTATTCAAAAATTCAACACTTTATCCCAAATGACAGCACACACGCAATAACAATTTATCTATCCATCTCTTCCACCTCTTCTTCATCCACCTCTTCCTCGTTATCAGTAAGCATTAGTGCTTGCAATTGACCAACCAACTCGTCTTCGTTGAAATCGTATTCTTCTTCTTCCTGCTCTACATCATCTTCATCTGGTGCCCCGGGTCCATATTGCAGCTTTCGATCCACGGCCTTCTCAACGATTTTGCGCTTCCATCCCTGCTCTGCGACTTCTTTTCTTGTGACAAGCCTGTTCCTGCCGCGTGCCTTTGAGAAACTTTCGTACATCGTAACCGCTTTTCTCTCAGCCAGACGAGTCGTGTTCCAGTGCATGGTGGCCAACATTGTTTTCACGGTAAGCCCTCGAAGCGCAAAGAACTTTCTTTTCGGGCAATAGCGAATGCGGATAGAGTGGAATGACTCGAGCGCGGATGTTGCACACTTGCTATACACCTTACGGATGTCGGAAATGAAGGCATTTTTCCCGAGAAGTTCAAGCAGCAGTTGTAGTGGCGGAGAATTGACGGGCACTGGAGGTGTTGCGAAATTATCAAGCTCATCGTGCGGGCATGTTGTGACTATTTCGAATTTCAAACGCTTGATTTCTGCAATTCTGCTGAATTTTGTCGATGGTTCGGCCGGCACCAGATCAAGCAGTTTTACGTTCACATTCCACCTACAATGCCATTTACTTCTCTTCTTATTTGAAAAATGGGAAATAACCTATGGAATCCAATAACATGCGAGAAGAAAGCATAAACAAGTTCTACGAAATGCGCCGGATGGTCTTCGGCAACCAGATCGATGACATGCCATATGTGTGAGAAGAGGCGCCTTGCCAGCATGCGCAGAGTTTTTCGATCTTCATCGGAGAGCCTCTTTCCTGTCTTACGTATCGAACCGCCTAGCAGCCGTAGCAGATGCCAAAGATCAAAACGCGTCTGAATGCCTTTCTCTCCCAACATCTTGATGACCCCTGCATGTTTGTCAGTAGTGGCGGAATCGATCTCGTAATTTTCTACTAGTTCGTCGATCACCTAAACTTTCAATGCTTATGGCTTAGCTTTTATTGACTCTCACCTTCTGCGCACCCAGCTTCTCCATTCGATTTGAAATTCCCTCGACTTCACTCTTATGGCTAATGGTAAATGTTAGCACAAGACCGGTTTTTACGTCCATCGCTGTTTCGCACTCAAGCTCCGCGGAATAGCCAACACTGTCGTACTGTCCGTCCATTGCAATCTCTAATGGCATGGTAACATGAGTGAACACCTCCTGTTTCATTACTGCGTAGTGCTCCTGAAGTCGCATGTATGAAAACCGATGCAACAAAAGATTTTTGCCTACCATAACAACCGGATTGACATAATGACGATTGAGTTGGTGGAAGGATTGCTCCGTGAACATTGGCATACGAAGAGCTTTGCAGAAGTAGAGCATGGATGAGTAGTCAATAGGAGTCGTAATCATTGCTGCAACGATTGCCAAATTTCCTAAAGAGCGTAGTAAGACACTATAAGCCAGGATAATTCAATGACCCTCTCGCGTTCGAGTTCCCTCTATGAATGGCTGCATACTGAAGTGGAGTTTCTTTTTTCCGCTCTTGTTACATGGACAATACCACCCAGCAGTGATGCATGATCCCTTTGCAGTAAAACTGATTGTTCGCTTGGGCACCGTCTCGCCTGATTCTCGTCGCTGTTTTCCAATGTTTTTAGGACGTCTATCACATTTCACACATCGCTGGAGGAGTTCTTCCAGTTGTTTTCTAAAAATGGCAGACTCTTCAAAGTCTCAAAGTTACAATCCTAGTAAAACCTGGAGACAACGCAGTATTCAAAATCAACTGGTCCATCCTCACCGTCTTCGGCTGAATTGTCGATCTCCATCGGCTCAAAAGCATTGTTCATACTTGGCAAATTTGAAGTCTCCTAAAACTAAGACACATGAAAAAGTCTCAAACCACAGGGGGACCAAGGCAAAAATATGAAAAAAAAATTTTTGTCCGATAATGCCGATCTTTGTGAAAAATCTTCGGGTGGAATTAGAAATTTGTCGATTAGCAGAAAAATATTGAAGAATATTGAAAAAAACTTTTCTACTAGACATAACAAAATCTCGATTTTATTGAAAAATACCCCCCCCCCCCATTTTTCGTCCTCCTTTAAAAAACGTGGTCTTCTGAAGCAGTTTTTGATTTTTTTTAGTTCATGATTGATTAATTGAAATTTTCACTACTATTTTATGGATCTGTTTTTATTCTTATTATTTTTTCTTGTATTCAAATAATTTTTTATGCTAAATTAAAAATATTTTTACAGCGAAATTTCACTTTAATCACAATCCAAAATACTCCAAAGCATTCATGCTAATTAAGGCGGTACTGACCTTTAGAGGCATTTTTTAGCTTGGTCTCCCTGGGAGCACTTGAACCTGAGGGGAGTTCAGGTTCAATTTAGCCGTCCCCTGTTGCTTTTTATTGAAAATTGCCTTGGTACCCTCTCTATTAGAGCTATGTTAGTATTATAGGGGACTAAGACATTTTCAATAAAAAAACGGTTCGTACTCATTTGGGCAAAAGTTATTTGGGCACCCTCACTTAGGCACCCTCATTTGGGTACCAATTTCAAAATGTTTCATTCTCTAATTCAAAACTGCGTTTTCAATTGTAACTTAATTTTTTTAAGGATTATTAGGCCTCAGAAGGGATAGCAAAACTACCATGTACTCAGCGGGGAAGAGTATCATCTTTAAAATTTAGAGATTTAGGCAAAAGTATTAAAAACCACGGTGCCCAAAATCATGTTATGAACAGTTTTGGCCAAACCTGGATTTCATAAATCGCCGCATTTGCCATCAACGGTTGATTGATTCACGGTTTACAACAAACAGGGGACCAATTTTGCTTAATCGCTGGTTCAGAACATTTTTCCTGTGATGCGAGTTTTTTCTGTAGTTATCTTCGGGATGGTGAACTGCAGGTTTTTATTGGCTACTAATTCTTTAGAAACTATTTTACGAATAAAATCTGAAGGACCACACCTTTAAGTTTGAAAATTAAGCATATTTGAAATTGGTGCCCAAATGAGGGTGCCCAAATAAGGTGGTCAAATGAGGGTGCCTAAATGAGGGTACCCAAATGAGGGTGGTCAAATGAGGGTGCCTAAATGAGTTTTGCCCAAATGAGGACCAAAGAAAAAAACAACAGGGGACCAGGCCAAAATAATGCGTTCTAAAAGTCAATAAGGCCGGAGAAAATATTATGCAGCGAAATTTTACTTTAAATTCCAATCCAAAATAATCCAAGGCATTCTTGCTAATTAAAGCTTCAAACACATTTGCAATGTTCACCAAAACAAGTTCTTGGAATAAAATAAAAAGTAACGAAAATCTGACGAGAACATGTTTACACCTTAAAGCTAGCTTTCTCATGCACTTTTACGCTACTTTTTCTTCTGGCAAGCAGGAAGTTTTAAACTTGGCTCTTGGGCAACATCCCACATTAATAAAAAAATTCAAATTTTCCGGTTTTAAAATGCTTATTGTCTATTAGTATTGGTAGTTTGTTTAAATTGTCTGAAAATATACTCATTTACAGGGGTAAAAAACCCAACTTAAGCTTCGAGATTCGGCTTAGGTGGCGCAGTGAGTAGTACTTGCACCAAGTTTTTACCGATCAAAGGATGCCGCCTTTGTGCTCCATACCTATTGGGCACTTTCAAAGAGAAGCCCATAGTATAGGAGGGTGTTAAGCTCCGCCCCTTTTCAACCATACCTATTGGGCACTTTCAAAGAGAAGCCCATAGGTATATAAGAACACCCTCCCATACCTATGGGCTTCTCTTTGAAAATGCCCATAGGTATGGGCATAGAGGCGGCATCCTTTGAAGATGGAAAACTTGGCCCTTGTACTACTGCAGTGGGTAAGCGTTTGTGTATATCGGCCCAAAATCGTGCATAGGTTCGATCCCACGTGGTGGCACGCTTTTTATTTTGGCTTGTTTGACCAATTTTATCGGGATAATTTGGCCTTTTTAGAGCCAAATTCGGAATCAGCGACACCGATTACCCCTAAACATTGGTCGAAAAAGCCAAAATAATTATCTTTCCACCAGGTGGGATTGAACCTGTGCACGATTTTGGGCCGAAATACACAAACCCTTCCCCCCTGCGCCACTGCGCCACTGCGGCCCTTTTTTTCGTAGCTGCAGTAGCTTTTCGCCCTGCTTTAAGTCCGTTCTATAAACGTATTTAGAGGGTGGCTAACCCTGCTATTGTTCCTTTCTGATTTTTTTTTAAAAATCGTATATTAACAACAGTGTAAAAGTCAAAAACAGTATAAGTAGGGCTGTCGGGCGCCGAAATTTTCGGCTCGGCGCGCCGAAAATTTTCGGCTTAAGCCGAAAATTTTCGGCGCGCCGAGCCGAAAGCCGAAAGCCGAAAATTTTCGGCCGGCCGAGTCTGCGTCCGAGACTTAAAAATGGAGACAGTTTCATTCCGGGACAATAAATGATTTTAAATTGAAATTTTCGGCGCGCCGAGCCGAAAGCCGAAATTTTCGACCGGCCGAGCCGAGCCGAAAGCCGAAATTTTCGGCGCGCCGAGCCGAAAGCCGAAAGCCGTGAATTTTCGGCTTTTCGGCTTGAAAAGCCGAAATCGGCGCGCCGAACCGACAACCCTAAGTATAAGTAAAATAACATATAGGGGAGGGGCCCTTAAAACTAAAACCCGAAAAAATTTTCGGCTACGCCAATGTCGGATGGCAATCACACAAAAAGAGTTACACACAAGACTTGGCCATATGGAGGTAGGAAATTGGTAGTCGCATTCTAACTATTTATTTTTCCTATCCAGCTGTTGAAAGTCGACTTTTTTTGGCTGGGAAAAACCTTGAAAATAGGAAAAACAGAATGGAACAGAAAAATGTCGCTTCTTGCTTTTCTACTTCAAGTCAAGCTTTTAAAAATACCATTTTTTCATTGAATTCTAATCAAGTCCCCTGATTTGATCCTAGGGACATCTATAAATCTGACAGAGAGACCGCCCGAACTTTAAAATGTTTATTCCTGAAAAATTTCTGCACTTTTAGTATTTTTTCCTGTTTTCCGATGCGCTCAATATGAAAATAATGATTGGATTGGATTCACCTTAAAAATTTCGATTTTTGGATGCCTTGGTCCCCAAGCGGATTTTTTTCAGTTTCCAAAAAATCTAAAAAATCAGCTTAGGGGACCAAGGCATTCGAATTTCGAAATTTCTAAGGTCATATCCATAAAAGCTATGCGGTCGATTTGACTATTGCAAGACATAGAAAAATGCGAAAAAAAATGAGGGCTTAACATTTTACCGCCCTAACTGTAAAATGTTAATTCCTGAAAAATTTGTGCGATTTGTAAGACAGCACACTGTGGTAAAGGACTCATACCTGTTTTCGAAAAAGACCATATCATTTTCTCCTATCTCATTTTCAAACTGCCTCAGTCCTTTAAAAACTCAAACAGCAACAAGTGTGGCTTATTGCCTCTATTCAGCACAACCACCTTGTGTACCAATCTATATATAAAAGAGAACAACGGAAAAAAGGGCGCAAAGCCGGGCATTTGCCTTGTAGTCAACATCACCACTGGCATCACCACCATTTCCTTTTCTTCGCGCCAATCCCCCCTCATCCAAAACTACTGCCTCTAAGCCATAGAACATCAGAGCAGAGTGGGTGTATATCAAGCAAGTAGTTGCATGTAAAGACACTTTGCTTCAAAAACCACTGCTGGCAGGGCACAGACACACAACCAGCTAGCTGTTTGATGCAAATGCGCGTTCCACAGCCAGGCCATGAGCCTGTGCTCCTTGTCTTTGGAGTATATGAGGGTATTAGGGCAGGGGAAGTAGCAGCACTGCCACTAAATATATTTATTCACTCATTTGAGGCTTAAAAGCAACATGTAGTAGTCAGGGGTATATGTCGGTGGTATTAGAGGCTTGACATTGGGTGCCGACAGATTTACCACTTTTTATTAAACACACGCGTTTTGCTCTTTTTATATTAAGTTGTGTTAAAAGTTGTGTAGATGTTTAAGAAATTTTTTAAAAGTGTGGTCTCTGTGTGATCTCCGGTCGTCAAAAAGTTCCGAAAATTTGTTTTGTCAATAAAGTTTGACTCTCACAAGGAAAAATGTAGAACTGTGCAATTTTATTCAAAAATTCTGACAATGTCATCTTGTAGAGCATGATAGATTTCGAAAAAAAATCAATCTTTAGACTCTATAAGCATATCAAAATAGACCAAAATTGCATTGGTCCCCTTGCGAATTTTTCGAAAAAATATTTTTCACAGTAAAGCCTATACAGTCGAACCTCGTTAAGCCGACACCCCAAGGGACCGAACTCAGGGTGTCGGCTTATCGAGGTGTCGGCTTATCGGGTGTCGTTTTCTTTAATTATTTTGAAATTATTTTGTCGAATGGCCGAATACTCTTGGTATTGTCAGCGCAAAAGGTTTGAAATAGGTGAAAAATCTAAAAAGTTGGCTCAGAGAAAAATACTCTTTCGAGGGAGGCGGGCACTTGGACTGTTGTCACCGTTAATGTTCTAATAAACCAGATCGCCTTTAGTATAAAATTGTATTTTCGACCTAACTTTTCTAGACCCCTCTTATGTAAGTTAACACCTGATTTGTAGCCAGTGAGATGAGCTAAAAATTGAGGGGTTACTTGCCTAAGAGTGGTCTAGAAGTACTAGGTCAAAAGCATCATGCCGAAAATATGATTTTGAACTGGATGGGGGAGTGAGTATATTAGAACATTTACGATGTGGTGACACCCCAAATGTTCGATCCCTATCTGGGTGCGACTTTTTTTACATATAAGTTTTATACAAATGATATTTTATTTTTCATAAGTGTATTTGTGTGCATGCCTAATAGCCGAGTTTGTTATTGTTTTTATTAATCGAGCTTTTGTTTAGGTAGTGGTGATATTTGCTACTATTGTTATTGTTATTAGTCAGTAGGCGAGTGGGGCAGATGTGCAAACTTTATTAGCTCCCGCAACTTTTTATTTGCCAGCAAAAAGCTATTTTGTTATTGCATTTGACTTTTTGCTATCAACTATTTTTGACAAAGAGGTAAACAATTTTTTTGATTGACCATTACTTTTTACTCCACAAATCTTGAAACTTTTTAAGACCACATCAGACATCCTGTTAAAGTCCCGTGTTCAGAAAAAATACCATCCCATTTCATTTGCTGCTTTATTGCTACTCATGTAGGCATCAATTCTCATACACACACAAAATCTGAAGATAAAATCGAGTGCCGATACAACAGCACCCCGATATTACGGCACCCCCTTATAACGGCACGTTGAGAAAAATTTGGCTGTCCGACTTAAAAACACGACAAAGATTACCCCCGATATAACGGCACTCGATATATCGGCACCCCCACTATAAAGGTACCAAAAAAACCGATCTTAAAGGGGCATACTCGTCGCAGATGGGAATATTTTGAAAGGCGGGTACCGGGTTAATTCAAACGAGAATCAATTTAACGAAATTTTGGAAAAGTCGAGAAAAAGTTATACCTCCAGTGGGAATCGAACCGACGACCAACTTTCGTAGTCCGCCGCCGCTTTCCCACTAGGCCACCGATGTTAATGAAACATAGAGTTTTTGATTACTTATTGCCCGCACGGTACTCAACTGAAATTTATTTTAAAATAATTCTCGTTTGAATTGACCTGGTACCCGCCTTTCAAAATATTTCCATCGGCGGCGAGCATGCCCTTTTAAGCAATAAAAATACCCCCGATATAATGGCCCTACCCTTTTTGGTCAAAAACTTCAGATTTGAGCGTAATTTTTTGCAAACTGAATTTGAATTCGAATTTTTTTACTTTCCTCATTTCTATTCTTTACCTTTTCATTTTATTTTTGTTTTCGCTGTTTTGTTGCTTTCTCTATACTCGATACCAAAAAAAGATAGTTTTGTACTGAATAGTGTGGTAAAAAGGATGTCCCTGATACAACTGCAACCCCGACCTAACCGCCACTTTGACCGGTTTTCAGAGGTGCCATTATATGCCCTGTAAAAGTAGTTTAGAGCTTGTGGAGAAATAGTTTTTGAAACAAAAAGGCATGTTTTGCATGTCCACAGATTTCTAAAGCCACAATAGGCTCTGTTTGAAAATCAATAATTGTGCACTTATTTTTAAATCTAATGTTTTGCGTGAAAAATAAAAATCTGAATTCACAGATAAGAAAAGCACGCAAAATTGATATATGAACGATATATGAAGATGAATATAAATAACATCGGTTGTTTTGCGGACACGGACGATTCATCCTCACTATCTAAAAGGACGATTCATCCTCACTTGGGAAAAAGGGACAATTCATCCTCACTCGATAAAAAAGGACGATACATCCTCATTTGGGGAAAAGGGACGATTCATCCTCACTTGTTAAAAAGCGACAATTCATCCTCACTTGGTAAAAACGGACGATTCATCCTCACTCAGGGACGATTCATCCTCACTCGTCAAAAGAGGAAGATTCATCCTCACTCGATAAAAAAGGACGATACATCCTCATTTGGGGAAAAGGGACGATTCATCCTCACTTGTTAAAAAGCGACAATTCATCCTCACTTGGTAAAAACGGACGATTCATCCTCACTCAGGGACGATTCATCCTCACTCGTCAAAGGAGGAAGATTCATCCTCACTCGTCAAAAAGGGACGATTCATCCTCACTTGTGTAAACAGGTCAATTTATCCTCATTTATAAATAAGGGGCGGTCCATCTTCTCTTACGAAAAAGAGGCGATTTTCGGTCTAAAAGGACAATGCTTTTATAGAGACTGATGATTAAAAGACTGTTAAAGGGGCATGCCCGTGCCCGACACGGAGAAAAGGCGGGGACCAGTACTATTTTTCTTTTTTCGATCAACTTTTACATGCATACGCATTCAGATTTTTTAAGTTTTCTGCCTAGTTTTTAAAAGTAGTATAGGGTCATTAATATTAGATTTGACGCAAAACGAGTGAAAAATAGAACGATTTAAAAAAATTGCTGGTCCCCGCCTTAACTTTTTGAAACGAGGCCCGAAACATGCCATAATTGAAACGAAACATGCCCCGTTAAGAGACTGTTGCTCTGTTGTAATAAAATAAGGTATTCACTAATCTATTATGAGCGAGTCATTCTCACAATGATGTTACAATGAATGAATGTTACCCTCAATCATCATTATCAGCAAGCAATTTTTATTTTCACCAAAGAATAACACGGGCAAACAAAGAAATTTTTTCAACATTTACTGATCCATCACTATATTGTAAGCTAGCCCTCGAAGATATGCCATAAGATTAGAGTCATGATATTGGTGTACTGCCAATATTCTTGAATCTTTTCTCTTTTTTCAAAAAAGTCGATACCTAAAAGAACCACTAACCAGCCATTACTCGTTTTCATATAACGCATCTCTTGCTTGATTGACATCATCCAAATCGCCTTGAGCCGCCACGTTTACTGCATGGTTGTTTTGCTGTAGCGCTTCAAGAATCGCCAAGACACGTGTAACCTCTCCATAATTTATTTGACCATTTTGCATGAAAGCATCCATCCTGAAACCATAAATGTGAAATTGCAAGCTAATAAAAATCAGTGAAAGATCCTAAAAAAAGGGAGCGGATAGTGAAAAGCAATATCCCCGAAAATAAAATATATTTGACAATGGACTATTGCAAATATTCTTATCAAGACAGTGAAGAGTCTTTACTAAAGACATCTGAAGTCCCTTTTTTAAAAAGAATGATGAATCGGCTCTTTTAAATAGTGAGGATGAATTGTCCCGTTTTGACGAGTGAGGATGAATCGTCCTATTTTGACGAATGAGGATGAATCGGCCCTTTTTAATAGTGAGGATGATTCGTCCCGTTTTTACAAGTGAGGATGAATCGTCACGTACCGGTTGTTTTGCACTTTTTTGAAAAAAAAGACCAGAATTTTTTTGGATGCTGTCACAAAATCTTGCCATAATTTTAAGGTTCAATTTTTTTATTAGAAATGATAAAATCTCTTAGCAGATTTTTTTGCAAACTCACAAATCTAAGAAGGCTTTAAAACTTTGGCATTTGTTTATCAAAACAGCCTTTTCAAAAAAAACTGCAACTTTTGTTTATTTAATTTTTTCTCAATTACCGTATTTCCTTCAATTTGCCAAAACCCTCTAATAAACCTAAACTAAATTTTTGCCCGATTTTATTTTGTTTATTGTTTTTGCATGTTTGGCCATTCATGTTTGGCAAGATATTTTTTTGCCTAAGGCGTAAAAAACCCCCCTTTGATAGATAGTCCAAAAAACTTAATGCCTTACCTTTTTTGAACTTTCAATGCAAAGTTTTTTTCTAGTTTCTTCAGTGCAACTGAAAACTTCTAAAAGATGATTGGTTACGGCGATATGAAGGTCGGACTCGCCGCACTGACCAAGGAAACTCAGACTCTATGGGAGGAGAACAAGGATATGCAAGGTTTTTTTGTTCACTAGTATTAAAAAAAGGAAGTAAAATAATCTTTATATGTATTCTACGCAACATTTGAATTGTAGAAGCCACATTTTCATCTTTTAAAATTGTAGTTAAAACATTTTCCTAGTTGGGCTATAAAATAGAAGATTTTGTATTTGTCTATGCTCTTTCTGTTGCACAGATATAACCAAAAACTACAATTCAAACGCTCAGCTTGAAGCGTTTTTAGTCATTTTGCAAACAAAAATTAAGTCGAAATCTGAAATTTTGGCTCTACAGCAAGGCTGCCATCTCAAAATTGAAAAAAAGACATTTGACCAAAAAAAGTAATTTGAAGGGAAAAGTGCATTTCATCTAGCGCTTATTGCCATTTGGAAGCGAAAAAATAAAGATTTTGACTAAAACTTCGAAAATAAAAAAAGATTTGGGGTCCCAAAAAAAGGACAAATCTTTTTAAAAAGGACATATGGCAGCCCTGCTCTACAGTCGAACCTCGATAATCCGCTACCCCATGGGACCGATCCGAGGGTGGCGGATTATAGTGGTGGCGGTTTAGCGGGGGTAAACTTTGTTGAGTTTCTCTGACGACCAACCAAATCGGGCTTATCGAGGGTGGCGGCTTAGCGGGGTGGCGGATTATCGAGGTTTGACTGTATATGTGTTCTAGGGTACACCCCAAAATATGCCTTGGTCCCCCTGTTTTTTTTGTCAAAAAAACAACAGGGGGACCAAGGCATATTTTTTTGGGTGTGCCCTCAAACACATATAGAACCGAATTTTTTTTCATGCCGGTACTTGTCAAATTAACAAGTTTGACTTAATTTTTAAAAAAGTTTTAAGATGCAAAATATATAATTTTTCAGCCGCAAGATTAATTTTCCACTGTAAATTTGGTTATAGGTCGTTTTGTGAATGATCTGGCAGAGCTACAGCGTTTTCAACTGGCCATCAACCAGCTGGAAAATGACCAACGGCATGACCAGTTGACTCAGGCCAGACAGTCTATGTGTGACATGCAGAGACGGCCAGTCAACTATATGAACAGTTGACTGATAGGAGGGTCAATTTGGTAGGTCTTTCGAAAATAAAAACAGCCGCTATAAAACCTTTGTGAAGGTATTAATCTTAAAATTAAAAAAAAAGGAAATTTTGACCCTTTTGGAGGTAAGGGGTCATTTTACCCAGCGCTTATTGCTAATTTGAAGTAAAAAAATGTCTTGACTAATTAAAAAAAAGGATTATTTTTTTTAAAAGACAGATCAAAACCTGCTCTATAGAAATTAAAGTGATTTCGGGGACATTTGTCAGGTCGGAGTATATTCTAGCAAGTCCTCGAAAAGCGGGTTCAACTACTTTGCTGTGTGATTTAGGGCCTGAAACGTGTAGAAAACATGTTTCTAGGTAGGGAATAAAAAATAAGACGGAATTTTGACCTTTTTGCCTTGGAAGATCAAGGTAATTGATAGTGGAGGGTAGGTGATACCCTGTGTTTTCATTTTTTGTTATTTTTGACAAAAAAAATCATGAAATTTATCAAGTATTTATGACAAATTACTTAAGGTAAAACGACTAAACGACGGTGTCCACCAAATAGCTATGCTACAGAACCACCTCATTTCTGAGCGCCTACTAGATTGGAAAAATCGTCAGAAATTGTCCCAAATTGGTGTGTTGTTTGACAACAGAGAGCTGTTACTGGATGACATTCAAATGGAGTAGGAATTTTAAAAAAGTGATTTCAACCTTTTGCTATTTGTTTCTAGGTTTGAAATGCTAGCTGAAAACAACTGGCAATTAAGGACTTTTGGTATGTTTTTAGTTATCTAGATTAGTTTTAGTAGAACAAGCGCACTTTTTCAGCATGCTGGCAATTAGATTTATTACGAAGAAGCCCTCAGTTGTCCGACAATACTGCGGCGACCCATATTACTAATTTAAGGTGATTTTTATAACCTGACAAGTTTTGTCTTATATAATGTCAAAAAAAGTTAGCTTGATCCTGCTTGTGGCTTAGGTACGTAAGATCCATAAAAAGTTATGCCTATGTGAATAACGTAGCGGAATTTTCCGGGACACCCTTCAGTCAAGTTTATTGCTTAAACAAAAAGCTATTGTAAATTTATTACTTTTTTAGATCATTTCAAAAAACCCGAGAACCTGAACAATGAAAAAAATGAATTTTGTGTTTCTTTAAAAAAATAGGCTAAATATTCAAATAAACTTTTCAGTGCTGTGCTAGAGAACCTGACCAAATTGCTGTGCATGCTGGTTTCTCAAAGTTTTGTGGTAGTGGTCCAGCCAGACCCTGTGCTAAAGACCCAGCACAAGTACGTAGATAAACTTTTTTTCTTATCATGTCCAGTGAATTTTCAATTTAACGACACCCCTCTCAAGTTTGTTTCCACCTAGGGTCCGACACCTTTTCACCCTAATTTTTGAAATATTTTGCCAGTTGTCTTTGCTCAGTCTAGTCGCAAATATTTCAAGAATTATAACTTTGCCGACCGTTCTTGAGAATGATAAAAGCTTTGCCGGAAAGACCCGCGGTACTCGATTTAACGTCACCTTTTTGGAGTAAAGGGTTAGTTAAATCGAGCACCTGCAAGTCTTAGATTTTGTCATTTACAAAAAAAATCGGCAAAATCATAAAAGTTTAGATATTTGCGGCCAGACTGACCGAAAAAAACTGGCGAAAAGTTTCGAAAGTTAGGGTAGAAAAGCGTCGGACCCGAGGTGGGAAAGAACTCGAGGGGTGGCGACCTCAAATTTAGGGTCAACTGTAAATATCGAGTTCTTTCTATTAGAGCAACATGCCGTTCTATTTTACAGACTCTAAAAAGTTTTTTTGACTTCACGTTAAAAATACATTGAAAATTGGTTTACATTAGAGAAATACTGTAGATCCTTCTTAATTTTCACCTCATGATCAGTCTCTCCACCCATCGAATGATTAGGGTTGACTCTAATATCTTTTTTACTTTTTCAAGGTTTATTGCCGAAGTGCGCCTATTGATAGGCGACAAACTAGGCATCAAACAGCATCTGGTCAACACCAACGTCACTGTCAAAATTATTGCTGAAGAAGAGGCAAAAATACTCAGCACTGGTCAAATCAACGAAAAAGACATGTAGGCAATGTTTTGTTAATGAAATTTCAAGGTATTTTTTCTGAATTTTCTGTAGTTTTTTCAAAAATATAATAAAGATTTTGAAACTTTCTTTACAACCCTTCAAAATATCTAAAAAACAGCATTTTTTAACATATAACATTTAGAAATTACAGAAAGACTGTTGGTTCCATCAGCAATGAGTTTGAGAAGCTGACCCTGGATGAAAAAGGTCATATGGCTGCTAAATTCAACAATTCTGTAAAGATTTTCGAGTTTTTTTCCACTTAAATAAAAAATGTTTGCAGAAGCTGACCCGAATAGCCCACCGTAAACCACCCCCAAAAGGAATGCAGACAGAGTGCAAAACACCGCTTATGATCCAGACAGCCACCGACCAGAAATATGCCCTACTCTTCCATATCACCCCTTTCCAGTTGGGCAATCTCGGCAAGTTTGATGTGTGGACTTTGTCGCTGCCTCTGATGGTCACTGTACATGGCTCTCAAGACTGCGACGCCCAGGGAGTTATTCTCTGGCAAAGGGCTTTTTCTTCTGTGGTTAGTCTTTCTTGTACAGTCAACTTTTTTTTATATTACCATGTGCTTCAAAAGTTGTGGAATTTTTTGGCTTATTTGTTTGCATTTTGCAATTTTTTATACCCTTGTGTGCAATTATTATTTTGTTGCGCTTTGAGTTGAGTTGGACTTTTCACCCAGAACTCTTTTTTTTACCAACTTCCCAGCATTCACTTAGACTAATATGTGTCAAGTATTCAAAAACAAAGAAGTAAACGTCCGAAAAATTTTAGTTTGAATTATAATTGGATGAAGCGCAAATTAAAATTTTAACTTTTATTAGGGTTGTCGAGCCCTCGACTCAAGGACTCGAAACTCGAAAATTTTCAAGTTTTCGAGTCCAAAACTCAAAATCGAGGCCTCTGAACCTGGAGCTCTGAGCAATTAAACCGATCGCACTGAAATTCTGATCCTCTCAATCGATTTTTCGCAAAACATTTCGGTCCGGAATATTTTATACCGAAACTGTATGTAAATCAGTTAAGAAGTTTTGAGTTATGTTTCGGTGGGAGAAGGTCAGCCTTCCTGTCCCTCGGCTCCTATTAGTGCCTGGATTCTTGCGACCCGTGGCGTTCATTTTTGTAGTTTTACAAATTAAAAAAGCGGCGTTCCGCCGACCTCTTGGGAAGAAAGTAGCGCATAGTGCCTGCCTCAACCAAAGCTGTGGAAAAAATGGACGCGACTTCACTTTTTACATGTGGTTTTCTTTACTGTTTTGTTTGAAGAGATTTTGGGTTTCAAGAAATTTTCTTAAAAAAACATTCTTCAATTCGTTTGAAAAAACAATTTGTTTAAATTTGCAGAACCGCACCAACATGGGTGCAGATGATGTAGCGGCTGTGTCCTGGAATGACCTCAGCCAAGTGTTGCGCCACAAATTCTCATTGTTCACTGGTGCGCACAGACCGCTAAATGACTCAGACCTGCTTTACTTGGCTGAGAAGCTGATTGTGCCTAGTAATTCCGACAACAAACCTATCACTTTTCAGAGATTTGCAAAGGTATATTTTTAAAAATGTAACGTCAGAAATTTTAAATAATTGTATTGTTCAGCACAACCTGCGGGAAGATGTAAACTTCTCATTTTGGGAATGGTTCTTTTTGATCATGCAGCTGATCAAACAGAAGCTACTTAAATTTTGGGATGAAGGTAGGTAGTTTTAATTTCATAAAAAATAAAATAATAATCAAATATGGGTGCTCACTTTTTGGGTTACAAATTCTGGGGATAGTAGCAAATTCACGCCCAGCCATATTGCTATTCGCTAATAGGGTATAACTTTTTACTTTTTCCATACTGACCAATAAACATTTTATTCGTTCAGTCGATGCCGATAAAAAAAATTTGAAGCCCTTTCCTTGTAATAGATTCATATATTCAATAGCAGTCAGGTTGACCGATTTCCAGTTGTCTACTATAAAGTGCGACTACTGTACCGGAAAATATTTCCACGGAATTGTACGGGGACGTGTACAGGTAATGGGTGGCGATGACTGACCGGGATTAAGGACAGCTCACCTCCGTCTGCACCCTCCCTAAATTTTTTCATTAAGGTGAGGTGTGAAGAGCGGGGGGACCATCCTCCGATATTTTTGTATACGAAAATCACACATACTCCCACGAGCATTACGCCTTCTTCCAGTAGGCTGCTAAACTTTCCACATTCAAGTTAAATTTGCTGCTCTACATTTTTCATAAGACTGCACCACAAGTGCAAGTCCCTCCAAAGAGTATAATTTTCTCTAACCAAATCGGTTAGAGAACTCATACTCTTTGGTGTTTTTCGCTTAGAGAACTCATATTTTTTGGGGGAGTGGGTGGTCACTTGGGCTTTTATGGGCTTATGGTGGCTTGTGTTCTTTTTTTTTTAATTTTTTCAAAACTCTCAAAAAGTGTTTGCTTACATTGTTTAAAAAATCTTTTAGTGGAAATTTGTTAAAGAGGCAAGCTCACCTGTTAAAAATTGGTCACCGTCAATTCAATTTTGTACTGAACCATCAAACTTTTGCACGGATTTTTCGGCTTTATTTCTAACAAAACAAAGCCTAGAATTCAATTCAAGTTAAAGTTTTGTTAGAAATCAAGTTGACAAAGCCGTACAGAAATTCAATGATCCAGAAAAAAATTTTAATTGGCGGGGACAAATTTAAACAGGTGAGCATGCCCTTTAAAAAACCTATGGCAGCCCAGATTTTAGCTCAGGAAATTTTAGCTTAGGAACCACTTCAACACATATCGAAACAAAACCTCTTTATCCGGAGAAACCATCTTTTATTTAGGCTGGCTCATCGGCTTCATCAGCAAAAATGATGCTTCCCAGCGTATGTTGATGGCACCTACCTCTACTTTCTTGCTACGCTTCAGCGACACTCAAACAGGCGCTGTGAGCATAGGATTTGTGTGCGAGGAGGACGGCATCAAAGTGCCCTTCCACCTGTCCCTTTTACCATCAAAGACTTGGACCAGTTGTCTTTGGCTCAGAGAATCGCTTCCTGTCCTCAACTAAAAGACATAAGGCATGTAAATAAGGCATTGAAAATGCCAGTTCTATAATCTTGAATTTTCAGGTATCTGTACCCGACAGAGACAAGGAAGAAATGCTGAGATTCTTTGAGAGCGAAGAGAGATACAAATCAGAGTCTCCCACTGGCTATATTCAATCAGAGATTGTTATGGTAGCCAAAACTGGGTAAGGTTTTTTTTAGAATTTTGCAAGAATAAAGGTTAACTACAGTTACTCATATACCGTATTTCCTCTAATATAACCACCCCCTAAATTCAAAAAACGTGTTCGTGGCGTTGTGTTTTTGACCCACTTTTCGATCACTTCTCCCAAGCAAGTTACCGCTCCTTCTGTAGCTCATCTCACTGGCTACAAAATGGGTCATAACTTGCCTGAGAGAAGTGACGAAAAAGTGGGTCGAAAACGCAATGCCAAGAACACGATTTTGAATCAAAGGGGGGTGGTTATATTAGAAGAAATACGGTACATGAAATAAAATTCGGTCAACAAGTTCTACTACTTTTATTATTCTTTTAGTCACTCTTAGGATTTTTTCTACGTTTTTGATGCTCTGACGACAAAAAAGCGTATGACCATTCCGAGGTTTAACTAGGGCTGGATGATTAACTGTTGTTATATAGTTAACTGTAGTTAACAGTTGAATGTAGTTATACAGTTAACTGTAGTCAACTGTAGAGTTAACTATAGAATTGAGCCTCAATATAGTGCCTAGACTAAGTTTTTTTTCAAAAATTAAAACTCTAATATAGCGACCCATAAATTTAGAGGAATCTCAGAAAAATCAGTTTGGGGGACCAAGGCATCCGAAAAAAATAAGTTTTTTGTCAAAACCCAGAGATGGATAAATGCATGCTTTTTGCCATCAGCTCATTGAAAACATATAAAAAGATAAGAGTGACTCAAAGTATAGAAAGAATGCCGGAAATAGATGAAACGGTTCCCTTCAAAATTGTAGGAAAAACATTTTTTTTGAAGATCGGGAGAGCATTTTCATAATTTTTTGACCAAAATTAGACATTTTGCATTGAACAACCAAGGTAATCTAAAGGCCATGGTTTTTGAGCGCAGCAACATGTGCAAAATTTGAATTGGCGGGGCACAGTTCTCTTTCGTCTCTCCTTGTACTCTTTGGAGTCGTTTGAAATGACTCGAAAGAGTACAGTGGGAAATGAAAGAGAAGTGTCCCCCGCCAATTCAAATTTTGCACATGCCGCTGCGCTCAAAAACCATGGTCCTTTAATCTTGAAACTCAAAAGACAAAAATATGCTATATTTTTGACAACTAGGATTCACCAATACAATAATTAATTTTCAATTAGATAGTCAAAAAGGCAAGAACTTTTCTTAGACTCAAATTTTAGTCCCTGTGGCATGAGCAAAGTCAACTCCGTTCTCGGGAGTGACTCACCCTCGCCGATGTCCAATCACAGCAAACTGGACTGGTCACCTGGAGAATTTCAGCACTCTAACTCCATGGATGTGTAAGACTTATTTTCACTATAAGGCGAAATTTGACAAAAATTACAAGAAATCTTTTTCAGTAGCGACGAAATAGTGAACATGTTGTCACAGAGCCAACTGGAAAACGCCAGTGTAGAAAGTCTGCTAGGCACAGGATTTAGACCTCAACTGCCTGATCAGCCCCTGCAGCAAGTGGATCTTTCCTTTATTGACCCTAATTTTGCCCACTCCTACAACATCTCCCAACATCGGCATGATTAGTACAGCTTAACTTAGAGACAAGATCCTTGATTACTCTAGCAAAATGGCTTTGCGTACATAATTCACTGGCCAAACCTATACATTTAAAAACCTATACATTTGTTATTATAAAAGAATCTTTAATCTCATTATTTTAAGCTTTATCTGATTTTTGTTTACTTGTGTACTTGTTAAAACTTATTTGGTCCTATCCTAGAGTTAGAAGTGTTTTTTGATATGAGTGATTTGCGCCATAAAAATGCTCATTTCCGCCCTCATATTTTACAAAAAAATATTTATTAAGATTTTTCTTCACATTCGTTTTGTTTTTTTTCAAAAAATTATACTAGTAATTTGAGGGCCTAAATGAGCATTTGAGAGCGTCAAATACTTTCCTCTAGTTGTTTTTTCGGCTTGTGATTAGTCGCAGGGTGGACTGGCGTACTTTAGGACAGACTTACGCATTTTTTTTACTTTAACAGATTTTTATAGTCATTCTGGTGTTTGCCAACCTTTAGTACTACTTAGTCCAAGCCAAAACAACATAATTTTCAGGGCAAAAAAGCGCGCAATATTTTAGGAAAGGACTATTTACTCTATGATAATAATTTATTAATCAGTCTTAACTCACATTTTTTGTTACAAAACAGCATTATCAGTCATGTAGCTGAACTAGTCTATCACTAGTCTGTAAACATTTTGGTTTTTGACAATAAAAATGTGTGCATTCTTTTTCACAGCTTACTAAAAAAATATTTGACAGATTTTGTATGATACTTATGCAATACGGTAGTAGTGTCGAAGTAGTGTTCAAACCTCTCATAACTTCAAAAGTAGCTTGAAAAAGCTACTTTCGGATACTTAACACGGGAATCCTCGACTGGAATAATGTTTTGTTAGAGACAAATTAAAGACAAATCTTGTTGTATTGTTGAAAAATGTAAAATTTGCTAAAATAATATTGACTAACATTGAATGGTATTTGTCGCTGCCATGCAAAGATGTTACTCCCACGAGCTCTACTGATTCCGTGTTTTGGATTTTGGATTTTTATCCACAAATCTTAAGGTCGACTCACATTTTTCCGAATTTTGAGCATCCAAAAAATATGGCGGTCGGCCGCCTTATTGAAAGAAAAAACGGTATCCAGAGGCCATCCACAGACCAGAGTTCAAATCACACGAGACCAAGGTTTTCTTGTATAATACGAGAAAGCGAATTTTACTTTAAATAGACTTGCTGAGATACCTTCAAAACTTCATTTTTTCCTTTGCGAGAAAAATCAAAGAAAAAATTCAATCTTTTTGATTTCTTCAGACAAATTTTCTGACTTCGAAATTGGCCGTCCCGTTTTTGGCAAAATTGTGGTTATTTTCATAAATGACTGGTAAAATAAAAATTCCTGCATTTTTTCGGATTAGATCAGCCGAAGATTACTGGCTAAAAATTTCACCTAAAAGACCTTAGTGGGGAACGAGTTCTTTTCGGTGACGCTATCCATTATCAACTGCATACTTTTTCAAGAAAAAAATTCAATTTTTGTTTTAAATTTTTCAATTTATAGAATGCAAACAAATTCAGAAGACATAGAAATTAGTCTAGGAACTAAACTTTTGCCAGTAAAAATCTTAGCTGAAGGTGTGGCTACGATACCAAAAAATCAGCAACGGTTATCTGCCAGAAAATTTCACATCTCAGATGACTCTGAAGAATTTCCAAATTCTCAAGCTGTTCTAAAGAAAACGTGGCTGTTATTGAGGTGAATAAAAAAAATTTGCTTCGATTAAATTCAAAAATGCTTTTAGCTGACAAAAAAGTTTGACTTTTCCAGTGGTTTAGGTGGCTCAGCCAACAAAATTGGTCTGCCTAACATTACCATTCTGCAGACAAATTGTCAAGAAAAAATAAAAAATTGAAAAGTGTGGTGTCAGCCGAAGAAAAACGTTATTTTCGACAGCCTCAATTTCGAAAAGAGCTTTGATGCATTATACAATAGTTTATGTCATTAAGTTACCGGGTTATGGACAAGCAAAGTAATATTGAAGGACGGCACTTATTGGGTTGAGGGGTCGGGTTTTCACTTATTTAAAAATAGTGTTTAAATGACTCCTGAGTGATTTTTATATGCTTTAAAGGATAAAAAAGTTATTTTCTGACATTTTTTCACACAAAAATAGATTTAAAAAAAAAATTTTTGAATAAAATTCGACTTTTTGCCTTGGTCCACCAAGGCAATCCAACCTGAAAGGGTGCCTGGATACCACAAAAAGATGAAATTTGAACATAGTTTTGTTGACTGGGGCCTACGGCTTAAAGAAACTCTGGTATGCATACATTTTTATGCATTCAGAGTCCCTTTCGAGTGATTTGTGTCCAAGGTATGTGGGTGTGTGCATCTCAACTCCAAGCCCCCTCCATGCATCCAGAGTCACTTTAGAGTGATTTGTGTCTAAGGTATGTGGGTGTGCGCATCTCAACTCCAAGCCCCCTCCATGCATCCAGAGTCACTTTCGAGTGATTTGTGTCTAAGGTATGTGGGTGTGTGCATCTCAACTCCAAGCCCCTCCATGCATTCAGAGTCCCTTTCGAGTGATTTGTGTCTAAGGTATGTGGGTGTGCGCATCTCAACTCCAAGCCCCCTCCATGCATCCAGAGTCACTTTCGAGTGATTTGTGTCTAAGGTATGTGGGTGTGTGCATCTCAACTCCAAGCCCCCTCCATGCATCCAGAGTCACTTTCGAGTGATTTGTGTCTAAGGTATGTGGGTGTGTGCATCTCAACTCCAAGCCCCTCCATGCATTCAGAGTCCCTTTCGAGTGATTTGTGTCCAAGGTATGTGGGTGTGTGCATCTCAACTCCAAGCCCCTCCATGCATCCAGAGTCACTTTAGAGTGATTTGTGTCTAAGGTATGTGGGTGTGCGCATCTCAACTTTATGCCCCTCCATGCATCCAGAGTCACTTTCGAGTGATTTGTGTCTAAGGTATGTGGGTGTGTGCATCTCAACTCCAAGCCCCCTCCATGCATCCAGAGTCACTTTCGAGTGATTTGTGTCTAAGGTATGTGGGTGTGTGCATCTCAACTCCAAGCCCCCTCCATGCATTCAGAGTCCCTTTCGAGTGATTTGTGTCCAAGGTATGTGGGTGTGTGCATCTCAACTCCAAGCCCCCTCCATGCATCCAGAGTCACTTTAGAGTGATTTGTGTCTAAGGTATGTGGGTGTGCGCATCTCAACTTTATGCCCCTCCATGCATCCAGAGTCACTTTCGAGTGATTTGTGTCTAAGGTATGTGGGTGTGTGCATCTCAACTCCAAGCCCCCTCCATGCATCCAGAGTCACTTTCGAGTGATTTGTGTCTAAGGTATGTGGGTGTGTGCATCTCAACTCCAAGCCCCTCCATGCATTCAGAGTCCCTTTCGAGTGATTTGTGTCCAAGGTATGTGGGTGTGTGCATCTCAACTCCAAGCCCCCTCCATGCATCCAGAGTCACTTTCGAGTGATTTGTGTCTAAGGTATGTGGGTGTGTGCATCTCAACTTTATGCCCCCTCCATGCATCCAGAGTCACTTTCGAGTGATTTGTGTCTAAGGTATGTGGGTGTGTGCATCTCAACTCCAAGCCCCCTCCATGCATCCAGAGTCACTTTCGAGTGATTTGTGTCTAAGGTATGTGGGTGTGTGCATCTCAACTCCAAGCCCCCTCCATGCATCCAGAGTCACTTTCGAGTGATTTGTGTCTAAGGTATGTGGGTGTGTGCATCTCAACTCCAAGCCCCCTCCATGCATCCAGAGTCACTTTCGAGTGATTTGTGTCTAAGGTATGTGGGTGTGTGCATCTCAACTCCAAGCCCCCTCCATGCATCCAGAGTCACTTTCGAGTGATTTGTGTCTAAGGTATGTGGGTGTGTGCATCTCAACTCCAAGCCCCCAAGCCCCCTGCACCACCGAAGGGGCGCAGGGTGCTTGGTTGGTAAGAGATGCGCGCACTCACTTACCTTAGACACAATTCCGAGCAAGACTCTTGATTAAAAATGCATAAAGAGACTCTTTTTAAAGAGGCCTTATGAATGTTTAGCAAGACTCTCAAAAATAATTTCAAATCGATTCCCACTACAAGTATAATTTATCTTCGACTTGTCCAAAGTTTCGTCAAATTTATTCTTGTTTAAATTTCGCTTGTACCCGCCTTTCAAAATACTCCCATCGGCGACGAGCATGCCCCTTTAAGTTGAATTAAATAATTTTAGCAGTGCATCTTTTACAATTTCAAAGTTATGCTGTAGCTTGAGTGGGCAGTTGGTTAGATTTCCTAAATGCAAGTAATAAAGAGTGATCGTTTTTGCAAATTTTAAATAGCAATTTTTTTCGTATCAATCTGCTAATTGCAAGCATCATAATTGGCTCCACTACTCGTGAAAACACATGCATTATTGCGTTCACATAGTTCCCATAGGGAGCAGGAAGGCTCACAATATACAGGGTGGCGCAACATAAACGCATGAATGAATTTTCGCCATAACTTTTTAAATTTGAGGTACTTTGTCGAGATCCTTTTTTTATTCGAAAGCTAAATGAATGAGAAATCGAATGACACCAAACTTATTGATTTTTGTGTTTGTTATCACTGTTAAAACATGTTTGATTGAAAATTTATTTTTTCTTTTTTTAGCCATGGTCTACAGTGCTCAAGAGAAGGCGAAGTGCGTCGAAATGTTTATTGAGGAAGGCAAAAGCGTGGCCAATTTTGGCGTTCGATATCGGAGGGAGCTCGGGATTCATGCTGAAGTGCCGGACCGCAATAGGATTCTTGACTGGTACAACAAATTCAAGGGGCAAAGAAGCGTCGAAAGGAAGAAGAGACCAAACATCAAGGTTGGATTTTTGGCTTTGGTTGATTGGATGATGAATTTGGTTGATTTTTTGCTGCAGACAGTTCGAACGGAAGAGAAAACAGCGGAGGTAATCGACTTCTCGGAGCCTACGAAACTCGCCTCGAATACTGCCTAGAAGTGAATGAGAAAAGTACAGAACAGGAATATGAGTGAAAATCATTGTTATTTTTGTCCGTTAAAATTGGGTGTCTTCAAATAAAGAATTCTTTGCATGTTTGGTGTCATTCGATTTCTCATTCATTCAGCTTTCGGATAAAAAAAGATCTCGTCAAAGTACCGCAAATTTAAAAAGCTATGGCGAAAATTCATTCATGCGTTTATGTTGCGCCACTCTGTATCTTTAAAATATTAATAGGTAATTGGGCACAAATATAACAAAGCACATCATGAACAAGTGGATGCGACGTTGCATTTGTTTTTTAGTGCGGTCATCCAGATTGTTAGCTGCTGAGAAAAAATATTAATTATTATAAGACTTTGAATAAAATTAACGCTACTTGCATATACCCCTTCCCTCTAATCAACTTTTTTTAAAGTGTTTTAAAAACACTATATCGACTCGAAATCACCTTTGGAGTACAAAAAATACGTTAATTAAATGTTGTGGCCAATGAAGATAATGTTTTGAAATTTCGTTCGAACAGTATATTGTAAAAGTTGTAGCAGTTTTTCTGTTGCATGGGGTATGAATTTTTATTTTAAAATAAGGGGAAACAACTACTACCTCTTTTCTTGTGTCTTCTTATCCCTTTTAGAAATTTCTCAGCAAAAAATAAGTCGTTATAAAACACTTTGAGTTGACAAATATTTGTTATAAAAACTTTTTTTTTCACCCAACTAACAATTTTTTGCCATTTCACAATTGCCATTGATAATAATAATAATACAAATAACCAAAAGTATCATTTTACATAGTGTTTCTTGCTATTATTTTTTGTTAAAAATATTTATGAGTGAAATTTGAAAAACATTTGAAATTCTAAAAAAGCAAGTTTTCAAACAGACTGTTTTTTAGATGTCAAACAGCATAATGGCGATGAAAATAAAAAAAATTGAGTATGAATTAGCTGCTGAAAAGAACCGCGATGTGAATAGCAAAAAAAGTGTGAGCCAAAGTTGGTTTTTTATGAAATTTGCTTTTTTTCAAATTTTACTTTGAAAATTTCAGGCATAAAATCCGACGTCTTGACCTTATACCTGGTGCATCTGAGAACCCGATAAAATTGACGTAGAACACTTTAAAAGCATGCAATCCTGTGCAGAACCAGGCTTTAGTCAAACAGTGTGCATTTCCATCAGCCAGCAGTACTATATTTTGTAAAGTTGGGCAAATTCTCGCATCAAGGGGTGCAAAGAATACGTTTGAGAAATGGATTGGATAACAATGCACTCATAATTTTCGATTATACAGTAAGTGATTTGAAAAATAACATTGTTCTAATTTATATAACAGGGGTGGTCATAGCCATATTTAAAAAAAAAGTTTGTTCATTTTTCGGAACTCAAAATATTTTTCTTTTTTTGAAATTGTAGGTTGATTTATTTACATTTGAAAATAACGACAGGCAATGTAAAAATTAGCATGTTTCCTTATAATATGGGTCGAAAATTATTTGTCCACTTTTAAAAAATTTGGCTTCGTGGATACTTCCCTGTCGATTTCCGAAATTTCAGGCCCTAACCCTGGTAAATCTCCAAATTTTAGGGTCCTGTTCAACCACTAAAAACCATGAAAATATCACAATGCCAATTACAAAAAAAATATTGGCAAATTATTGGGAGAGATAAAGATCAAAGTCCGAGCGGGAACCCGAGAATGAACTTTTCGGCTCAGCCCGACCCAAGACATTAATATAAATTCGGGCCTAGCGGAACGCTATTCTTGAACTAGTACCGGCCCTGTCATCCCCTCAGACAATATGTGTAACTTTAAAGTTCATATAAGAAATTTCTCTTCATTCTCTTCAAATCGCTTTGCTAAAAATCATTGATGCTAATTATAGGTGTGACGTGGATCGTTTGGCCATTACACTGTTATCGACACTAGTTTTAGGAATGTTTTTAAAACCCAATGTGGGGTACATGTCAATTTTCCGCCGACCAATTTTCCGCGGACAATTTTCCGCGTACAATTTCCGCCGACAAATTTTCCGCCGACCAATTTTCCGCCGCCATAATTCAATTTCTGTTTTCACGTTTGGCTAGTATATTTAGTAGTGCCAATCTAAAATACATCTAGAATTTCGCTATTTCTTTATCGGATTTAACTTCTTTCTCGTTCCCAGTTTGCTCATATTCTTTGTTTCGGTTAGTTGGAGGGCCGAAATTGTCACAATTTTCTTTGTCGGTTTCTCACTCGGACCCTTAGTCCCAACACTTATTTTCCTGTATTATTTTTTTTTCGCACTACATGGACTTTCATGGGCAAACTTCTTATTTCCATGTTCTGAGTTGAAAGCGTACGGCTTTGCAAGAATGACGTTCATCTGAAGCAACAGTAGCATAGGGCAGTAAAAAAAACAAGGGAAATAGGAGAAAGGGTCATTCACAGAAGAAACGGTACTTTTATAGTTAACCCCCCATACTCGGATTTTTTGAAAAGTGACCCAAAATCACCTCTCGAACTCATTTGTTCTACACAACAAGGTCTGAGAAGCATTTCTAAACACTTTCTAAATGAAAAAATTGAAAGTTTGTCAAAAAAAATTGCCTCCCACCCTCAGGCAAAGATGGTCTTTTAAGGGTTTCTTAGGGTCACTTTTGGGTGATTTATCACATTTTTCTTGCTTGAGCTGGGCAAAAAGAGTCTCTATATACATTTTCGATCATGAGTCTTGCTCGGAATCATGTCTAAGGTGAGTGAGTGCGCGCATCTCTAACCAACCAAGCCCCCTGCGCCCCTTCATGGGCACAGAGGGCTAGATTGCTTGGGGTTACGATGCGCACACACACATACCTTAGACACAAATCACTCGAAAGTGACTCTGGATGCATGAAAAACGCATGCATACCAGAGTTTCTTTATGCGGTAGGCCCCAGAAAGTAAAATTTGTTCAAAATCTATCATTTTTACCTTCATTTGACTTGAAAAAGGCTAAAAATTGGTGAAAAATACCCTAAAAAGACCAACTACCCCGAGGGGTGGGTGACAAATTTTTTTGGTAAAATTTTACTTTTTTTATTCAGAAAGTGTTTAGAAATGCTTCTCGGACCTTGTTGTGCAAAAAAATGAGTTCGAGAAGTGATTTTGGGTCACTTTTCAAAAAATCCGAGTATGGGGGGGGGAAGGAACTATAAAAGTGCGGAAGAAACTTTAACTTGAAAACAGAAATTGAATTATGGCGGCGGAAAATTGGTCGGCGGAAAATTGTCCGCGGAAAATTGGTCGGCGGAAAATTGACCGGTACCGCCCAATGTGGTAGATCTGATAGAGAAAGTCTTTTATCGGATTGAATAGTATTGAGAAAGCGCGATACTTTTTTTGCCGCAAATATACTTTTTTTGCCGCAAATTTACTTTTTTCTGCCGCAAATCTGCTTTTGCGCAAATATACTTTTTCTGCCAAAAATATTCTTTCTTTTTTGCCGCAAATATACTTTTTTGCCTCAATTTTAGTCTTTTCTGCCGCAAATATAGATTTTACAGTTGCCAGATGCCTTTACTTTAAGTCTGTCTTTTTTTAGGGATATTGGTAAACGCTTGGGTTTTTCATTGGTGTTTAGCCAATATACACACCTTTTACAGCTTATTTTCAGGTGTTTTTCAGATGTTGCAGACTTCACTGAAAGGATGTCAGTAAAACATGTCGGGGATATCCGGCTATAGTGGGATTAGCGTTTTGAAAAACCCAAGATTTTACCCATATCCCTAAAAAAAGACAGACTTAAAGTAAAGGCATCTGGCAACTGTAAAATCTATATTTGCGGCAGAAAAGACTAAAATTGAGGCAAAAAAGTATATTTGCGGCAAAAAAAGTATTGCCCATTGAGAAATTCTTATCTACCGCATTAATAGCAAATAATTTTTGTTTAGCTTTTTTAAGAATCACCAAGTACACTATACCGCCTAGTGCAAAAACACCCTAAATCGTGTTTTTTCGACGTTTTGGAATCTGAAACATGAAGAAAAAGTGTTTTTAGGGAGAAAAAATTTCGAAGAACAACATTTTACCAAAAATTTGATTTTTTGCCTTGGGGCAAAGGTAGTTACATCTAAAAGGTACGGGAATGTTCGAAAAGCGGTGTTTTAGTGATACTCTACTATGGTTTTTCGACTGGAGCTGGGCAAAAAGAGTCTGTATATACATTTTCGATCATGAGTCTTGCTCGGAATCATGTCTAAGGTAAGTGAGTGCGCGCATCTCTAACTCTCAAGCCGCCGGCGCCCACTTTGGGGCTTGGAGTTGAGATGCGCACACCCACATACCTTAGACACAAATCACTCGAAAGCGACTATGGATGCATGAAAAATGTATTCTTACCAGAGCCTCTTAAATATAGTGGGACAATTCTCAAAAATAGGACGGCCGTCCTCGTCCCCGTCTCACTAATATTTTTGACCGTCTTCCGCTTCGTCCAAGTTTTTGCCGTCTCGACCTCCGTCCTGAATGTTTTTTCGGCCGTCTTCCCCACCGTCCAAATCTAAAAATTATCCAATTTTCATATTTAAGTTGTATAAATTTGTGATTTTTTAGAATAGATGTTTAATAGACAACTGGTGTACATTTCCTACTTTAATACAATGGCCAACTTAATTATTCGGTTTCATTTGACTGACTGAGTTCTTTCTTTATCTTGTTCTGTTTTTTGATCTTATTCATGAGTTTTTTAATTTTTCCGAAATTTTCATATTTTCGCCAAAAAAAATTCTTTTAAAATTTTTCATAATTTAGTCCAACAGCTAAATTCTTGAAAATTTGTTATTAAATACACCAATAATTTGCCTAATTTCCACAACATATTACTGAATTAGGCAGTTTTCAGCTAGAAAGGGTTTGGGAAAATTGGCAGGCCGTCTGCCGTCTTAAAAAAATTGGCCGGCCGTTCTTCGTCTCCGTCCTGTCTTTTTATTTTTCCCGACCTTCGCCGTCCCGTCCAAAATCGGGCCGTCCTAGGACGGGAGGGCGACGGGATGGGCCCGGCAGGACGGTGATCCCACTATGCTCTTAAAGCGATAGGCCACAGTATTCAAAACTGTGTTCAAATTCTAGCTTTTAAGGTCCTTTAGAACAATTTTAGGTAAAAATACCTTGGTCTCCCAAGGCAAAAAGTCAAATTTTGGGTGATTTTTTTTCAAAAATGCTCGGCTGCGCCCTAAAACACGTTTTCTACACGTTTTAGATGCTAAAACGTAGAAAAAACACAATTCAGGGTATTTTTGAGGTGGGCGCTATAGTGTACTTTAGATGAAACGTGATTACTGCCCACAGTACTACTCAACAGTCACTTGTATTTATTTGCATGTTACAATTTTATGCTTGTTTGAAGTGTGCTAAATTATCCATCATGGTTATTCGCATTTTTCCACACATTTATCATCATTATTTATCTTTTTAGCTTTTATGCACAATAACCTTTATCGCACAATATGAAAACAGCTGGTCACACAATAATTACTCCAAAACAATGGAAGTGTAAAATGATTCATTTTCCAAATTTTTTATAACCGAATTATGCTTACCTATCGCAAAATGACAACTTTCTTTGAAGTGCAAAAGAATGTCTCGTTAATTCTAATATTCCTGGCCATGCTAATGTAATGTCTCATTCTGACTCCGAAAAATATTTAATATAATTTAACAAAGCGGACTCAAATAAATTTGGAAAATAACAGTCAACTTTTTAAGAATTCTAATAGCAAAAATTTGGTTTCATCGAATATTTTTAATAGTTTTAGTTTTGATACACACAAGGCCTTGGACAGATTTCAGTTTTGGCTTAACTGAAGTGCACCTTTAAAAGTCTGAATTTCACAAATAAATAAATAACTGAATTCCACCAGAACTTTTTTTTGGTTTTTGTTTAAAAAAATTAAATGTTTTGCACATTAGCATGTAGGCTTGGAACTAAGCTTTCTAACGTGCTATCAAACAGCACTGAATGCTTCAAGGGAAAGCTAAGATTTTCAGGTTTAAAAAAAGACGACAATTTTTTTTAAACCTATAAATTGCTGCATTCGTGAAAGTGTTCAGTAAAATTTGATAGCATCTTAGAAACAGTGCTGGCAATTTGAATCATTTCAATTTTTCACCGTTTTTTATTTTAAACTAGTAAGTAGTCAGCGATTTTTTAACCGCTACATACAATTTTTCAGCCTATTTTGTAGCTGAGGTTCTGCTCTTCAAAATGGTGGGTCATTTTTAATCCGCTAACATATTTTTCTAGGGTTTTGATCTAGATTTATGTCCCAAAAATGATCTATTTTTACCCTTGTAATTTGAATCATTTTTTGACTATTTGCTACTTTTTTTTGTACGACCGGTATTTTTTACATTATATATCATTCGATCGCAAATATTGTCAGCTACAAAATATTGTTCTACATATCAGCAGTTTTGTCATTTTAGAAAAAAAATGTCTTATAATGATTCAAATTAAATTTAATTTTAATCATTATAAGAAAATGTTTTTCTAAAATGACAAAACTGCTGATATGTTGAAGATGTTTTGTAGCTGACGATATTTGCGATCGAATAATATATAATGTGCGAAAATACCGACAGTACAAAAAAAATGGCAAATAGTCGAAAAATGATTCGAATTAAAATTAATTTGAATCATTAGGTGTACTGTCATTCTTTTGTTGTTTTAAATTTTTTTAATTTATGAGAAATTTAAAAGTTAACACTCATTTTGTAGCTAAAAGCTGTAGCTACAAGATAAAAAAGAAAATCATGACTTTATGTCAAAAATTTTACGTTTAGGGTCCCCAAAATTCGAATGATTAAAATTAAATTTAATTTGAATCATTATAAGACATTTTTTTTCTAAAATGACAAAATTGCTGATATGTAGAACAATATTTTGTAGCTGACGATATTTGCGATCGAATGATATATAATGTAAAAAAATACCGGTCGTACAAAAAAAAGTAGCAAATAGTCAAAAAATGATTCAAATTACAAGGGTAAAAAATAGATCATTTTTGGGACATAAATCTAGATCAAAACCCCAGAAAAATATGTTGGCGGATTAAAAATGACCCACCATTTTGAAGAACAGAACCTTAGCTACAAAATAGGCGGAAAAATTCTATGTAGCGGTTGAAAAATCGCTGACTACTTAATAGTTTAAAATAATAAAAAACAGTGAAAAATTGAAATGATTCAAATTGCCAGCACTGCTTAGAAAGCTGAGATCCAATGCTTCATTCTAGTGCAAAATTTTTTAAAAATTACATTAAAAATCGAAAATTTTTGTGTGGAATTCAGGCTTTTGATGGTGTGATTCAGTTTAAATCTTTTAGTTTAATTTTTTATTATTTAATTAAAAAACGCCATAAGCACCACACGTTTATTGTATTCTCTGAGAGAATTTCTCTCTAATGGAATTTCCCTCTCCAAAAAAGCCCTATTCTCTACTTTGAGGGTCTGTATATCGGCCAGAGTCCATATTCTGCAGAGCTGTTTTCTTAACTACCACGAGATCTATCGATTCCGCTTTTTGGATTTTGGTTTTGCCCCGGTGACTTTATTAAAGGGAATACAGTATCTGCTAAAAATGCCTCACAAAATATTCCTTGCTAATTTAGTATCATTAAGTGCCTCTTACCTACTGATCTACGGTGTGCAGACTATATATGAATATAGTCGAAACCATCAGCACTACCCCTCTACCGATGGACAACCCCCCAACCCACTTCTGAATCAACCCAGCCACCTGAGACCTGAATTCCAGAAAGAGTACTTTGTGGTCCTTTCTTCACCAAACACCCTCTCTCAACTTTTTCTGCTTCCTTTAGTAGTACTTGGCTGGCAAAATATTGGTGCCCACTCTCTGGTCTTCTTCGCAGGCACCTCCGCCCAGTTTGAGCAGTCCAGGGTTAGCCAGTACATAGTAGACTTTTTGAATGATCTAGGGGCCAGGACTTCATTTGTATCATCCAATTCACTACCACCTGAAGTGCTTGCTGGACTGGTAAGACTTTTTGCAGTGGGCATGCCCAGAACCTTTAAATTTGATGACAACTCCACAGTCCTGGTGACTGCTGATGCAGATATGCTTCCGTTGAGCATTGACGAACACACTTTGCAACAACCGGAAGAACATCTCAAGGTGTATGGAGGGAGGACCAGGACCAGGTACGCGCTCAACACACTCACTATGACTACTGCTCATTGGCGACAACTTATGGGTGAGTGGGTTACTTTGTCAAAAAGTGCAAAAATGTAGAAGAAAATTCTTTTCCGAAAAATCCTAATTTACTGATAAATTTCAGTCTTTTACTGTCACATTTCAGAAACGTTTACATCGAATAGCAGTTAATTTTGCAGGAATTGACAAATATGGAATAGACAATGGAGATGCTATTTACAGATATTTGGCCAAAGAATTTGGAAAAAAAGCTATGACAGAATTGATAAATGACCCAGACAAAAAGTTGGATGAAATATTAGCTGGCAGGAAAATTCAGAATTGGGTTGAAAAATAGTAATTTTGGTAGTTTCATGAAATTTCACTATAAAATTGTTCATTTTAGCGGAGAAACAGTGACTTTTGCAAACAAAAAGATAAATCAGATTACTAGAAGTGAGTGGCAAGAAAGCAACTTTGATGGCTACAAAATATCTGCTTTGGATGATATAGAATTGCCCGAAGGACTGCATAACCCACAGATGTGGAAAAAGGCCTTGGTATTGTTGAGACAAATATTTGATGATAACATAATCAAACTGCTGAATGACTACCAACAAGAAGTCAACAATTTATTGCATCAAAAAGACGAAGAATAATTGTTTTTGGTTGCAGCCCAAGTGAACGAATAAGTGCTGAACTTTCATAGGGGAGGAACTTTTACGGCTACCTTTTGTCATCGACTATTTTACCTTTTTTCATATATTTTGTTCTCTCATCTCAGTTTTTTTACACAGGGTCCGTAATGAAAAATTTCGAAAAAAGAAATTTGGGTAAAAAAAGATTTCATTTCATTTTATCCAGTGCTTATTGCTATTTTGGACCGAAAAAAAAGATTTTGACTAAAAATTTTAAAAATAAAAAAGATTTTGGGTCCCGAAAAGAGGACAAATCTTTTTAAAAAGGACGATCACGAACCCTGTTTTTACACCATTTTGTAGCTGAGATTTTTCTCTATCGATTGAGTAGTCAAACTCTCTAATTTAAAATATTTTTTGAGAAAATCACACCAACTTAAAGGGGGAACTTCCTATACGCATCGCCTATAGGACACAGGTTCAATTCCCACTGAGTGTACACCCTTTTTTCTCTTTTTTTAGAAAGTTTACCAACTTCTAGGACCAAAAACTATCGAGAAATCGATAGAAATCATTTCCAGCACTGTTTCGCCGTCAGCAAATGCCCTAATTTTGGGATTTTATTCAAATGACCATCGAAATTTATGGAAACCAGCCAAAATGATGCGTATATAGTTTTACATAGCATGTGCCTCCACCGATTTTATTTATTTATCAACGCGTTTAGTGACTTTCTAGAGTCAGAATTTCATGGAGAACCAGATAGAATTCTTACACACCGAAATCACTTCAGAAAAACACATTAGCTAGCGAAGGTTTTATCAAGGAAAAAAAGAGTAATATTGAGGGGCAGGATTTCGGTATTATTCTGGCACTGACGTTTTTTGAAAATTTAATCTACATGCTCATTTACAACCATATTATGAAAATGACGCCAGGAAGGAGGGATTCGTTTTGAGCATACGGTTTCAAATGAGTATGTAAATTAAAATTACGAAAAAACGTCAGTTCCAGGATACTACCGAAAAGTTCTGAGATATTCCTGTGTAGGGTGTCATGGAATTGGACATCGTTGGATGTTTTTAGAATTCTAGCTCCAACTTTATACTAACCTTTTTTCTGTTTAAGCTTAAATGAAAGCCTAGAGTCTTGGCTACATTTTGGTGTATGAAATTTGCGACTTGTAGAAAAAAGTCAGAAATTTTCTGTGAAACCAGTCAAAGAAAAACCCCGAAAACCATCGATTTTCGGAAATTTGGCCTACTTTAGCCTAGTTACAAGCTCCGGTAGGTGTAAAAGCCTGTGCTGATAGTCAAACCAACCAAGTCAGGATTTTCGCGTATGCAACTTCAAGAGGGCACACACATCTCATCAAATTCAATTATTGATATCACTGATCTATAACTCAAACGAAAGCGCAGATTACTGGCTTTAAAGTACGGTATCATCGAGGTATTTATGACAATTAAATAAATGTAAAAATTTCAGTTCAAAAAAATTGTATCCTTTTTCAAAACCGGTGTTGATAATTACGAGCAGAACAGAAAGTGTAATAACGTCAATTTCTTTGTTGTCAGTGTATATCGTTTGACAGAGCAATAAAAATTGCACCAGAAAAAGCTTTGAGCTAAGGTAAAAGGAGGCTTGAGGAGTGTTTAGCAAGACTCTCAAAAAAAATTTTAAAATCAATTTTGACGTGAAACTCATATTTTGCCAAAGAAACCCCAATTTTTGACACCGGATTCGAGTTCAGAGCTCAAAGCTTTTTCTGGTGCAATTTTTCTCGCTCTGTCACAAAATGTTGGAAAAACATCTGAGATAAGATAACAAAATATATGAAAAGAGTAAAAAAAGTCGATGGCAAAAGGTAGCCGAATAAGTCCACCTCCACCCCCTCCCCCACTTTAAGACTAATTTCTTATTTTCCAGTCTAATTCATGCTTTAGCATATTCTCCCTATTTTAAATGTAATATTTTCTTAACCTTCTTTAAAAATTTAGAAACTTCCGATAAAACTATTTCTAAAAGCATGCCTACTCGAATATTTTTGTGAAAAAAAAACACGCCGATCGAAATTGCAGTTGTCTAAAAAACAGTCAAGGAACACTGTTATCTGAAAAAGTGCGTTTTTTTTGCAAAATAACAAAAATTGTCTTTTGAAAACTACTTGTTTCTGTCGAAAACTCGAAAAAATGTTGAAGAAACCGCAAGAAACTGTCGTTTTTTCTACCACTCAAACACGATATACCTTTTCAACAAAGGGTTTTCAACGCAAGCAGAAAAAGAATTTTCGGAGAATATTCTTTCTTGGTTTTTTTCCACTGGAGCATTCTCTTCTTATCTTCTGCTGTCAATAACAAATGTAAAACATTTTACCAGATAGCTCATGCAGACCAGTCGATGACATAAATCCTAAAGGACTTCGAAGAAAATTTTCGGCATATAGCAAGTCCGCTTACTGTTTCTCCGGTTGCAGTTTCGAATCCCCCCCCCACGGGGACTGATCAGATCGAGGAGATAACATCATATTCGTGTTTCTCGACCCCGATTTCATGAGAAAGCCGGCTGTTTTTTTGGTTCTGAGAAAAAAAATTTTTTCGATCCACAGGGGGGGTATCATGGTTTTTTAGTCAAAATTTGAAAATTTTGAATTGGCGCCTTTTGAATTTTGAAGGGATTGAGGGCTGTATTGGGAGGGGAAGGGAATAATAAGGGGCCACTTTTATGGCAGAACATTATAAATTGAAATATCTGTATTCTTCGACTGCCTCACCATGTTTTTCAACTGGGCCGTGGCAAAAAGATACTCTATATGCATTTTATGATCAAGTGTACTTCTCGGAATCATGTCTAAGGTAAGTGCGTGCGCGCATCTCTAACTCTCAAGCCCCCTGCGCCCCCGAAGGGGGCGCAGGGGGCTTGAGAGTGAGAAAAATTTACGAGTGAGAAAAATTTAAAAATTTAAAAAAAATTTGAAAAAAATTTTTACTTGAGAAAAATTAGCATGTTTCCTTATAATATGGGTCGAAAATTATTTGTCCACTTTTAAAAAATTTGGGTTCGTGGATACTTTCCTGTCGATTTCCGAAATTTCGGGCCCTAACCCTGGTAAATCTCCAAAATTTTAGGGTCCTGTTCAACCACTAAAAACCATGAAAATATCACAATGCCAATTACAAAAAAAATATTGGCAAATTATTAGACAAAAAAATATTGGCAAATTATTGGGAGAGATAAGGGTCAAAGTCCGAGCGGGAACCCGAGAATGAATTTTTCGGCTCAGCCCGACCCGGGACATTGATAGAAATTTGGGCCTAGCGTAACGGTATTCTTGAACTGGTACCGGCCCTGTCATCCCCTCAGACAATATGTGTAACTTTGAAGTTCATATAAGAAATTTCTCTTCATTCTCTTCAAATCGCTTTGCTAAAAATCATTGATGCTAATTATAGGTGTGACGTGGATCGTTTGGCCATTACACTGTTATCGACACTAGTTTTAGGAATGTTTTTAAAACCCAATGTGGTAGATCTGATAAAGAAAGTCTTTTATCGGATTGAATAGTATTGAGAAAGCGCGATACTTTTTTTGCCGCAAATATGCTTTTTTTGCTGCAAATATACTTTTTTTCCGCAAATTTACTTTTTTCTGCCGCAAATCTGCTTTTGCGCCAATATACTTTTTCTGCCAAAAATATTCTTTTTTTTGCCGCAAATAAACTTTTTTGCCTCAATTTTGATCTTTTCTGCCGCAAATATAGATTTACAGTTGCCAGATGCCTTTACTTCAAGTCTGTCTTTTTTTAGGGATATTGGTAAAAGCTTGGGTTTTCATTGGTCTTTAGCCAATATACACACCTTTTACAGCTTATTTTCAGGTGTTTTTCAGATGTTGCAGACTTCACTGAAAGGATGTCAGTAAAACATGTCGGGGATATCCGGCTATAGTGGGATTAGCGCACCAGTTGGCTTTATTTTACTCATTTTCAGGTCTTATCGTAATTTAACAGATTAATTATCTACAGGTGTCTGCGATCAGCCATAAATCAATGAATCAAGTTTAGCTTTGAGTTCGCGGTCCATCTTGTTCTATACGTAGTTTTCATCCAGAACGTACCTTTTCGTGTCAGTGATCGGATGTGGAATTTCCAAGAAAATCTGAAAATGAGTGAAGTGAATCTTAGAAGAGCCTAACTCTTGCTAGGCAGCCTCTTGAAGTCAACGCACCCTGACGGTTATGTTACAACGGCCTAGCCATACTGTATGGGGGTGGAGCACGAAGGCACATAGAGAGTCGCATTTCGACAACATACAGCCCGACAAAATCAAAAGTTAACAAATGTTCAAAAAAAATTGGCGAGACGCTACACCCGTTCATAAACTTTTTCAGCTGTATGAAGTCGCATTTCAATACGTGTGAAAAATTAAAATTTACCTGTCTAGCAAACCTAAAATCACAAATATAAAGACCTGAAAATAAACATCTCAAGGCAAAAATAAATAAAGGCTAAGCCAGCCGGTGCGCGAATCCCACTATAGCTGGATATCCCGACATGTTTTACTGACATCCTTTCAGTGAAGTCTGCAAAATCTGAAAAACACCTAAAAATAAGATGTAAAAGGTGTGTATATTGGCTAAAGACCAATGAAAAACCCAAGATTTTACCCATATCCCTAAAAAAAAGACAGACTTAAAGTAAAGGCATCTGGCAACTGTAAAATCTATATTTGCGGCAGAAAGCAGATTTGCGGCAAAAAAGTATATTTGCGGCAAAAAAAGTAAATTTGCGGCAAAAAAAGTATTGCCCATTGAGAAATTCTTATCTACCGCATTAATAGCAAATAATTTTTGGGTGCGTGAACGTTTCACCAAAAATACGCATATGCGTATTTTAGGTGAAACGTTCAAAAACAACAGGGGGGACCAAGGCAGTTTTTTTTATGTTTTTTCGAAAATTTTCAGATTATGCCCGAACCACCAAAAACCATCCAAAAGCACTTCAAGCCACCAAAACCACCCAAACCACCCAAAAACACCCAAACCAGCCAAAAAGCCTCAAATTAACGGTCATTATGTAAAGTATTAAATTAACGGATATTGCTCATTTCCATGCGTCGAAATTATTTTTCTATTCTGCTTGTTTTGTTGCCAGGCGCCGATGAACTTTAGCCAGAATGATATGAGTGAATTTCGAAGGAAGATGTTAAAAGAAATCAAAGACGGGCGATTGTCTTAGTTGTTTGTATTTCAGTCTCGTTAGTATTGTTGTTGAAGTTCGGATTTCGAATAAACAGTGTGGAATTTAAATTCTAACGACTTACTACAAGGGAATGGCGAGGAATGATTAGAAACAAGCAGATTTCGACGCATGGAAATGAGCAATATCCGTTAATTTGATACTTTACATAATGACCGTAAATTTGAGGCTTTTTGGCTGGTTTTGGGTGTTTTTGGGTGGTTTTGGGTGGTTTTGGGTGGCTTGAAGTGCTTTTGGATGGTTTTTGGTGGTTCGGACATAATCTGAAAATTTTCGAAAAAACATAAAAAAACTGCCTTGGTCCCCCTGTTGTTTTTGAACGTTTCACCTAAAATACGCATATGCGTATTTTTGGTGAAACGTTTCACCAAAAATACGCATATGCGTATTTTTGGTGAAACGTTCACGCACCAATTTTTGTTTAGTTTTTTTTAAGAATCACCAAGAACACTATACCGCCTAGTGCAAAAACACCCTAAATCGTGTTTTTTCGACGTTTTGGAATCTGAAACATGAAGAAAAAGTGTTTTTAGGGGAAAAAATTTCGAAGAACAACATTTCACCACAAATTTGATTTTTTGCCTTGGGGGCCAATGTAGTTACATCTAAAAGGTACGGGAATGTTCGAAAAGCGGTGTTTTAGTTATATTCTACTATGGTTTTTCGACTGGAGCTGGCCAAAAAGAGTCTGTATATACATGTTCGATCATGAGTCTTGCTCGGAATTATGTATAAGGTCGGTCTGTGCGCGCATCTCTAACTCTCAAGTCGCCGGGGCGCAGGGGCTTGGGGCTTGGGGTTGAGATGCACACACCCACATACCTTAGACACAAATCACTCGAAAGTGTCTTTGGATGCATGAGAAATGTATTCTTACCAGAGCCTCTTAAACATAGTGGGACAATTCTCAAAAATAGGACGGCCGTCCTCGTCCCCGTCTCACTAATATTTTTGACCGTCTTCCGCCCCGTCCAAGTTTTTGCCGTCTCGACCTCCGTCCTGAATGTTTTTTCGGCCGTCTTCCGCACCGTCCAAAATCGGGCCGTCTCAAAAAAAAATTTCGGCCGTCTTCTGCACCGTCCAAATCGAAAAATTATCCAATTTTCATATTTAAGTTGTATAAATTTGTGATTTTTTCAAATATGGAATATTTAATAGACAAATGGTGTACATTTCCTATTTTAATACAATGGCCAACTTAATTATTCGGTTTCATTTGACTGACTGAGTTCTTTCTTTATCTTGTTCTGTTTTTTGATCTTATTCTTGAGTTTTTTAATTTTTTCCGAAATTTTCATATTTTCGCCAAAAAAAATTCTTTTAAAATTTTTCATAATTTAGTCCAACAGCTAAATTCTTGAAAATTTGTTATTAAATACACCAATAATTTGCCTAATTTCCACAACATATTACTGAATTAGGCAGTTTTCAGCTAGAAAGGGTTTGGGAAAATTGGCAGGCCGTCTGCCGTCTTAAAAAAATCGGCCGGCCGTTCTTCGTCTCCGTCCTGTCTTTTTATTTTTCCCGACCTTCGCCGTCCCGTCCAAAATCGGGCCGTCCTAGGACGGGAGGGCGACGGGATGGGCCCGGCAGGACGGTGATCCCACTATGCTCTTAAAGCGATAGGCCACAGTCAGGGTTGCCATCGGCAAATGTAAAAACCTGGCACTGAGTCCAAAAAACCTGGCAAAAACCTGGCATTTTGGGACCGAAATCCTGGCAAAAAACCTGGCACATAATATATCGCAAATTTTCAAGCGAAATCGATAATAAAACTTTATTGTACATATTTTTCACCGCGCTTCACTTCTTCCAACAAATCAGTTCGAGATAAAAACAATTCATGAGCCTTAACACAATCAAAATCAGCATTAAATTTGATCGATAGCAGAGAGTTCAACAATTTAAGTTGCATTCGATTTCTTTCATCCGACTTCAGATTCTTGACGACAGAAAAAATGGACTCGCAGAAAGCATTTGATGAGAACACGGAGAGTAGAATTGAGACCAGTTTCTTTAGCAGTATGAAATTTGGATTCTTGAACAGAATTGACCACTTCTCTTCGACAGACTTGGAATCAAATTCAGTTCCTTGAAGTTGCTCAAGAGTTTCATTCATCTCAGCAATTTCACCAAAGAGATTGTCCAATTCCTGTAAAAATCTTTTGAAGACAATTGCAGAAATATTAGTTCTGTACCCGTGATTCGGCACTGCACAATCGTTTGTACGAGCTCAGGATATTTTCAGATGAAGGAGAGCTTTCAAAAGTTAACCAATTCCAAAAAAAGTAGCAATATCTTCTAGGTGCACACACCACTTATTCATATAGCTCAAAGAGTCATCGTAGAACTTCTAAAGTAATGCTGTTTTCTAATGATGTCATAGTTATAATAGAGTACGGTTCTGACCTTAAAAGCAGACTTCAGTTTCAAGCACATATCAAATTCTCCATCTTTCTCCATCTCAGCTAGCAATCGCATTGTTTGATCACCATAGTATCCATCGTCTCTGGAGAAAGCAAGGCGTCGCTTCAGTGTCTGCAGAATGCTGATTAGTTTTGGGAACGGCATATTTGTGTCTGTATGTTGATAATTAAACTAATAAAAAAAGCTAAAAATACCTGGCTAGTAGCATTGAAACGATTAAAATGATCCAGTGTGAAAGAGGCAAAGTAGAACAAAACTTTGAACTCATTTGCATTTGCTAGATTCCCGTGAAGATTCTTCTCATAAACATTGGGCAGTCGGTAATAGATCTGAAGTAGCTCTCGATGACAGTCCACATTCGCACGATTTCCTCACAAAGGCGCCCCAGCGATAACCAGCGTGTTTTGCTCTTCTCCGGAAAGACGTGTGCCTCGATCTATGAAATCATGTTTATCACCAATGGTGTTGATGTAAAAATTTTACCCCAAGAACTTGTGCACATTCATGAAACCTCTCCCAGCGCAAAGCGTGATTGGAAAAGTGAGCCGTTAATCCATTAGCAAAGCCCAACAGGTCGTACTCCATTTGCTCCACTGCGAATTGAACAGCATTGCTCGATATATGAGACGGACAGCCGATACCCACAAGCTTCGGATTTTCTTAAATGTATACATGACAACTTAGGAAACAATGAATGTAAACAAACCCTGCTTAAGCAAGTAGAATAAGTTGTTCGAGCCACCACGATTGATTCCACCAAAGTTGGCATTCGTGTTGTCAGCAGTCAAAGCAACCATCTTTTTCAGATCAAGTCCATTTATCTTGAGAGCTTCGCTGATTAGTTCAGTCATGTCGATGGACTTCTCGCTTGCTTGTTCCAATAGGCGAAGAATCCTTGTTTTTATACCACCACAGAAATATCTAAAGCATTATATTCCAGAAGGATCTTTTAGAAATGGATTGCATAAAACTACCGGATGACTAATGCGTAGTATCTCTGCTTATTCATCGACGTAGAATCAAAGCCAATTGAGAAATATCCACCAGACAAATTCAACTCGCTTAGAATTCTCTTCTTAAGAAGGGCTCAAGAACTCCTGTAAAGAATTTTGAGTCAAAAGGACAAAGAAACTATAAAAGAATAAAAAATAATTACCATTAATAATCGCAGTAGTTTAGTCCGAGCAGAGGCGAAATTTTCAGCAGAAGAACATGCTTCAAAAACCACTGGAATTATAGCAGAAGAACAATCCGCTGAACTCATTGAGAAATTGTGTCGTCCACTGTGAAACGCCATGACCAACTCGGCAGCTAACGCACGATTTTCTTCACTGACCTAGAATAAACCATAAAAAATCTTTATTACACAAAAAATTATTGGAAAAATCACCGTTTTACGCTTCACAAAGGATGAAATTGGATGATTCTTGTTCACGACAGTAACCATCTCCTTGTGCTTCTTGCCATTGATATGATCTTTGATTGCTTTTTCACCGCTCTTATGAAGGCCCACATACTGGTCACAGGCTCTGCAATAGAATTGGTCGTTGCCCTTTTTGCTTGCTTCGATGCATTGCCCCTTGTATTTCTCCGCGTATTGCGTCAGAAATTTGGAAAGACCTCCGATTGGTTTTTTGTGCGACATTTTTCTGCGCTTCTTTTGAGGAGAGTCAGTACCCGATTTGTCTGTAGACATCTAAAATTTTTTTAAAAATTGTTGAAAAGATGCAACACTGAAGAAGATAGAAAAATGAAGAAATCACGGCAAAAACCGGGCAAATTTCAAAAAACCTGGCAAAACCTGGCAAACTTTAAAAACCTGGCAAAAACCTGGCTGAAGATCAAAAACCTGGCAAATGCCCGGTTTTCCTGGTAAAATGGCAACCCTGGCCACAGTATTCAAAACTGTGTTCAAATTCTAGCTTTTAAGGTCCTTTAGAACAATTTTAGGTAAAATTACCTTGGTCTCCCAAGGCAGAAAGTCAAATTTTGGGTGATTTTTTTTCAAAAATGCTCGGCTGCGCCCTAAAAACACGTTTTCTACACGTTTTAGATGCTGAAACGTAGAAAAAACACAATTTAGGGTATTTTTGAGCTGGGCGCTATAGTGTACTTTAGATGAAACGTGATTACTGCCCAAAGTACTACTCAACAGTCACTTGTATTTATTTGCATGTTACAATTTTATGCTTGTTTGAAGTGTGCTAAATTATCCATCATGGTTATTCGCATTTTTTCACACATTTATCATCATTATTTATCTTTCTAGCTTTTATGCACAATAACCTTTATCGCACAATATGAAAACAGCTGGTCACACAATAATTACTCCAAAACAATGGACTAGTAAAATGATTCATTTTCCAAATTTTTTATAACCGAATTATGCTTACCTATCGCAAGATGACAACTTTCTTTGAAGTGCAAAAGAATGTCTCGTTAATTCTAATATTCCTGGCCATGCTAATGTAATGTCTTATTCTGACTCCGAAAAATATTTAATATAATTTAACAAAGCGGACTCAATAAATTTGGAAAATAACAGTCAACTTTTTAAGAATTCTAATAGCAAAAGTGTGGTTTCATCGAATATTTTTAATAATTTTAGTTTTGATACACACAAGACCTTGGACAGATTTCAGTTTTGGCTTAACTGAAGTGCACCTTTAAAAGTCTGAATTTCACAAAAAAATAAATAACTGAATTCCACCAAAACTTTTTTTTGGTTTTTGTTTAAAAAAATTAAATGTTTTGCACATTAGCATGTAGGCTTGGAACTAAGCTTTCTAACGTGCTATCAAACAGCACTGAATGCTTCAAGGGAAAGCTAAGATTTTCAGGTTTGAAAAAAGACGACAATTTTTTTAAACCTTTAAATTTCTGCATTCGTAAAGTGTTCAGTAAAATTTGATAGCATCTTAGAAAGCTGAGATCCAATGCTTCATGCTAGTGCAAAAATTTTTTAAAAATTACAATAAAAATCGAAACATTTTTTTGCAAAAATTTTTAAATATTACAATAAAAATCGAAAGAAAAATGCAAATTAAATTTGTTGTGTGGAATTCAGACTTTTGGGGGTGTGATTCAGTTTAATCTTTTAGTTAATTTTTATTATTTAATTGAAAAACACCATAAGGACCACACGTTTATTGTATTCTCTGAGAGAATTTCTCTCTAATGGAAGGTAACACTATAGAATCCCCCCCCCCAGCTAGCGAAAAATTTACTTTTCCTGAAGGGAAAGGACCCGTCCCATTTTGATTCTCGTGCTCTGAATAGGCACGGAAACACTTTGGTTTCCGAAATTCTGGACTATTTCGGATGTCCTGCCATGTTTTTCAACTGAGCCGTGGCAAAAAAAGCCTCTATATGCATTTTATGATCAAGATCTACTTCTCGGAATCATGTCTAAGGTAAGTGAGTGCGCGCATCTCTAACTCTCAAGCCCCCTGCAATCCCCTTCGGGGGCGCAGGGGGCTTGGAGTTGACATGCGCACACCCATATACCTTAGACACAAATCACTCGAAAGTGACTCTGGATGCATGAAAAAGCATGCATACCAGAGTTTATTTATGCGGTGAGCCCCAGTATTCAAAACTATGTTCAACATCTTCTTGTTAGTGGCTCTGTGTGCTTAGTGGCCCTCTTTTGTCCTTTCCCTCCCATACAGCCTAAATCCCTTGAAAATGTTTTGGCGGGAATTCAAAAAAAAATATTTTTTTGAATTTTCTTAAATTTTTTACCTTGGGGACCAAGGCAAATCGAAAATTTTTTTCGATTTTTCGGAAACCAAAGTGTTTCCGTGCCTATTCAGAGCACGAGAATCAAAATGGGACTTCTATAGTATAGCCCTAATGGAATTTCCTCTCCAAAAGAGCCCTATTCTCTACTTTGAGGGTCTGTATATCGGCCAGAGTCCATATTCTTCAGAGCTTTTTTCTTAACTACCACGAGATCTATCGATTCCGCTTTTTGGATTTTGGTTTTGCCCGGGTAACTTATTAAAAGGAATACAGTATCTGCTAAAAAGCCTTACAAAATATTCTTGCTAATTTAGTATCATTAAGTGCCTCTTACCTACTGATCTACGGTGTGCAGACTATATATGAATATAGTCGAAACCATCAGCACTACCCCTCTACCGATGGACAACCCCAACCCACTTCTGAATCAACCCAGCCACCTGAGACCTGAATTCCAGAAAGAGTACTTTGTGGTCCTTTCTTCACCAAACACCCTCTCTCAACTTTTCTGCTTCCTTTAGTAGTACTTGGCTGGCAAATATTGGTGCCCACTCTCTGGTCTTCTTCGCAGGCACCTCCGCCCAGTTTGAGCAGTCCAGGGTTAGCCAGTACATAGTAGACTTTTTGAATGATCTAGGGCCAGGACTTCATTTGTATCATCAATTCACTACCACCTGAAGTGCTTGCTGGACTGGTAAGACTTTTTGCAGTGGGCATGCCCAAACCTTTAAATTTGATGACAACTCCACAGTCCTGGTGACTGCTGATGCAGATATGCTTCCGTTGAGCATTGACGAACACACTTTGCAACAACCGGAAGAACATCTCAAGGTGTATGGAGGGAGGACCAGGACCAGGTACGCGCTCAACACACTCACTATGACTACTGCTCATTGGCGACAACTTATGGTGAGTGGGTACTTTGTCAAAAAGTGCAAAAATGTAGAAGAAAATTCTTTTCCGAAAAATCCTAATTTACTGATAAATTCAGTCTTTTACTGTCACATTTCAGAAACGTTTACATCGAATAGCAGTTAATTTGCAGGAATTGACAAATATGGAATAGACAATGGAGATGCTATTTACAGATATTTGGCCAAAGAATTTGGAAAAAAGCTATGACAGAATTGATAAATGACCAGACAAAAAGTTGGATGAAATATTAGCTGGCAGGAAAATTCAGAATTGGGTGAAAAATAGTAATTTTGGTAGTTTCATGAAATTTCACTATAAAATTGTTCATTTTAGCGGAGAAACAGTGACTTTTGCAAACAAAAAGATAAATCAGATTACTAGAAGTGAGTGGCAAGAAAGCAACTTTGATGGCTACAAAATATCTGCTTTGGATGATATAGAATTGCCCGAAGGACTGCATAACCCACAGATGTGGAAAAAGGCTTGGTATTGTTGAGACAAATATTTGATGATAACATAATCAAACTGCTGAATGACTACCAACAAGAAGTCAACAATTTATTGCATCAAAAAGACGAAGAATAATTGTTTTTGGTTGCAGCCCAAGTGAACGAATAAGTGCTGAACTTTCATAGGGGAGGAACTTTTACGGCTACCTTTTGTCATCGACATTTTACCTTTTTCATATATTTTGTTCTCTCATCTCAGTTTTTTTACACAGGGTCCGTAATGAAAATTTCGAAAAAAAAGAATTGGGTAAAAGATTTCATTTCATTTTATCCAGTGCTTATTGCTATTTTGGACCGAAAAAAAGATTTTGACTAAAAATTTTAAAAATAAAAAAGATTTTGGTCCCGAAAAGAGGACAAATCTTTTAAAAAGGACGATCACGAACCTGTTTTTACACCATTTTGTAGCTGAGATTTTTCTCTATCGATTGAGTAGTCAACTCTCTAATTTAAAATATTTTTGAGAAAATCACACAACTTAAAGGGGGAACTTCCTATACGCATCGCCTATAGGACACAGGTTCAATTCCCACTGAGTGTACACCCTTTTTTCTCTTTTTTTAGAAAGTTTACCAACTTCTAGGCCAAAAACTATCGAGAAATCGATAGAAATCATTTCCAGCACTGTTTCGCCGTCAGCAAATGCCCTAATTTTGGGATTTTATTCAAATGACCATCGAAATTTATGGAAACCAGCCAAAATGATGCGTATATAGTTTTACATAGCAGTGCCTCCACGATTTTATTTATTTATCAACGCGTTTAGTGACTTTCTAGAGTCAGAATTTCATGGAGAACCAGATAGAATTCTTACACACCGAAATCACTTCAGAAAAACAATTAGCTAGCGAAGGTTTATCAAGGAAAAAAGAGTAATATTGAGGGGCAGGATTTCGGTATTATTCTGGCACTGACGTTTTTGAAAATTAATCTACATGCTCATTTACAACCATATTATGAAAATGACGCCAGGAAGGAGGGATTCGTTTTGAGCATACGGTTTCAAATGAGTATGTAAATTAAAATTACGAAAAACGTCAGTTCCAGGATACTACCAAAAGTTCTGAGATATTCCTGTGTAGGGTGTCATGGAATTGGACATCGTTGGATGTTTTTAGAATTCTAGCTCCAACTTTATACTAACCTTTTTCTGTTTAAGCTTAAATGAAAGCCTAGAGTCTTGGCTACATTTTGGTGTATGAAATTGCGACTTGTAGAAAAAAGTCAGAATTTTCTGTGAAACCAGTCAAAGAAAAACCCCGAAAACCATCGATTTTCGGAAATTTGGCCTACTTTAGCCTAGTTACAAGCTCCGGTAGGTGTAAAAGCCTGTGCTGATAGTCAAACCAACCAAGTCAGGATTTTCGCGTATGCAACTTCAAGAGGGCACACACATCTCATCAAATTCAATTATTGATATCACTGATCTATAACTCAACGAAAGCGCAGATTACTGGCTTTAAAGTACGGTATCATCGAGGTATTTATGACAATTAAATAAATGTAAAATTTCAGTTCAAAAAAATTGTATCCTTTTTCAAAACCGTGTTGATAATTACGAGCAGAACAGAAGTGTAATAACGTCAATTTCTTTGTTGTCAGTGTATATCGTTTGACAGAGCAATAAAAATTGCACCAGAAAAAGCTTTGAGCTAAGGTAAAAGGAGGCTTGAGGAGTGTTTAGCAAGACTCTCAAAAAAATTTTAAAATCAATTTTGACGTGAAACTCATATTTTGCCAAAGAAACCCCAATTTTTGACACCGGATTCGAGTTCAGAGCTCAAAGCTTTTTCTGGTGCAATTTTTCTCGCTCTGTCACAAAATGTTGGAAAAACATCTGAGATAAGATAACAAAATATATGAAAAGAGTAAAAAAAGTCGATGGCAAAAGGTAGCCGAATAAGTCCACCTCCACCCCTCCCCCACTTTAAGACTAATTTCTTGTTAGTGGGCCCTTAGTCATTAGTGGCCCCCTTTTATTCCCTTCCCCTCCCTATACAGCCCTTAATCCCTCTAAAATTCAAAAGGCGCCAATTCAAATTTTTCAAAATTTGACTAAAAACCCTGAATACCCCCCTGTTGGATCGAAAAAAATTTTTTTTCTCAGAACCAAAAAAACAGCCGGCTTTCTCATGAAATCGGGGTCGAGAAACACGAATATGATGTTATCTCCTCGATCTGATCAGTCCCCGTGGGGGGGGGGGATTCTGAACTCAAGCCGTTTCTCCAAGTGAATGGGCGCGTCAATGGTGGATATGTTCGATAGAGATGGAGTTCTCGATCCACAATAATAATCCCAAACCTCGTATTAATAATTGATTTCAAGTATTAGAGAAATAAGATCAGAAATTTCTGGGGTATAAGATTTTTAAAATGTCGATATTTTTGATCAAAACCCTAGCGGGCCAACACGTGTCCAGTGTTTAGTCTTTTTTCCGTCATTTGAATTTTTTCACTATATTTGAAAGGCGCATTCATTGTTTTCGCAGCTCACTTTTTATTTGTTTTTTTAAAATTATTCGGTTATTAGCAAATCCAACTTTATAATGAGAATCAGCGTGGATGAAATCAGAGTGATAGATGGAGAGACATCAGGCGGTTTACGGACAGACCTTCTGCTTTCGCATCTCAGTTTTTCGAACCAGGACCATCGGTTAGTTTCTAGCGTGTGAGGAATAAATAACGCATATTTTTTTAGAATATGGAAAGCATTCACAACTGTCCCGTACTGGTCGTTGGAGCTGGTGGCTGGGCTGAAATTCTAAAAGATCTTGTAAGGTTTACATCGACGATGGTATTTTATTGGTTTTATGTACTTCAGGCTTTGTCTGGTTTCAAAACTATCGAAGTCATTGACATGGACACAATCGACCTCTCCAACCTTAATCGACAGTTCTTATTCAGGTAAGGACACTTCAACCAAATTTCATTTATTAAACAAAAGCGTTCAGAGAGGCAGACGTTGGCAAGTCAAAGGCTGAAGTGGCTGCTGCTTTCATTGAAAAAAGGGTGGGCGGATGCAAAGTTATTCCGTAACTTTTCGTTCTTCTTTTCTTGATATTCGTATAATCCTCTATTTTGCAGTCATAATTGCAAGATCCAGGAAAAAGACGTCGAATTCTACCGGAAATTTTCGCTTATCATTTGTGGCCTAGATTCTATCAGTGCTCGTCGCTGGCTCAATGCTTTGGTGGTTGGTTTTTTTTTCAACATCGAGTATTACTTTATAAGCTAATCGTCTTTCAGTGACTGCCCAGCGATTGGGTAAATTGTGATTGGGTACACTTTTTTACGATGTTTTTCAGCGCTGTTTTACCGAATTTCACCGAAAAAAAGTGTACCCAATCACAATTTGTACCCAATCGCTGTTTTACCTCTTTCAGTGTGGCCTTGTACAGTTTGAGAACGGTGTGCCAGATCACTCAACAATGGTGCCGATGATCGATGGTGGTACGGAAGGATTCAAGGGTAATTCGCGGTCATTTTGCCTTTCATCACTCCTTGTGTTGAATGTTCTCTGGATTTGTATCCGCCTCAGGTTTGGTTTGACACTCGCTCTTCCTATACACAAGATTAGAGATGACTTTTAAGATCAACTTTCCTTTATGTACTATTGCTCACACGCCGCGCCTACCTGAACACTGTGTTGAATATGTCAAAGTGGTGCTGTGGGACAAGGAAAAGCCTTTCGAAGGTAATCTCTTTAAAAATTGTCGTGTCGTTCTAAAATGTGCGGAAATTATAGATGAGACTCTAGATAGTGATAATTCTGCACATGTGGAATGGGTCTACGGGAAAGCTGTTGAGCGAGCGAGTGAATTCGGTATTCAGGGTGTTGATCCTCGCTTGACTCTTGGAGTTCTCAAACGAATCATTCCTGCAGTGGCGTCGACTAATGCTATTGTTGCCGGTACAATTGAAAAAAATGTTTACAAGTATTCGATAACAAACTTCATTGCAGGGTCATGCGCATTGGAAGCCTTAAAACTAGCGTCAAAGTAAGACCTTGTTCACATATTAGCTAGAATATGAGTTCGCATACATATCTACTTAATTTAGCATATCTACATGGATGGACAACTACTTGAATTTTGCAGACATTGATGGCATAAACTTTAGCGTGATAAAGCTCGATAGGAATCCGGAATGCCTTGTGTGCAGTGGTGCAGCCATCACTTATCCAACCCTCCAAGTTCAACTCTCAAAGATTTTTTGAAGCAGGTTAAGGAAAAATAGTGGGTTTTTGCAAATGTATCCATTCAAAAACAAATTCAACCCTCAATATTTTTTCAGTCAATTAGACAACCCTTCAATCCAGTCCTCAGATAGTATGCTTTACATGATCAGTTCTTTGATGCCACAGATGGTAGAAACTAGTAGGCAGAACTTAGCGAAAACTTTGACGGGTAATTTTTTTACAGCATAAACTCCTCTTGCCATGATACTCTCATAATATAATTTGTTCAGATTTGGGTGTGCACGAAAACAGTGAATTGGTAATTGCTGACGAATCTATGCCGAAGCCTGTGACCGTTAGAATTAAGTATGAAAATGAGTAATTGTAAGAGAAATTCTCATGTGATACGTTTGTTTTGTTTCATGGTGAGCTTCAATAAAAATGTTTATATCTGTGTCGGGTCCGCCTCGTTTCCCCTCAAAGTTCGTTTCCCCTCAAAATAAGTTCCCTTCGAAATAAGTAAATAAATAAGTAAAGTTTACCCCGTGGTACCTACCCGAGGGGTATCCACATCCAGAATCCAAAATTTTAGATTTAGCTCAAAGTAATTGAAAACCCAAACGATTTAATTCAAAATCGTATTCTCTAAACGGTTAAATTTGAATCAGGGTCCTCTACTCGAGACTGATTGCTCCCAGATGGGTCGAACCAGTAACTTTGGTAATGAGTATATGAACTTTTACACCACTTAGACACTCAAAATTATGATAAAAATAAAGGTATGCACCCAGCTGGATTTGAACCATCATCCTAGGCGATGTCTATCCAAGTGGTCGTCCACTTGGATCAAATTTTTTTTTTACGTTTTCGGGTTCCAAAACAATTTTTCTGCACTGATTCGAGCATGCTGAAGATGGTTTGACAGTGGTAAAATCACGTTTTATCGAGAAATTTTTGATTTATTATGAACTCTTAATTTACCGTATTTCCTCTAATAAGCGCCCCCGCTCTAATAAGCGCCTAATAACTCCCACGAGCTCTACCGATTCCATTTTTTAGATTTTGGTTGAGCACCCAAAAATCTCGAAATCGAATTCCAAATTTTCCGATTTTGGGGGTTTGAAAAATAAGCGCCTCGGGGCGCTTATTAGAGAAAATACGGTATCAAAATCAAGAATTCACTATAACTCAACAATTTCTTCATAAAATTTAACCTTTAACATTTCATTTTACCACTGTCAAACCATCTTCAGTGTGCTATAACTAGTGCAGAAAAATTGTTTTGGAAGCCGAAAACGTGAGCAAAATTTTTTTGATCTAAGTGGACGACCACTTGGATATGGTGGCCGGAGGATATTGTGTCCGTCTTCGAGAAATATATATAGACGATTGAAAAATTTCTCTAACACAATAAGAGTGAATATTTTTATTTTGACGTACAAGTGGTTACAAAAATATTATTCGAAAAGTTTTTGTGACTAAAATAAAACCAACGATATTTCATGCTTTTTGTATTACGTTAGTTTATTTTGATCGAATTTTTTTTAGAAAAAATTATTTTTAAGGGAAACGACACTTGAGGGAAACGACCTTTAAGCTGAAATAAACTTTGAGGGGAAACGAACTTTGAGGGGAACGAACTTTGAGGGGAAACGAACTTTGAGGGGAAACGAACTTTGAGGGGAAACGAACTTTGAGGGGAAACGAGCTTGAGGGGAAACGCACTTTGAGGGGAAACACCCGTGTCCCATCTGTGTCAGCAGCTTTCGCAGTATACCGCAACCTGAGTATTAGATAGAGTGTACCCTTATTTTAGGAAGACTTGGAACGAACTAATATTACTGAACTAATATTAGTCTTTTCACTGGGCCCCTAGTTCAAAAAGTTAAAATTTTTTTTGAAATTTATGGCCATTTTTCCAATTTTGAATTGCACAAAAATGCAGTTTTTGAGGAGCCGTGTAGTTAGCGTGGACTGCCAACCGATTCGTTACAAAAACTGATTCGTTACACCGATTCGTTACACTGACGATTCGTTACACCGATTCGTTAGATTGACGATTCGTTACACCGATTCGTTACAGAAAAAATATTTTTTTGACCAAAAATCGACTTTTTGACTTGGGGGACCAAGGTAAACCACCTGGATACCGTTTTTATTCATTAAAAAGGTATTCTTTTACCTGCCTGCCTTCGGCAGGCACCCTAATTCAATAGGAAGCCCCTTTGGGGGTACATGGTCCGGGATAAGGGCTGACCCTTCGGGGGTGCATTGTCCGGGCCAAGGGCTGACCCTTTGATTGCTCATAATATAAGGTGGTTTACCTTGGTCCTCCAAGGCAAAAAGTCGATTTTTGGTCAAAAAAATATTTTTTCTGTAACGAATCGGTGTAACGAATCGTCAATGTAACGAATCGGTGTAACGAATCGTCAGTGTAACGAATCGGTGTAACGAATCAGTTTTTGTAACGAATCGGTTGTATACCGTTAGCGTGACCAGAGCCATCATACTTAGACTAATATGCTCTAATAATCACTCCACCTCCCCCCCCCCATTTTTTCGACTAGGATTTCAGAGTTAGGGCCATTTATGGTTTACAGTCTCAAGATTTTTAAGAAGCTGAAAAATAATTCTCCGGGGGGAATTAGTGGAGCTTATACGGTAACTGTGAATCATTAATTTCACTGTAAAAACTACAGATTACGTTTAATATTGAGAAATTTGGTGCAGTGTATAGTCGCCAACTTTCGCCACTTCACAGTTTGGAAAGTGAGGCGCATAATTTAGAGAGATTAAATATATTTGTGTTGTTTTATTGCAATCTGTTTTCTGAGCATTTGGACAAAACATAGTATTCAGATCAATAATAACGTATTTTCTTTTTTGTTTGTATTGTTTAGTAAATGAAATTTTTTTATTTTTGTGTACCTTTAATTTTTCCATTGATTGCCGGCCAAGGTCCTAGCGCTGGAGTATATGGTCAGATTAATCTGCCAGGTGAACTTTTTTATTTTGGGGTTAAGATTTCTGATAAGAATAATAACGTTTCATAAAAATAAATTTTTGGCATTTTCCTTACAGTCGAGTCTCGATTTAACGTACCCCCTGGGGACCGGCCCTAGGGGTACGTTAAATCGAGGGGTACGTTAAATCGGGGTACGTTAAATCAAGGGTATCCTTACTCTTTAATAGACAGCCGTACGTTAAATCGAGACTCTAACTACTAAAACAACTAAAATAATGTAAATATAAAATAAATAATAAAAATAAATAAATAAATAATAATAAATTTTACCATGACCAAAGGACCGGTGACTGAGACGTTCTGACTTCTGACCAACTTGACCCAGCGCAGCACTGCCTCTTCCAGATCTTCATTCTTGGCTGCCTTCAGATGAGTTCGCTTAGCTTTGCCACCTTCGCTGATTGCACTGAGGATCGCGGATTTGTTCTCAAGAATTGTTTGGATCGTTGATTTCCCCATTTGGAATTGAGTGACTAGCTGTCCCAAAGATTTGCCTTCTCCCGAAGCTTCGATGATCTTTTTCTTGTCCTCCAGAGTGATGACGCGGCGCTTTTTGCTTGGAGTTTCCATGATTAGTCTAAACAAAAAATAAACTAGAACTTCTAAAAATCAACAGAAATGACGAAATTCAATACAAGTGCACTTCTTCGCAACAAAAATTGGGTGCAAAAAAGCGAGAATTTAAATTTTAAAATTCATGTGATGCTAAATTTTTCTACTGTACGTTAAATCGAAGGTATTTTTTTGCTTGGAACCGGCCCAAGAGGTACGTTAAATCGAAGGGTACGTTAAATCAGGGGTACGTTGTATCGAGACTCAGTTTACCTCAATTTCATTCAGGCCAACCAAATCTCCCTCAAGGGTACGTTAAATCGAGGGGTACGTTGTATCGGGGGTACGTTAAATCGAGACTCGACTGTACTTCTTTTTTTCTTTTACGCTCAGATTTTAGCCGCGCCGGAAAAATATTGAACAAGTTATGCTGTTCCTATCTACTTATGGTACTTGTATCTGGTGTGACTCGCGGGCTCCATAAAAAGCTGAAAAACAACTGCCTTGGTGCCCCCTGTTGATTTTTTAAATTTTTTTAAATTTCGTTTTTGTCCACTTTGTTATTTTTTTCACTCAATCCCCCAATTTCTTGCAATGTAGAGTGTGCTGATCTTGGCCGCGAAGGCCAACTCTTGGCTCAGTACAAGAATCTGCAGAATATTTCTGAGAAATGTGTCAAAAAAGTAAATTTTTCGAAAAAAATAAGCTTGCCAAAAAAAATTTTGAGCAAAAAATTTGACCGAAAAATGGAAAATAATGATAACAAAGTTGAAATAAACACTTTTTAGAACTTTAAGAAAAAAAAATTAAAAAAAGTCAACTGGGGGGTCAACATTTTTATACATTAATATCAAATTTTCCATCGAAAACAGAGTTTCTGACCCCCAAAAGCCAATGAATATACCTGCATAATTAACACGTTATTTATGTGTTAGCTGAATGCACGTTAACTATATGCAGCGTCACAAAGTCACACCAAATACCATTAGTAGGTAGGAAGCGTGTTTTGTTTCGAAATTTTGTAAAAGCATTCTTAATTAATTTAAAAAAGTTAAAAAAAAAACAAGTTTTATGTTTAAAAAAAATCACCCTGTATTTTGAAATCAGTAAAAAGACTTTTTTAGAATTGCTAAGAAGTCTACAGCTAGCTCCAGCTCCTTCTTACCCCAGGGAATCTATCCTTCATGGCAATTGCCTTCGCCCTACAGGTATACCCGTATGACCCATATGGAATGGAAAGCAGCAGATATTATCCACCACCATATTCTCCCTACACATACCCTGACTACGGCAATAATATACAGACTCAAGGAAATAGAGGTCCTATGGACATGCAAGGTAAACAATTTAAAATTTTTAGTCTAATTAAAGGACTATAAAAGTTGATAAGCAAAGCAACTTGCAAAATTTAAATTCGCACAGGATCATCTTAATTTTGTCAATAACCTTTTCGAATTCTTTCTTCGTGTGCATCTTTATTCATTTTTTCATATATTAATCAATATAAAAGACGATCTTAAAATAGGAAGCTGTACAAAAACAAAAGTCACCCAGCTCTTCCGGCCAAGCTATGTGAAGGGTGGACCGGTCAGTTCACTACGCCTTTTCTACTGTCAGTTCGCTACGCTGTCAGTTTGCCACGATTTCGTTCTTGGCTTGGGCTCAGGAAAGGGTAGGCCAGCGTATGTTAGGGTGGACTCAAATGTATTCCCTATTCTAGCGTGGCGAACTGACGGTACACCATGTCAAGCAATGTTGGGCTTAATTTTGATAAATTTGATGAATTTCAATAAAGTTTTTTAAATGCAAAAAATAATTTGAAAATCTTATTGTCAAACTCAGGGTTGTCTTACTTAGAAAAAAATAGAGACTTTTTTAACATCACTTTTTCCCGAAGCACTTTTTTCATTTTTTGAAAGCACCCTAACGTTTTCTTAGATCTTATTGGAGATCTGTCGCTTTCTTTGATGAGGTCTTTCACCAACATACTAGGCGGTGGTAACAGCAATAACCAGCTAAACCCGATTGGCAACTCTATAGCTCCCCTTAATCGCCAGCCATATCTACCGCCATACACTCCTCCTGATCTCTATGGCTTTGGCAACAATGGTCAGAGCTCTGCTTCCAACTACGGGTATAGGCCATCTGCCAGGTATGGTCCGGCTAGCTATGGAGGTAACAGCCAGCCAGCTTATTCTTCTTCCCTTCTTCCACTTTTCCATTTGCACAAGCACCTTCTTTGCCCTATCCTCCTGGAAAATCTCAGAGCGAGTTCGGCAAGCTTTTGATATTTTTGTAAATATTTGATGGATGAAATAATCTTGTTCATTGCATAATTTTAGGATATGGAGTCAATGCAGGCGTTTACGCGGGCACTTATGGTGGCAATAGTGTGGTCGGTCCAATGGGTCCATATGGTTCTGTAAACAACAATGTGGGTGGTAGTTATGGAGGTATGTAGCTTAGGACTTTCATGAGTTTCTGAAAATTTTCCACTACAAATTTTTGGCCATTTTTGGCCAGGAGCGGATTGTGTACTTTAGCCATCCCTTGTTTGTTTTTAACAATACTTTTGAAATAATACAGGTGTTGAAATGGTCAAAAGAGCACGATGTGAACCCACTAAGCTATGCGCGCACTTCATGACCCAATCGTATTAATCATATATAACAATAGGGTGGTCCATCTTCATCCGACGCTTGCCTTTGGTCACAATTTGTAGTAATATTGACCGATGTTTTCAACCTTTTTTTGAACTTGCTCGCAAGATCGAATTTGGGCAAAAATGAAGTTTTGGCTATTTTTAAAGAAAAAGTGCATTTCATCTAGTGCTTATTGCCTTTTTGAAGCGAAAAAAAAAAGATTTTGACTAAAATTTCAAAAAAAAGAAAAGATTTCGCATTCAAAAAAAAAGACAAATTATTTTAAAAGGACGTCTGGCAGCAGTGTTTTATTGTCATCTTATTGCCCGCAATCTTGCTAGCTTTGAAAAAAAGTTTCAAAAAGTCGGACAAGCTTACGAGAAATTATGGCCAAAAGCAAGCGTCGGACGAAGATGAACCACCCTGTACTACAACGACGATTTCTAAGTTAATTATGGTGATTGCGCTCATTATAGTAACCATAATCGACTTATGCCTCGTGTACGCCGAGCATGTCAAAGTCAAGGTCAAGATCAAAGCCGAAGTCAAGTCATGGGGTGTGTACGCACAGGAAGTCAAAGTCAAGGTCATCAATCGCTTCCAGTGGTCAATTGGGGCGTCTGTGATGCTTTCGAAGATCTCCTCATCATTCGTCTCCTCCGCAACTTCCTTCTCAAGCGATGACCTGTGCCTAAAATATTATTCATGAAAAGAAATACTAAGCATAAAAACAAATAGATAGTCATACCCTTTTCGCTCCTCCATCTGCTTGTTCAGAAACGAGAGAGAAGAGTCGAAAGCCCACTGCGGCTCGATGCTCGCCCCACTTCCACTATTTTTTTTGCGTCCTTCTTTAGCTTAGTGTAGCGATTGCGCAAATTGGTACACTTGTCAGATGCAGCTTTTCCGTCTAAAGGACTGTGAAGACAGAAGGAAGTTAAAAAGAAGATAGAAAACAACATAAAGATGAATCCAATTCCTTCGCGAATTCGTCCCACAAAAGTTGTTTGTTCTTGGCCAGCTTGTATTCCTCCGAGGCTTGTTCATAAAGGCTCGGCTCAAAACGCACAGCGTCGATCAGCTTTTCCTCTTTCGACTTCTCCTTGATCTGCTCCTTGTCATCAGTCGAATCGGCCATGATTTCTAAACATAGAAGAGATAAGCCCAATTTGTTAATGAAAACGCGTTTACTGCAACGATGAATGTATGTAGCAGCGCAATGCAAGACTGATCAGTAAAGAAGATCAAAAATAAGACACGAAAAATTCCGAAAAAATTTTGAGTTTGACTTTCTGTTTCAAACCATTTTGAAACGCCAGTCAAAGTCAAGAGCAAAGTCAAAGTCATGCGTACACAACCAAAAGTCAAAGTCAAGGTCAAAAGCAAAGTCAAAGTTGACTTGCAGGTTGACTTGCAAGTCATTTTACAAACAAAAAACTTTGACCTTGACTTTGACTTGCTCTGCGTACACGAGGCATTAGCCACCTTGAAACAGCAGAGTGGATCAAGGCAATAACTGTGAATATTTCAGACACGAATGGTTTACCGGCGCCGGTTTTAGCTATAAATTCACTAAGTATTTTCAGGACTTTCACCTTGGTCACCTAATCTAGGAAACAACTGGTAATTTTTTATATTCACTAGTTGATCAACAACTGTAAAACACGCGTGTTAAAGGAATTCCCAAAGACCACAACCCATTGTTCCTATCAACAATGGCGGTAACAATGCCCCAGCCAACAATAGTCAAGTTGCTGGTCCTGGAGCTCAGCAACAAACTCTTCCACCCATCCAAACAGGTACTGGAACTGTGGTCCAGATTCCTTTGACCGAGGGTCTTAGCGGCACAAATGTGGTCAACCCCGGTGAATTGCCTATGCCTGTTACTCCTCAAGAAGTTTAATAACAAAAAAAAATTTAAATTGATATTATACCTCTAATACTATTTAAAAACTCAAATAAAAGTACTTTTGTTATCGAAAATGTAGTTTTTTTTTATTACAAATACATTTTTTTGTACAACCAAATCAATGATTGCTCTAGTGTTGAGTAGCTGAAATAGTGGGTACAATGATAACCAGTTTGGTGAATTTCTGCCCTCAGCTGAAGCTGGAACGAGCAGAAAAAAAAGGTTTATGGGACAGTAGTATTAGTTTTCCTACTTAGTTAAAGAGAAAAGGTGAGTGTGCAGAGAAGAGAGTTTGCAGCATTATTTTATTGTAATTTTGAAGTTGTGCTTATTTCAACAATATGGATTGCTTTGACATATAATTTTATACAGTTTGTTCAGTTTGCTCTAGTATAATTTTTGATGCAATTTGAAATTTGTAATTCTTCAAGATGATACATGGCATATCAATCTGATCATGCCCGTAAAAATCTAAGATTGGGAATTCAAAACAACAGTGGAGTCCTGATAAACCGGCACCACTGGTGACGACGGTTCAGAGGGTGGCGTGTTATTAGGGGCATCATTTTATCGGACTTCTGTCATTACACTTTCCTTTGTTTCTCTGCTGGTCAGCCAAATTTTACCATGGATGGCAAATTTTTGGAGGCAGCCGTTTATCGGGACTCGACTGTACCAGTCATTGACTGAGTCAGCTCGTCGCCATGAAATTATTTGTAAGGTGAGTACCACGTCAATTCAAACAAAAATTGAACGGGTTATCTATTTTTTGGGCAAATATGCTTTTTTGGTAGCCAATTTTCATTGTGGTCCTACGTCTGTAGTTGAAAAAGGAAAAAGCAAGTGGGAGAAATCACGCTTTCATTTTTCCGATAATTTTTTTCGATATTTTTTCGATCGGTAATAAATGATACCCTATCAGAAACTAGAGTAGTAGGCAGTGTATCCGAAACGTATCCAGGAAAAGGCGACTAACCAGGCTTGAAATCGAGCCGAGCACGCTCCCCCTTCTGCTGATTTTTTTTGAACAAGATAAAATTCAAAAAAGTGTAAGTAAAATGACCTATGCGGGCTTTAGCATTTTCACATGTTTTCTTTATTATACGTTTGTAAAAAGTTCGGCCTTAAACACACGAAAAACTAGTTTAATCACTTCTCAATAAGACTTCCTAGCGCCTATCTGAACAAAAAAGACAAATAAAAAAGTCATCGTATAAAAAGCAAGAAAATATATAACAATTCTAAAAAAAATTGATGGATGACATGTCATAAAGTTTTGTTTTTTGTCTGGACCAAGCCAAAAGTAATAAGTGAACCAAATGACGGCTTTTAAAGTGTAAATTCTTTTCTTAGCAAACCGAGTAGAGCTGAGAGTGACAGTTTGTAAGGTGAAGTCTTATTGAGATGTGACTGTATGGAGTTTTTTTGTAGTCCTGTCGACTTTTGACACTGACAAAGAAGGTTATCTATTACGGAAAGAAACAAAAAGGCCACCGTACAGTTTCTACAAATATTAGAAAACTAGAGTGACCAGTCAGCACTATGAAGATTGAAAATCTAGAATACTTGACACCAACGGCGCAAAGTGCGGCCAACACACTTGGAGATGTACCCACAATTATTTTCAATTGAATCACAGCGATAATTAAAACATGACAATAGACGCATTAAAGAACATTTGAACAGTTTTCTTAATTTCGGAGAATTTGACAAACTGCTTTCTTTCAGAGAAACGTTTGGAGATGACCACTTGATGAAGATGACCACTTCAACCTATTGTTTGAAATATCAAGCGTAAAATTTTTATCCAGCACGACCAAGAAAAGATCACGGCAAACTTGTACCTCGGATCCAAATTTGTAGGCCTAAAGTTCTCTTGCTAGCCACTTGATCGAGATAACCACTTGAACCACTTGAACCACTGAAAAGCAATAAAAAACCACAAAAAATTAAGCACTAATTGAAATCTCACAGAGCATAAAACAAATCTGCTTTAGGAAGATTGAAAATCTTGAATACTTGTCAGCAGATTCATTCGATAAATTAGCCGGAAACTACTTAAGAATCTGAACTTGAAGCCCACTTAAGAAGCACTTGGTGGAAATAACCATTTAAAGCTGAAAAATGAAATAAAAGAGTCATATTTGCGAAAATAAAAACCCATATGAGCGAAACTCTGGCAAAAGTGCACCACGAAACTTGAAAATCCGGAATTTTCGAGCACCAATCCGGCAGATCTATCAAAATTTTTTAAATTGTCATAAATATTCAGAAGAAAATTTAAACACAATTCACAAAAACAAAACTGACTGAATAAAAAATTATTTTGCACCCAAAAGTTTCAAACAAATAATATTGAGACACAACAAATGAGTTGATAATGAATTAGAACCCAAATAGTATAGGTTGGTCTTGAGAAGAATTCAAACATGAACAAAATAGACAAAACCCTCTGGTTTTGAAACTCATTTCCAGCCTACAGCCACGGCGTGTCAAATTGCCGAAAATCGGCAATAAGTTATGGCGTTCTGTTTTTTCAAAAAATTTCATATTTTTTCAAAAGATTTTTTTCTTTTACGTGAAAATGTATGTGCTTTTGTGCGCAATTTCAATGTTACAATCTTAACGAGTACAGTGTGTCAAACTGGCGAATATAGGTTAAACTAGGTTTTCGTGGCAAGACCCTAAATTTCAAACATGTAAGAGTTAAGCAAAAAAATAATAAGCATACCGTATTTTCTCTAATTGTAGACCCGTCTCTAATTATAGAACCACCCCCCCCCCCCTCAACTTTGAGGGTCCGTATCTCAGCGCAGAGTGAAAATTTTGCAAATATCTTTTTCGCGTTTTCTAAGCTCCCACGAGCTCTGCCGATTCCACTTTTTAGATTTTGGTTAAGCACCCGAAAATCTCGAGATCGACATCAAATTTTTCCGATTTTCAAGAGGTTGAAAAATTATAGACCCGGGTCTATAATTAGAGAAAATACGGTATATTAACTTTTTTTGATCTAGTTAAGGTTCATTAGAGTGCTGAGGAATTGAAGATTTGCCCTTTTCATACGTGCAAAACCTACAACTGCAAGAAATTGGTGTGAAAAGGTTTAAAAAAAGCAAAAAAAATATTTGGCGGAAATTCAAGCAGCGTTATAGACACAGCCCAAATAATGTATGAAGATATAATGCGACATTTTCTTATCATTTCTGTCTGGTAGCCAGACAAAAATTACAATAATAATGTAGTTTCTTTGATGTGAAAGTCAAACCGAAAGCCCAATTACATTTATAATGGTTTTAATACTTTTCGATCACGAAATGACCCTTTTTTGCTTCAAAAGGGTCTTTTCTTGCCCTGAAAATTGAATTTCTCGGTAATTTTCTAATAATATTTTTTTTTCACCAACTCCTAGCTCTGCATAAGAAGATTCCTAAAGAGGGAAAGCAGAGCTACTTTATAACTGGTCATTTGTCCAAATCTCATTAAGCAGCACTGGGCCAGTCTGCTGAACGTTGTTCGTTCTTCACTTTTCCCGCTCTGACCTTAGGTATCTTCTCTGTTTTGTTCCTTTTTTTCAGCCTTTGGTTTAACGCTTATCCAGTATATATCAATTTTTAGACGCTACTTGCATATACCACCCCCCCCCTCCAAATCAACTTTTTAAAGATTGTTTTTAAACACCCTATATCGGCTCAAAATCGCCTCAGGATTTCAAAAAAGATTATTATTTTTGAGTTCTGGTCGATGAAAAATTGAGTTTTGGACACTTTTAAAATTTAACTTTTCACCTGTTTTATCATATTTTGGTCACTGAAGCTGGGCAAAAAAAGTCTCTAAATGCATTTTTGATCAAGAGTCTTGCTCGAAATTATGTCTAAGGTAAGTAAGTGCGCGCATCTCTAACCAACCAAGCCCCCTGCATCCCCTTCGCGGGGCGTGAGATGCACACACCACATACCCTAGACGCAAATCACTCGAAAGTGACTCTGGGTGCATGAAAAAGCATGCATACCAAAGTTTATTTATGCGGTAGGCCCCAGTCAACAAAACTATGTTCAACATCTTCTTTTTTGTTTAAAATTTGTTGCTTTTTTGGTCCATTTCCACCCAAATACAGACCTAAATTCCTTTAAAAATGATCAAAATGGGTAGTTTTGGGTGGTCCCAAAACTCGATTTTTTATTGACCAGAACTCAAAAATAATGTTCTTTTTTGAGCTTCTGAAATAATTTTACGTCGATATAGAGTGTTTGGGAACATTTTTAAAAAAGTTGATTTGGCGGGGGGGGGGGGCTATATGCAAGTAGCGCCAATTTTTATTTATTTGATAAAATAATTTTTTTTGAGTGATTAATGATCATCATGATTAAAAGACAAAACATCTTTTTTGTTCGTAGTCTGTAGTGAAAATCAGGCAGGTGCCAATTGCTCAAAGACATAGTTTGGACCAAATTAAAATTTAATAAAAACAACAAATCTATGGATTGCAATCTCCATTTAAAGGCCGTGTTTTGCCAATTCTCTGTTTTTTATTGCTTACCGGACTGCATCTTTCTCGCTCTTTCAAGTGCTTGATGTTTTTATAGTTCACTTTCTTTATATGAATTGCTTTCTAACTTAGGCAGGGGTAGATCAGCTAGGTTGGCTTATATGTTCAGTCCGTCTTAATGTACGCTAGCCAGCCCTTATTTAAGTCCAAGTTTAAAAATTGCTCAAAACAACAGGAGAACACAGGCAGAAAGAAAATACTACAGTTATATTTGAATTTGGAAGCAACCTAGTTTTGTCACAAATAATTTCGAATTATTATTGTGTGCATTTAAGATTTTTTTCAAAATTCTGAACTATCCGCTAGTTGGATTCAAAGTTGCTTGACATTGCCAGATCGGACGCGTTAGGCAGGTCCACGTGCTATTCGGCTTTCGGTTACAAATTTTAGCTCAAATTGACTAATAAAAATACCCTGATAATCTGAAAACACCCAAAAAGTACCCTATTTTCTCAAATAATTACCCCCTCTTCAATAGTTACCCTTCATAGGCACCCTGCAACTGAGCTCAAGAAAATAATTTGGCAAATATGTTTTTCGCGGTACTAGTGCCGTTGGGCCTTCGACTCAAATTTTTTCAAAAGTAACCCAAAAACATATCCTACTTTTTTCTGCTTAACATAACAGTAGAAACATTTCTGAACAGTTTTCGATTAAAAAATTTATACTTTTTGACTTCAATTCCTCGATGGTAGATGGTCTATTTTTAGGTATTTTAGGGTCATTTTTTGGATATTCACTATATTTAGGCTTAAAGCTTAGGCAAGGGTAGGCCAGCGTATGTTAAGACGAACTTAAACATGTTTTTTTTACTATTTTATATTCTGAGAAACATGTTTAAGTACGTCCTCACATACGCTGGCCTAGTCGCCTGAATACCCAAAAATGACCCTAAAAGGCCTAGAAAGACCGTTCACCATTGCGACATTAAAGTCAAAATCTTTAGGAGTTAGAAAGTTTCTTTGAATCAGAAACTATCAAGTTCCATTCATACTCTCGCGGGTCACGGGACACTGGATACAAATACGTTTTTGTCTCTATCTCGGCTCCCAGCCATCATTTTTCACTACTTTTAATAGATCCACAAGGTAACAGACTATGCTCTAAAACATAGGGATAACAGATTTGCCATAATCAGTATCGAAAGCGGTTTTTTAGGCTCTCCCGCAGGTCAATGTCCTGTGGGACAAATTGGGGTAGGGTGGGTGGCCAACGGCATTAGTATTTTTTTTGCGTTTCCTCAATCACTGAAATCTTAGTTGACTACAATTTCTTATTCGGTTGAGCACTCGAAAATCTCAAAATCAAAATAATTTTTTTTTGACTTTTAAGGTTTGAAAAAAATAATAACCTCGGACTAACTAATAAATTAATAAATAATTTTAAATAATAATTCGAAACTAATTATTGATAAATTTACGTTATTCTCGCGCGAACTAAATTTTGAAAATTTCTCATCAAGTGGCTATAGTCCTTTGAAGGGGTTAACAGTCGCCGCCAATGAAATTTTTTCAGGTTCGAAATGGAGCTGGACATTTCAAAAAATTCATTACGTCACTGTTATTTAGTAGAATAAATATGAAATTTTATAAGAACTTATACTTTTCCTTCTTCAAAGTCACTAATCATATCTTTATTTTAGAAATTCACTTGTGCAAATACTTTTTTAAATTACACCATTGAAGAAAAACATTTTTCCAAATTCAATGCTCGATCAAAAAGGCAAAAAGAGCGTTGATGTGACCAATTTCGGCCTTTCAACCCACAAAACAACAACAATATTGTGACACAGGGAAGAAGAAATCAAGTTAGTCGGGCCCACTCGCTCAATAATACTACAATTCTTGATTGAGTTTTGCTCGTCCTTTTCGCTCATGGCTCTTTTCTTCTTTTTGTTCCCTTTTTTCTGTTTGTCGGCTGTTCTTTTCTTTTCAATTTCAATTTTTTTAAGTAAAGAGGAAAAACTTTGCTGCTAGATTTTCGAATTTACCTTTACTATTTATCTAATGCGGATAAAATGTGTGTTTGTAAAAGCCTTATTAATATAAAAATATTCGGCCCTATCCAACAAAGGGGGGGGGCGAGCCCCCCCCCCCCTGTTGATTTTTTTTTTAGTTATTTTTTAGGTTTGGGAAGGGTAAGCCTGTGTATGTTAGGATTGACTCAAACATATTTCAGACTCATTTTTTAGTCCGTCCTAACATACCCGGGCCTACCCTTGCCTAAGCCCAAGGCAAAAACAAATATAGCAAAAAATCAACAGGGGGGACCAAGGCAAAAACAAATCCCTGTTTGTTGGATAAGGCCAAACGTTCTTCAGGAATAATCTAAAATTTTGATTGATCAGGGACTTGCATTCTACAAGTTTTTTTCACTACCATTCTAAATAGAAGGTGAAAACATTTCTTTTAAATAAAATTCTGGTTGTTGTTGTTATTTTTAATATTTTCATTTTATTATTAAATATTATTCAATCCATAACTCAAAAGCAGTGCTGCACATTTCAGAATATTGGTACCAGCAGACCTCTTGCAAATTCGGCACCGGGCACCACACTGGCACCAACCTCTTGAATTGTCAAATTTGTTTCATAGTTTTTGATTATTGACTGCGAAATAGGCGTTTAATGTTATATTTTTGTATTTTATCTTATTTAACGATCTCGTGACTATTAAAAATTGAATTAGTTGAAAAATAGAACTTAAAGTAGCTTCATATAGGGTTTTAAGCAAAGTTTTCTTCATTCTCTTTTTGCTGGCATCGTGCCGAGGACACTGCCAGCGCTAAAAAAGACAGCACCGGCACCGGCCACTGAACTTTCAGCGCCGGGACTAGAACTAGCACCATCACCGACCCCTTGAAATTTGCGCATTGACACCGAGCCTAGTCGGTTTCGGTACCCGGAAAGCAGTTTCGTTAGCAACCAGTTTCGTTTATTTTTAACCCGGATCTATGTCTTTTTTTACTGACAATTATTTTATTAACCCTAAAGTTCTGATTTTTGAATTAATTTTATAATAACTAAGCCAAATTTCATAATACTTATTTATGTGGCATTGATAAAAAACGCCAAATACGTCATGACCTTGAAACTCTGTCTTCTGTTTTGATCTTATTAATGTAGTTTAGAGGTGTCACCAGGCAGTAGTAGTTCCACAATGATCAGAACGTGTATTATACTTTGTGCTACTACTTTGCTATTTTCTTCAGTCAGATATACAGCTGCCGATGTCATTGACCAGGTTAGATACTTTTTATACATACCGTCGAACCTTGATAACAGGGCACTCCAGGGGACCGGCTATCAGGTACTCTGTCATCGAGGGTGCTCGATTATCGAATTATGGAGGACCTTTCTAGGTAAAGTTCTAGGTAAGCAAAACAATCCACCATTCCTAATATTTCTAGAATTTGTCGCTCGACATTTTCATATATATTTTCGGTAAATTAGGGCGGAACAACTAAATTTAAATATCACGAAATGCCACGCACAAAATTCTGAAAATATTAGAAATTGTCTGGTAGCCGGTTTCCTTTGATTTCGGTAAGCGAAAATTTTCATGTGATTTTATTTTGCAAACTTTAAAGAGCTAAGTTTTTTATTTTCACTGTGAAACTATAACTCACGGATTCTCGATAATTAAGCATTTCGATAATTGAGAGACTCGGGTAACAGGGCACCCAATATGCGCTTCCGTGAAATATCTTTTATCGAGGTTCACGGTGTAGCTATCAGAAAATAAAAGATAGAATAAAAAGTACATGGTCTACCAAATTCGTGCTCAGTTTTTTGTCCCCTGTATTTATTATTTTTTGATTAATTGCCGAGCATTCTTTCTCGATGGGAAGAAGAAAATGTAGGCTTTTTGTTGGTACTTCTTTCGTGATTTTGTGTTCAAAATTTCATATTTTTCTTCCTGTCCAGAATAACTAAATGTTCTATCGATTAAACAGTGTGAACAGTGTTCTGGTATGGAATACATGACTCTCCCACGCACGTTCAAAGAGAATCTTGGAGAAAAGGCCGGATGCATTCCGACCCAGATCAGTGTCCACGCTTTTTGGTCAATAGAATATTCGATCCTGCTGAGTATACCCCCACCCCGAAAATGAATTTTTTTTTAAAGTGTTTCCAAACACCCTATATCGACCCGAAATCATCTCAGAAATTCGAAAAAGACATTTTTTTTAAGTTCTGGTCAACAAAAATTGAATTTTGAGTATTTTAAAACCTCGATTTTTGACCTGTTTTACCATTGGGGCTTGGAGTTCACTTACCTCAGACATAATTCCGAGCAAGATTTTTACACCCTATATCGACCCAAAAACACCTCAAGAGTACCAGGCCCCTGCGCTTCCTTCGGGGAGCGCACGGGGGATTGGTTGCTTGGGGTTGAGATGCGCACACCCACATATTTTAGACACAAATCACTCGAAAGTGACTCTGGATGCATAAAAAATGTATGCATACCATAGTTTTTTTATGGAGTAGGCCCAGTCAACAAAACTATGTTCAACATCTTTCTTTTTGTACTAAATTGGCCCCTTTTTGGTCCATTTCCACTCCGATACAGCCCTAAATCCCTTCAAAAATGGTCAAAATAAGTATTATTGGGTTGTTCCAAAACTCAAATTTTTTTATTGACCAGAACTCAAAAATAATGCCTTTTTTGAACTCCTGAGGCGATTTCAGGTCGATATAGGGTGTTTGTAACATTTTACAAAAATTTCATCGGGGGCGGGGGGGGGGGGAGGGGGGCGGTTGGTGATCTGGGTTATACTCCGGTACTGCCGAATATTCAGTCATTCTTGAAAGGAAGGAAATTACCTGAAAATTTTCACAGGCCAGAAAAACGTGAAATTTTAAACACAAAAAAATGAGTGAAGTACCAACAAAATGCGTAGATCCTCCTCTTTCTGTCAAAAAAAACTTGCAAACTGATGATAAACATAAAAGTTATGGCCGAAAAAAACCGAGAACGAATTCATGACATTCTATTTCAATCAAAGCAAATTCAAATTTTTAGTTAGCCAGACAAAGTAAAGCACTGATAGCTGAAGCAGCCATTCAGGCGTCAACATCAGACAATGCACTTGTGAGGAGCAACGTTTTGTGTGGAGGAAATGAAGGTGCAGGTCATGGGTTGCATTGACACTTGCTGGGATCGATTTCAAGAGGTCATTTGAAAAAATATTTTTTTAGTGTTTTAAATATTGGGAATTGTTTCTAGATCACCTCTCATCCTGCTGACCTGAGAAAATGTTTCAGCCGAACAGACAGTTTGCTAGAGGAACTGATGACTTGCTTTGAACAGAATGTCGATGCGTAAGGAAATTTTTGATTGACTAAAAATGTTTAATACACATTTTCTAGCTGTTTGGATGAGAGAGCGGAAACCATGATTCAGAAGATCAACATCACAGAACTCTTCAGACTTGGCGTAATCCAAATCGAAAAAACCAAAACACAGCTGACCAAAAATGTGGCTGGTCCCATTAAAAAGATTCTGGACACTGCTGGAAACTTTGGTAATGAATAATTTAACCTGACCCCATATTAAAAGAATTTGTTTGCCTCGTTTCCTCCCTGTTGGGTTTGTGATTTTTAGGCTCAAGCAAAGTTAGGCCAGCGTATGTTGTGACGAGCTCAAACATGCGTCACGAACTACAAAAGTGTAAGACAAAAGTGCTTAAGTCAGTCTTAACATAAGCTGGCGTACTCTTGCCTAAGCCTGGAAATAAGAAAAAAAATTAAAATGGCAACCAAGGCAATTTTTTTTAGTTTCAACATGTTTGTTTTAAAAATGTTTCCTGAACTGCAAAAGAAAAAAGATGTTTAAGTTCAAGCTAACATATGCTGGTCTACCCTTGCATAAGCTTAGAAAATCACAAGAAACAACAGGGGTGAAAGAAAAGAAAGCTGTTTTTGGGGATAAGACCTGATAATGATTATTAAAAATAATTCTAAAATACCGTATTGACTCTATTAACAACCCCCCCCCTGTACTTCGTACTTCTCGGAATCATGTCTAAAGTAAGTGTGTGCGCGCATCTCTAACTCTCAAGCCCCTGCGCCCCCTTCGGGAGCTTGGGGGCTTGGAGTTGAGATGCGCACACCCACATACCTTAGACACAAATCACTCGAAAGTGACTCTGGAGGCATTAAAATGTATGCATACCAGAGTTTCTTTATGCGGTAGGCCCCAGTTAACAAAACTATGTTCAAATTTTATCTTTTGAGGGTCTTTCAGGTACTCTTTCCGGGTGGTGTACCTTGGTCCCCCAAGACAAAAAGTCAAAATATAGTCGTTTTTTTTCTAAAAATGGCCTTCTCACACCTAAAACGTTTTTCTACACGTTTCAAGCATTAAAACAGCAAAGTAAAGGCTTTTGGGTCATTTCGAGAGGGCATGCTACAGTTTACTTCAGCCAGACAAACAATATTGAAATTGAAAGTTTATACACATTTTTTCGCTTTCAGGAATTTGTGTGAAGGACTGTTTTGTGGGCAAAAATGCCCATGGCTTCTGCTTTGACAGCAAAGAGTAAGAAATCAACAAACAAAAATATCACACAACACAAAAATAACTTGCAGCTGCCAACCTTTGTTAGCGGACAAAAAGGCAAAGAAGTCTTTGAGACAGTGCACCAAACTTATTGACTGGAAAAAAGAGGCTGGAGAACTTTGTGATTGCTCTGTTAAAGCTGGACTATCGTCTGTTTTTCATATTGCTCAAAATTTTGACAACAATAAAAATAACACAAATAATTGCAGAGATCTTCACGACTACTGCCCGATGCTGCGATTGATCGGTGGAGGCCGCCGACAGCCTAATATCAGTGGTTAAACCTAATGAATATCTGTATTTTAAGAGTCTGTTTATACTTTCAAAAAAGAGTTTGTGTTTTAATGTCTACTTTACTTTTCATATGTTTGATTGCCCAGTTTTAAAAACCGGTGAATTTTTTTTAAGAAAAATGAATACAAATTTTTATTGTTAGCATTTTTATTTTTTTAGCAAAGATTCATTAAAAAACTTAGTCTTCGGGGGTTTACATAATTAAAACAATGTCCGACCGGATTTCCTTATTCATTGCCTTCGCAATAGCACTTGAGGTTTTAGCAGTTTCTATATGTGGCTATATTGCGACACGTGTAACTCGTCAGGGCTAAATTGAACCTGAGCCCCACACTCATCTGAACCTGAGCCTCCCAGTCACTTGAACCTGAAACAACTTAGGCTTAGGCTTAGGCTTGGTGCCCCAAGGCAAAAAGTCAAAAAGATAATGGAGGAGATCGAGACAGGAGTATATATGCTGGAGTATATATTGTTTCCTCTTTACTTTGCCTTGGGGAACAAGGCAAAAAAAGTGACTGGGGGGGGCTAATTTGAACCTGAGCCCCGCCCACTCATTTGAACCTGGTGAGTGTCCATCGGTCGCTCATTGAAGGTCCGTCTCGACGCAAAGCCATCTCAAATTGAAAATACTATCTTAAAGTTGTTTCCTCTTTACTTTGCCTTGGAAGAACAAGGCAAAAAAAGGGACTGGGGGGGGGGGGGCTCAGGTTCAAGTGAGTGAGGGGGGGGGGGGGGGATGCTCAGCTTCAAGTGCTCCCTCGTCAGCTCTTCAGGCGTTTGTCCCCAAAGAAAATGAGGTCTCTAGCCGTAGACCTCCAGAGAATATGGGTTCTCTAACCATTTTCATGCTCAAGAGCTCATACTCTCTGGCAGTGGGCTCCAAAAAGAATTAGTTCCCTAACCGTGAACCCGCAAAGAGTATGGGCTCTCTAGCCGTAGACACTTGAAGAGTATGAGCTCTTTAACTATTTTAGAATTAAAGAGCTCATACTCTTTGGATAGGGTGGGCGGGGGGGGGGTTGTAGTTAGGGTCGGTGTTGGGGTGTGCACTTGAGCAATATGACTCTAAACCAAAATTAAACAGTACACATTAGGTTAGGGCTGCCAAATGTCTTTATTTGTGAGATTTGCCCTCACTTTGGGGTTCCAAATCTTATTCTTTCATGGAATTTTCAGTCAAAATCTTATTTTTCAGCAGCGAAAGAGCAATAAGCACTGAATAAAATAAAATGAAAAAAATCTGGTAGCTCCGCATTAGGTACATTTTTTCACTTTTAAGGAGCTGCTAAGCATACCATTTCAAAGACAAAATTTGTAAAAATGAAGCAGTGCCTCGCCATGAAACAAATAATACTGTTTACAAAAAAATAGGTACTATAATTGTTTTTCGATTTAATTACAATTCTTTCTTCAAGCTTGGTGAAAACAAGAACAATTTTTATTGGGTACGCGTCGTTTGTTCGAAAAGTTCATTTGTTCGAAAGTTCGTTTGTTCGAAAAGTTTGTTTGTACGAAAAGTTCGTTTGTTCGAAAAGTTCGTTTGTTCGAAAATTGTTCGAAAAGTTCGTTTATTCGAAAAGCGTCTGTTCGTTTTGTTCTCTGTTCTTTTGTAACGATTTTATAAACAAATGATTTTATTGGTAGAACACAAACAAAAATAAATGAGATAACAATTCAACAACAATTGGCCTTCATTACCTTCATTTGACTCGACCAATTCTTGTTGCTGGCTCGACCAAAAGGCAAAATCCTAAAACAAATTCATTGCCAGTGGTCATCTGTGAATAAAAGCACTAAACTGTTTTGTTATTCATCAAATTCATCTCCAAGCCAAAAGAGTTCCGGAACGTTCTGAGCAAACTTGTAGGTCTTGACCGCCTCTGGGATTTCAAAGACCATTCCATTAATAGCCGCCGGTTCCACTCTGCCACGCTTTCTTGTTCTTCCAATGACGAGCCTTCCTGCGCTTTGTCCGCCAACGCCTGCACAGCTTCCGGAACATTCTTGAGCAATTGATTGAAGATCTGTGACGGCTTCTAAACAATTAATCATGAGGAAGGATCAAGAAAAAAAAAAGGCACCCATAGAAAATATGGGTGCCGAAAAAAGACAAATCTTTTTAAAAAGGACCATTAGAAGCCGTGGCAAGCCGTTTAATATAGATTTTACGGCATGAACCGGAAGCTTATTTATATATTTGATCTCTATAAGTATTGGCACACCTCCTGAAAAAATTTTCCTTGTACCCGTTTTGTTTTTTTACAAAAGTTTTTTTCTCTAAAAAGTTTGAAAAATTATTTTATCATACTTTTTGTACATTTCTGAAAAAAATCCTAGCAAAAATGGTAAGTAAAAGTTTTTGTTTTGTTCCCTCAATCTAACATTTTTCGAGGATTTATTTCACTTGAATTTCAGCAATCTAATAACTTCCGGGTCTAAGGATTTGAAATCGTGTTCTTGGCATGGTGTTTTTGACCCAATTTTTGAAGACTTTTCTCAGGCAACTTAGCACTCATTCTGTAGCTCATCTAACATGCTACAAAATGAGTGCTAATTTGCCTGAGAGCATTCTTCAAAAAGTGGGTCAAAAACACAATGCTAAGAACACGATTTCAAACCCTTAGACCGAGATTTATTAGAAAAATGCGGTATTCAATTTTTTCGCCAGTATTATTATTTAAAAAACCTTTACCTCGCTCTTTCCAAAGTGCTTCTGTAGCAAAGCTTCGAAATTCGTCATGTATTGCCCAGTTCAGAAAATGATCGCAACTTTCGTACCCTTTGTTGTAAATTGGTGTCTCAGAGATCTGAAAAAATTTAGTGAATCTAAAAAAAATTGCTTCTTCCAGACACAGATTACCTCTGATTTGGCTCTTTTAATAACGGTGTCTGATGAGAAGCTTGAAAAAACAAGGCGCAGTTTGTTGTTGATTCGGATTGGACGAGAATTCCAGGAAGCAGTTATGGCGCCATTTTTACAAGTTTTTCTTTCCTTTATCTTGAAATTCTTATTATTATTATTTGATAAGCATTCAAAAATGGTGCTAAAATGTAGAGTATTTTTAAAGACGACATTGAAATGCGAAATTTTTGATTTGTAAAAAATGGAGGAATCCAATCTACAGGGTTTGAAATTTTTCAAAAATTACGCTATAAATTTGACTACTGCCTGCAACAAGAGCATAGTCAATGACCGTTGGATTGTCCACAAAAAGCAGATAGTGTGGTTTGCCTGAGTATTGCTCTAAAACATCGCCAGCAATTGGTTTTGCACCGTTAATGAGGGCATGAAGACCGCTGAACCATTTGCTTACAATGTGAGTCCGAAGCCTAAAATGGATAAATAACGGCAGACAAAATGAAGTAGGTTAAAATTACAGTGATCCAAACAATTTTAGTTTTAGTTAATGATGAAAATTAGACAGAATGCGACAGTTCTGTCCCGCCCAGTCAAAGTCTGAAACATTGTCCCGGAATTTTGCCCGAAAATTTTTTCGCCATCTGTCCCAAAAAAATTCAAATTTTGTACCGTCTCGCCGCGAAATATTGAATTTCCGACGCTACTCGGTAATAAACACACACCACCCCCGGCGCCGGCTCCCGGCGCCGATTTTTCGGTGGACCGGCGCCGGTGTCGGCGCCCAGCGCCGATTTTTTTGGCCATGAAACTATGCTACTCGGTTATACCCCAAGGGGTATAATACAATTATCATTAAACAACTGGGTCACACAGACACACACATGCAAAGGGTATAACACCGATTCGATACAAAAACTGATTCCATACACTGATTCGATTAACTAATAGTTTGACACACTAATCATTACCTTCAGCGGATTGACATTTGTTGATCGCTTTTTCGGTATCTCACATGATTATATTATTCTTTGCCTGGGTTAACAAAAATGTTTTTGTTTGCAGTTTATTCAATGGCTAACGTGCAAATGGTTCATTCGAAGCGAATTGGAGCAAGGGGCTTGCACGTGCCCCCCCCCCTTAACACACTATTGGTCGAAAACAACAGGGAGGACCAAGGCATACTTTTTCGGGAATAATTCAAAAGTGAAATACTTTTATTCAGTTTATCACCTTTAAAAACTACAAACATACCTTTTGCTTTTGTTCTCTTTTCGTCTTGATCAAAATTTGTGATTTGGTATTTTAAAAAGCGGTAAGTGTATGCTCCAGTTTTTTAGTTTCATACAGCCTACTTTCATTTTTACCATTGTCGCTTTGCACAGTATTTATAATTAAAAGAAAGGAAAATATGAAAAAATATACATTTTAGTTCATTAAAATATTTTTAGAAAATTTTATAATATTTTTTCTTAACGTTAGGGCTCAAATTTTGCTGAGCTAGTGGTGTCTTATTTTTTTGGGTTAGATATGTGAATATTAAGGGAGCATACAAGGAAGACGTCAGACGGAAAAGAGAAGGTGAAAATGGCATCGAGAAATAAAAGGAATCACAAGACTATGCTTGAAAAAATGCTTTTTACAAAAGTGCGTTTTTCTTGTAAAAGTGCTTTTCAAACTGCACTTTTGATGTACAAACTCAGCTTAGTTTTCATGTAAAATAAAAATCTAAGGGCAAAGAAAATTTGACCCTAGTAGCGAATACCCACCCCCCCCCCCCAACGATTTTCACTTTTTTTTTTAAAAGTACCCGAATTTATGTCCCAGACCCCGGAAAATGTGCGCAAACTCTTTATTAGTACAACTTCCATACGCTGGCCTACCCCCAAGCCTAAGGGCTAAGCCTAAACTTGTTGTTTGCAAGGGTAGTTACAGCAATTTTAAAAGGTCGGATGCTTCGGAGGGGGGGGGGGTGTTTTCGCTACTAGCGCCGAAAATTTTTGTTTTATGAATAATATGCTCATGCTGTATTTTCTTTTATCGATTATTTACTTGCAGTCAAATATTTAAGCCTGAGCTTCCTTGCATCAGCAGTTGGCCAGCTGGCATCAACTTTGGTGAGCCAGTGCGGGTTTTAGTATCGTCATATCAGTCGAATTGAGGTTACAGAGGTCTGGAGAAAGTAGACAGCAAAGCGCATTTTCCATTTTTATTAAACAGCATTATGGCTCGTTCAGAAACCCGGAGTTGGAATTGGCGTTAGAGTTGGGATACTTGGCATCGTGAACACACTTTACTCCAACGCCACCTCCGACTCCATCATGTTCATGAAGTTGGATTTGGAGTATCTCTGATTAGTGAAGACCTTTTATACCGGAAACCGGTACATTTTTCCCCTCTATGGGCTATTAGTGGCGGCAGCCTAGCAACTATGAGTCTGAACAATCAAAAGGCTTGAAGAAAAAAAAAGTTTTGGCGGAAAACGTGCTCACCAATTAGAGATACTCCAACTCCGACTTCGTGAAGACGTTGGAGTTGGAGTATTTTGCATCGTGAACACCCCTTACTCTAACTCCGACTCCAACGCCAATTCCCACTCCGGGTTTCTGAACAAGCCATTAGGCCGCTATGACTTTAAATATTAAGAAAAATGTCTTCGAAAAGGAGATCTATCCAATCTTACGAGCAGAGAGCATACACACACAACAACATCTCAGAGTCTTGCGAAAATGATCGAAATGGTGAGAGCTCACAAGCAGGTGGTTTAGTTTTTTTTTATCGATCTATACATTTCCATTCGTGTAGTTTTTTGAATCAGCCAAAAAATATGTTAAGCCTTATTCTACAAAGACAAAAAAACTTTTTAGCCTGAATTCCTATATTCAATTTTTAGAACCGTCTACAACTGACATTTTTCATTCAAAAAAACAGGCCGAAGCATAAGTTCTCTCAAATATCGCTTTTTGGACTTGTCAGTGGGGAAAAAGTGCCCAGTTTTTCGAAAATGTGCATGAATCTGAATATATCCTATCACAAGGTGGATAGGCGCCTTCCAGCAACCTTTCATTATTTTTTCCATGTGTCCTTGATTTGAGTGGCAGATGCAACTTTTATTCCCGAAAAATATTTGATAGCATTTTGATGCATTTTTCCACGAAACCTGCAATTTTTCACTTCGAGGTTCAAAATCTCACATTTTCAGAAAAAAACTTAGATCTATAGCTACGTACACTGTAAATTTTTTCCTCTCTGAAAATTTTTTCTGCGGGTACCATCTTGTAGCTAAGTTTCAGAATTTTAAAATTAGTCATTTACAAGCTAGATGTAATGAAAAAATTTCAGATAAAAATGCGTAGGTATGCACTCAAGTCGACACTCGGGTCGACACTCGACGGACTGTAGGCCTGAGTGCGAACCTAAGCAGTCTGAACCATTTTTTCTCAGATTTTGCTTGTTAATAGCTCATTTTGAAACCTTGAATCTTAGCTACAATATGATACTGAAAGAATTTTTTTCACAGCTCAGCAAAATACACAGCAATTTCCGCGTTAAAAAACACGCTTAGGTCTAGCGGTAAAGCAGTGGCGTAGAGGGGGTGCACTTGGGGTTTTACGGTTGGTCGTCAGTTCGATTTCCATTGGAGGTATAGTTAATCTTCTAATTGTACCAAATTGCGTGAAATTTATTTTTGTTTGAATTTCACTGGTGCCCGCCTTTCAAAATGGTCCTACCGGCGGCGGGCATGTCCTTTGAATTATTTTGTACAGGATTTTGTTCTTTTCTAAACAAAAGCCCATAAAACTTTCTATTAATTTTTGCTTCTTCCTGCCAAACTAATGCCGAACGCTGTCGTCTGATACTCCTAATTTTACAGAGATTAGACTGTGCAACTTCTATAAAGGCCAAAAAAAAATTAGTGGAACCAAAAGGATGAGATGGCGCTAGTTTTTTTTTCATATACTCTTACACTTAGATTGTTATAGATATTTTTAGTCTCTAAATTTTTTAAAATTTTCAGCATGTTGCCATATTTGACGAGAGAGAAAATTTCACAATTCTAATTATGATATTCCCAATCCAACTTTCAATTCTACACAACTTTTGTTTACATCGCAACACTGGAATGTCGACAAAATACGGCTCCAAAATAACACTTGAAAATGCATGTTAGAGACCTTTGATCATCCTCGGAAAAGGCATTTATTCATTAGGCGAAAATTTTAGGTACTGATCATCTTTATGTCCAATAATCTTTTGTTCAGAAATTGATATTTTAAAACTATCAAAATAAAAAAATCAAAGAAAGTTTTTTTTGCACTTTCTTGGCTTGGTCACCCCACAGGGGTGTGTCATTCATCGAAAAGAAGCGATTCGTGATAATTCGAATGTTTTTTTCGGCTCTATTCCACATTGGGGGAGGGTTTTCGCCTTGGTTCCCCCTGTGGTTTTTTGGGACTTTTTAGGCTTTAAGCTCAGGCAAGGGTAGACTAGCGTATGTTAGGATGGGCTCAAACATATCTTGGACTCATGTTAAAGTACATTCTAACATACGCTGGCCTCCACTTGCCTAAGTTTTAGCCTAAAAATTCACATAAAAAATAACAAGGGAGACCAAGGCAAAACCCCCCACCCCATTGTGGAATAGGTCCGCTTTTTGTCTTGAATAAAATTTGAAATATATCAGTCATTTTTAGCGTTAAGGACTACGCTGAAAGTTTTATAAGAAAATCGGGTATGCTGATCACGAATCTGATGTCAGATTTGCAGAATTGATATTTTTAATTTAAAACAAGTTTTGATGGGTAGAAAATGAGCACAGGGGACCAAGGCAAAAAAGTGCAAAAAACGTTCTCGCTTTTCTCCATTCTGATGGTGGGAACATCAATTAATAAACAAAATATTATTAGATTCTGAAAAAAGGTCACACGAGCATTCTTGGAACTTATGTTAATACCGTATTTTCTCTAATTATAGACCCGTCTCTAATTATAGATCCGTCTCTAATTATAGACCCCCCTCGGGGGTAGGTTGAAAAATTATAGACCCGTCTCTAATTATAGTCCGCCCCCGCCTCTCGACGGGGGTCTATAATTAGAGACTCCTGTAAGACGTTTAATTTATATTACTATATTTTACTAAAAATGTTCACTTTAGGCCTATTCATAATTTTGATGTCAAAATGATCCTTGCACGCTTGACTTTCGAATAAGATCATCAGCGCAGAGTTTCACAATTATCACAGCTTATAAACGGGCTTAAATATGCCTAATTTTCGAAAATCGATCGTTTTCTAAGTATTTCTTTGACTGGTTTGATTGATATTTTCTAACATTATTTTACAAGTCACACGTTTCTTATACTGAAATGTAGCCAGAATTCTATGCTTTCACTATGTATAATTACACAAAGAAAAGAATAATATTTAGCAAGGGCAAAAAATTTAAAGAACATTCAACCATGTGCAATTAGATGCCATCCTACCCAGGGCTGTCCCGGAACATTGAGGTATATTTTGGAACTGACGCTTTTTCGCAATTCTAGTTTGCATGATGATTTATAGCCTCATGCTCAGAATATACTTGGCGTCATTTTCAGTATATGTTTGCATATAATCATGTAAAAAAATTACAAAAAATAAGTTTCGAAATAACACCGAAACCCGACCCTTAAAAAATTCCTGTCTTTCTTATTCAAACCTTCACAACTTACTTATTTTTCTGAAATTGTTTTGCCGTGAAGCGATATTTGTCTGATTCCTCATGCGTTTTTGCATGTGAAAAGTTAGTGAATCTTATGATACGTCGATAGTATGGGTATAATTTAAATCGCAGTATACTTTTGACTGATTTTTTTTATTTTGGTGGTCATTTGCATGAAATCACAAATTAGGAGATTTGCTGACAGTAAAGCAGTGTTAAAAATAGTTGCAATCGATTGCTCTGTAGTTTTAAGCTCAAAAAGTCACAGAAGTTGCTGAAAATGGAGTGTGCACTCAGGGGGATTACAATCTGTGACCTAGGGGATGCATGTATGAAGTTAGCATCCACAGCCCCGCCCCATCCTTAGAAATTTGGTATTTTTTTTTGTAATCATCGAGGTTGAAAAATATAGACCTGTCTCTAATTATGGACCCGTCCCTAATTATAAACCCCTTTCAGGGGTAGGTTGAATAATTATAGACCCGGGTCTATAATTAGAGAAAATACGGTACCCAATATATGGTCAGTATGAGATTTTTTTTTTTCAAAAACAACTTTAAAATGTATTTTTTAGCAGGAAGAAAAATAAAAAATGTGTATTTGTTCATCGCCAGAAAATCAAACACAAAATGCTGAGAATAAATAGTTTCAATTGGGGTGGGTGCAATCAATCACCCATTTTCGGCTGGACCTCTTCTTTTGATTTTCTTAAGGTATTGATATTTTTTGGTTGAATTTTTTTTATCCAAGTTTTGCAGCTGCATTTACGGTTGATAAAAGTTAGTTATGCAAAACGCGAACAACATGGAAGAGCCCTCCTGCTCTTCTGCATTATCCCTGGGATAGTGGAGGAACGGGTTCAGGTAGATAGAAAAGCTCTGGAAACTATGATCTCAGGTGAGTCAATTTTTGAGTGTTTTGACTGCCGATTTGAAAATTAAAGTTTTTTGTCGTCTTTATTATAATTAAGAGAAGCACCTCTTCTATTGTACCGTGAATGTTTTCAAACAGCCATCCCAAAATCGCAAAAATTTTGAGTCTATCTCAACATGTTTGGGTGTAAGTTCCGAAATCGGGAAAAAATAATCGGTAGAGCCCGTTAGAGTTAACGCTAGAACGGCGGAGCGTACTAAAGTGTGCGTATTGTACCAAATGTAATGCTAAACAATATAGGCGGAAAAATTTCCGAAAAGGTGCTTTAAAGAAATGCACTGGGTCTTTTTTTTTTGTTTTTGATTTTTTAGGCCATCCAGGTGGATATCCACCTGGCCAGGTGGTACCTACCCAAGTTTTTGGGGTTTTGGTGTTGTGAATCGAGATTTAGGTCTCAACAAACCTGATTCCCCACACCATTTTACATAAAACATTTTCATTTTTCAGAAAAAATCTTTTTCTCAGGATATCCAGCTGGTCTCCAGCTGGTTACCTACCGGGGTTTTGGTGTGTTTTGGTGTTTTCGTATAGAAAATCGGGTTTTCGGTCTTGACATACTCGATACGCCACACAATATTGCATATAATACGATGATTTGTTTTGGAATTTGAGTGAAAAAATTTTTTCAGGTGAATATACACCTGACCAGGAGGTACCCACCCCGGTTTTGAAATTCGGCTGGGCAAAATCGTAATTTTGGCCCGGTCAAACAGGATTCGCCGTACAATTTTGCATATGATAGCATGGTTTATTTTTCAAATTAACAAAAAAATAGTTTTCAGGTCATCCAGCTGGTCTCCAGCTGGTCAGGTGGACATCCAGCTGGTCAGGTGGTACCCACCCCGGGTTTTGAGATTTTGGTGACTGAAATCGCAATTTTTGTCTCGTCAAACCCAATTCCTGATACAATTTTACATTAAATAGCATTATTAATTTATCCGTACAACAATATTTTTTAATTCCGTGTGGGACCGACCACGATTATTTTTAACTCAATTCACAGGCCGAATTTGACTAAAAAATCTTGTGTTCAAACCAAAATCGGTGCTGTGCTCGATTTCGACCAAACATCGATTTTCTAATTTTAGTACCGTTTTGAAGCCCTTGAAATTCGGGTAAGGGTTATCACAGATAGCTTGCAATAAAATTTGCAAAAAATCACGGCTCAATATATTAAAATGCGAAAGAAAGTTTTGGAAAATTGTCAAAATTTAAGGTCAAAAATGGGTCGAATTTTTGGCCTGAGTGCCGAATTCGTCTTCACAAAGAACTTTTATTTCTGCATTTTTTCATTCTCAACATCTTATACCAAAATGTAGCTGATATTCCAAATTTGTGCCCTTTCCGTCACACCAGCCTCACATTTACGCACCAAAACCCAACTTCCCAAATTGAGAAAGTAAAAATTTCTCGCCAAAACCCAAATCTATTTTTCAAAATTTTTCAAAAAGACCTGGAACTATTTTTGGCATTTTTTCCATAATCTACTCGATATTCTGACTGTCAAGGGTGCAAAAATCGAAAAATCGCGATCCAGCCAATGATCCCCTGGAATTCGGTTTAACTGCCAACCGGCTAGATGCTTAGTTTTTTCTTATGTATTTGGAACTTTTTGCGCGATCCCTTTTACAGCAAAAAATATGGACTTTTTGATGAAGTGAGAAAAACTGCCCCAGATAGTATTTTAGTATTTTAAAATACTGTTCAAAGTACAGAAAACTCCCTCAAAGGTGGAGAAACTCGTGATTCTGCGATCGTATTCGTGTTCAGCATGGTTGATTTACTTGAAAATCTGCTTTTAAACTCTGAGACTCAGTGTTAAATTTCAAATTTGGCTCAAGACAAAAAGATTTAAGCTCCGAAAAAAGCGACATTTAAATTTTTTTTTGTTCGCCATTTTTTGAGAAATGGCAAACATATCAAAGATAGCCCAAAATCTCGGCTTTCTAATGCAGCATAGCAATTTCTAAAGTGATCATGGAATTTTGGTTTTTTTCATCGATTTGTAAAATGACCCGTTTTTTCGCGGTAGTTTTGAAAATTCCAGTGCAATTCACTAAAGCACATTTTTCGGAAATTTTTTCGCCTATATTGTTTAGCATTACATTTGGTACAAGACGCACACTTTAGTACGCTCCGCCGTTTTAGTGTTAACTCCAACGGGCTCTACCGATTATTTTTTCCCGATTTCGGAACTTACACCCAATGTTAAGAAAATGCAAGAAATAGCTTTGCAAAATATCCCCTCTTCCCTGAGATACTGAAATATACAAAGCCGACTCAATGTATTTAAAAAAACAAGAAAGACATTTTTTCATTTCCTTTGAATTAAATTAAAATATAAATTTTATATTAAATTTAGAAAAATCAGAATACGCCAGCTCTTCTGACTCTTCCAAAGCAAATGAGTTATTTGAAAAAGTAGTTATTCTTTTTATACAGTCAGTTTTCGGTATTTTCAGGGATATCCAGGTACCCTTTTTGGTTTATTTAGCTCGGGGGACCAAGGCAATTGGTCGACTTATGGTAACCAAAATTTTTTCGAATCCCTGACTTTTAAGTACGGAAATTGTTGGGAAACAACTTTTTTCATCGTTTTTAGCGTATAAAAATTACTTAGAAGACGTCTAAACACTATTCTTAGTTTACCAAAAAATAACCCTACCCTACGCCCCCCCCCCCAGCCCCCACCAGGTACATAAGTGCCAAAACTTTAATTGGAAAAAATTCAGGTAGAAAAAATTTTGGGAGTGGAAAAGGTGTGCTGGCCCACTAAACTCAAGATTGGTGCAAAGACAAAGAAAGGTTAATTTTGAAGCTACTTAGCTTTATTTTTATAAATACAATTTTAGATCCTTTCGTGAAAATTTTTGGTACTGAAGACGGTGTTAGGCTGGCCAAAGCTATGATAGTGGCTAACTTTAAAAGCAATGTAATTTTTTTATTAAACTTGAATTTTTCTCCAATTTCGAATGCAAATTCGAATAATAAACATGATAACATTTTAATTGACAGCATACTGAGTGCACGCCCTTCCAAAGAGTATTAAAATCGAGGGGTATGAGTTAGGGTTATTGCGCTTATAATAAAAACTTTTTTTGTAGAAAGACCGAGAGTATTCGCCGCTTTGCGACCGAAGACCAGCACACTGCACATTGCAAGGAATAGGCGTTTTCTGAATATGCACCACCCTGTCCTACGCCTAGAGAATTCATACTCTTTGAAGGTGGTGTACTTGGGCTTTTGCTATTTTAATTTGGTCCATTTTTTAATTTTATGTCATAATTCCAATCTGATTTCTGAGATAAATACGCAGAAATTTTTTTGCTTTAGAAAGACAGAATAACTCTAAAAATGGAGATCAATCACAGCGAGCACAGCTTTATAATTGGACGAGGGGGAAAGAACACCAGACAAATTATGCAAGATACTACTTGCCACATTGTAAAAACTTGTTTTTTTTAAATAAGTTAAATTTTAAATTTGCCATTTCACAGCATTTCCCTGATTGCAATAAAAAAGATGAGAGCATTAGAAATGACCAAGTTTCTATTGCTGGCTCTATTGCTCAGGTGGAAAAGGCTAGAGCCAAGTTAAGAGTAAGTTTGATTTTTTTTCCTTCAAAAAAGTTTATCGGCCCTATCCAACAAGGGGAGGGTTTTTCGTTGGTCCCCCTGTTTTTTGTTACATTTTAGGCTTCAGTCTTTGGCAAGGTTAGGCGAGGGTTTGGCAAGGGTATGTTAGGACGGACTCAAACATTTCTTAGACTAATTTTTAAGTCCTTTCTAACATGCGCTGGCTTACCCTTGCCAAAGTCTAAGCATGAAAGATAACGAAAGAAATTCAACAGGGGGACCAAGGCAACTACCCCCCCCCCTTTCTTATGTTGGTTAGGGCCAGTTGATCAATGGATGTTTTTTAGTTGACCTCACCAATAATAATGCTATTAAGCATTCCTAGAGGCTGTATTCGCTCCTCTCTAGACATCTCTTCTATGCTCCAGCACCCTTTTTCACTGACGAATCGTTTGGAAATCATCGATGTGTCCATCCATTTGTCTTACAACCCATTGTCCAACTCACTAGAAATACTGTTTAAGAGCTGTTCCGAACATGAGTCAAATTTGGTTGATGCTGTAGCTAGGATGTGCAGTTTACTGGGAGTCTATGTATATATTTTTCAAAGAGTTTGTCATAAAAATCAGCAGTCATCATTTTGTTTAGCCAAATGAAACAGCCTGTCATCTAAATTTCAACCTCCGCCCAGAGCTGCTCCACCTAGACTATGGCCTTCTCAGCCAGAATACTATCAGTTGGATCGCTGTGCGAACAAACACACAAATACACTTTACTCAACAACAAGGCTTTGCGGCCACTTTTTTGAGCATTGTCGGCTCACCCAGAGGATTGTTAATGAGTCGACGGTTTTTGATTGTAAACTTTCTCCTTTAACTGTTTTAAAAGTGATTGATAGCAATTTTAGGGTTTGTTGCCAGTGGTTCTTCAATTTAAACATACTGGCTCAGAAAACGATTTTAAATCGTTTTGTCTAAAGACCATGGAAAATGAGTTGGAGATCAGGATTAATGAAAAATGCAAAATTCTAAGCTCTCAACAAAACACTGTGGAAAAAGTATGTTTTAGCCAGATTTTTTGTTGCCCTTGGTCCCCCTGTGGTTTTTAGTGACTTTTTAGGCTAAACTTAGGCACGGGCAGGTAAAGATATATAAAGATAGACTTAAACATAAGTCTAAATATACGTTTTCGTCCGTCCAAACATACGCTGGCCAGTGTTTCCAAAAATGACACTGACATCGCCACAATGACATGACATTATTACCTGACAATAACACTGACAATGACAATGACTTTTTAGCAGAATGACAATGACATGTCAGGTCATTGTCATTCTGCTAAAAAAGTCATTGTCAGTGTCAAATCATTTTAAAAGTCACCTAGAAAGTCAGGTCATCGCGAATGTCATTGTCATTTTTGAAAACACTGACACTGGCCTACGTTTTCCTGAGCCTAAGAAATACTAAAAAGCAATAAGGGGACCAAGCAGAAACACCCCTCATCTAATGTAGAATAGATCCTAAATTGAATTATGCTTGAATAAGCTGGGTTCAGCAAGCTTTTTGGACGATAACAGTCACTTTACAGGTATACACAATAAGGACATTTGAAGCAAATCTTCAGCGTGCTTACATAGCCCGTAATCAAATTCTTCAATTAAGTGAGGCCGACGTTCCTTCTCCTGAAGAATATTCCTGCATTAATAATTTAATTTTGCAAGCTTTTTTAATAGATTCTGTAAAAATATATTACTAGTAAAATTACTTTTACAGAATAAATCAGCACATCATAAAGCCGCCGCCATACATTGAACGACCACAAACCTTGAAGTCTTATAGTGAAAACACTGACAAGTGTGAGACAATATATTCAAAGGATGCACAAATTGTAATTTAAATCTTAGTCAAAAAACGTAAATAATATTGGATTTGAGCCTGCTATACCATCGCATGCAGCCCCCAACTCTCCAGATCCGAACGAATCGCCTATTGCGGCTTCACTATTAGCAAGTGCTAAAAATATCAACACCGAAAAAGGGTTTGATTTATTTTGCTTTAAAAAAAAATTTAAAAAAAAAGTTAAAGCTCATAATCCAATCTAACTGTATAACTTCCATAAAAATGTTTTGCCACGTTCACAAACTACAGCATCTTCACTCACACTCGAGCTAACCCAAGCTGATATAGGCTTAGGCAAGGGTAAGCCATCGTATGTAGGGCAAACTCAAACATGCTTTTCCTACTTTTGGAAGCTTCAAAAAGCATGTTTGAGTCTGTCCTAACATACGCTGGCCTACCCTTCCCTAAGTCTAAAAATCTAAGTCTAAAAAGTCTAAAAAATAACAATATTTTGATAACAAAAATTTGTGCCAAAAAACAACAGGGAGACCAAGTACTTTTCAAAGTTGTTTTTTGCAAAAAAACAACAAGAAGGACTTCGGGGTGTACTCTGGAACATATATAGAGCCAAAATGTTAGTATTGATAGTATTGCGCTTGTAAACTTTCCTAAGTCCAAAAAAAGACCCAAAAGTGCGATAATCATTCATAGATATTTATTCAGCATTAGTTTTAGTGACTTTTGGAAAGCTCCGGGTGTAGAGAGGCAGTTCGGTCTCAATCGAGACAAAATGTTGTTAAAAGCTAGCAAAGGTAAATTTTGCACTATTCATTGAAACCATGAAAAAAATATGGCCAATTTAGCCATTTACACAATAAAACCAGAGACAACAAACACTGAAGATCGTCAACCCACAGATTTCTGGTCTGGTTATGGCTTTTCCAACTCATTACCAGCTGAAATTCTAAAAATTGGACTGTCCAAAAACATATGGGCTATAGACGACCAGGATATTGCTAATGCTAACAGTACTAACTGCAAGCAGCCATCTTTAGTCCAAAAACAAGAACCTAAACTGGCCAAAAGCCGGCCGATAATTGGAAGGAGTTTCAGTGATTTTGATCGAAATAGAAGTCACTCTGAAAGAGAGGTTTGATGATAACAGACTATTCACAATAAAATTTTCTAATTTAGATCTCATTAAGCTCATCCAGTCCCATGAATGCTCCATTAGCATCCGTGAAAGAAGAGGATGAATTTCATGATGTTATTAGCGTGAAATTTCAGCCCACCAAAAAAACAACATTTTTGTTTGATAAGGACTATGAAAACAATTTTACATCAAATGAACCTCTAAAGAAACACAGTAAGTAGATTTTTTTTTATTTTTCAGCCTTTTTAGTGCACTTCAAGGGGCATGCCTGTCGTCGATGGGAATATTTTGAAAAGCGGGTACATGCCAGCCCACATCCAAAGAGTATTTTTCTCTGAGCCTACCTGTTTCGGTTCCCTTGATTTTTTTCACCCCAATCTATTGCAATATAGAGTGTGTTGGTCTCTGGCCGCGAAGCGGCCACATACACTCTGTTTTGTTGGTGCAACAGGTGCGAAATAAGTGAAAAATAAAAAAAAGTTGGCTTAGAGAAAAATACTCTTTGGTGTGGGTGCGGGCACTTGGGCTGCTTTCGCATACCAATGAAATTCAAACGTGAATTAAATTGAAGCGATTCGGCGAATTTAAAGCATGAATTAATTTGAAGCAATTCAGTAAGAGTAGAAGAAAAAAATGCGCCCAATAGATAGCGAACTTACAATCGACTTTGAGAATAAGCCGCTACTCTACCACCGTAAAAGCCAAAATTCACCCCCCCCCTCTTCAAAGAGTATTTTTCTCTAAGCGTCTTATTTGGGGTTCGCTTGATTTTTTTAAGTTATTCTTTTTTGCAATGTGCAGCGCGCTAACTTAGGATTAGGTTTAGGCCTTAGGCTTAGATGGAAAAAGTCTGCTCATAGAAAAATATACTTTGCAGGGGAAATAGGGTGTGCACTTGCGTATTTGTCTTTTACCACTAGACCACCGATGCTATTGAACATGCTAGTGTATTTGGTTATTAATTCCCCACAAGGTATACCGTATTTCCTCTAATAGCTCCCCGGGGCAGTTATTTTTTGGATGCCCAAAAATCGGAAAATTTCGGGGTCGATTTCGAGATTTTTGTGTGTTTAACCAAAATCTAAAAGTGAAATCGGTAGAGCTCGCGGAAGTTAATAAAACGCATATAACAGCTTTGAAAAATATTTCCTGTGGGCTGAGATATGGGTCTCCAAAGTTGAGGGAGGGGATTTATTAGAGCAGGGGGAACTATTAGAGGTAATACGATAATCAAAAATGTATTTTAAAATAATTCTTTTTTGAACTGACCTGGTACCCGCCTTTATAATATTCTTATTGTCAATGAACATGCCCCTTTAAAATAAAGCTTAGTTCAGAGAAAAATACTCTTCGGTGGGGGTGGGCACTTGGGCTTTTACGATTTAATTCAATACAGATTTCGCTGCTTCCACCAGTTTTTTCGAGCCTTCTACCACCTTTCCTGGAGATATTGTGTGGGACATCAGAGTGTTTCATGACCCATCTATTGTGCTCACACAGGTGGGCTGTAAGGAGTATTTGCCACAGTTCAGAGAGCAAGAGGTATGTTAACAAAAATAACAGAAAAAATGCAGCAAATAATTTTCAGATTGATATGCAAGCTTTTTTGCTGCTTGACGAAGCTAATTTGAAAGATATTGGTGTTTCAACTATAGGTGCTAGAAAAAAGATTTTCAACGCTATTTTACGTAAGTTATGACTGACTGTTCAATATACGGTTTCATGTATTTAGGGCTTCGAGAGTCAGCTAAGAAAAGTGGAAATGTCATATAATTTTTTTGAATTGATATAACTGATTTATTAAAAAGTATTTATGTTAGTTTTACAAGCTATAGTCGACTCTGTCAGTAACGCACGCCCAAAAAGTTCGTTCCCGCCTAGGGTCCGACACTTTTTTAACCTAAATTTCACAGCTTTTTATTGAATGTAATTAGGGATGATGGTTTTGGTATTTGCTGATGTGCGGCTGCGGCTTTTTACACAAAATCAAGTAGGCTGCGGCTATGTCCAAAAAAAATTTAACCGCAGAAAGACAATAGTGAATTGACCGGTCAGTTAATATTATTTGACCAGTCAATGAAAGTCGGTCAATTGTTGTTACCCGCTTTTTGAAGACTGCTACAGTCAACTCCCCCAATAGTACCTAAATTAATAAGAGAGTTGACTAATAGAAGTTGTTCTGTAGAACAACCAGAACATGGCTGGATTTAGGTTAAAGAGGCTTGCCCCCGCTATTACAGGGGTTGCTTGCAAATTCAAAAATTTTACCTAATAACTGAACTCATGTACGGTTTTTTTTATAAAACAAAGACTAGAATTCAATTTTAGGAATTGTTTTGCTATAAAAACCAAGTTAAAGAATCCGTACAGAAGTTCAATAATTACGAAAAAAAATTCTACTTGGCGCGCACCACCTGTGATAGTGTGGGCATGCCCATTTAATGAAGGGTTCAATTTACTGAAGGTCAACTTAAAGGAGTGTTATTTCTGAAACATTAGAGCGCGGCTAAGGATAAATGTTGCTGCGGCTATGCGGCTGCGGATGTTTTCTGAAAATCGGTGCAGCTAGCCGCTAGTCGCAGTCATCCCGTTTTTTGAATGCGCCTTTTTTTTAATTTTGTTCATTTTCCAGGTAAAATTGAAAAAGGAGCGAGTTTGAAAAAATGGCACAAACTAATGGAAACGGCCCTATGCCGATTTTCGGTATTTTACCCTGTTTTGGAAAAAGTCTCTATAGGCATTTTTAACGGACATTGAACGGACTCTTTGAAGAGGTTTGCCTGAATAACCTATAAACCTCAAAACAACAATGAACCAATTTATCATAGCTAGCTGAAGAGCTTTTGTGTGAGTACCGTAAATACTCTATTAAACGGCCCTCCTCTAATGAACGGCCCTCCTTAAGGACCTATATCTCAGCTTAGAAAAACAATTTTGCAAATCTGTTTTTCGCGTTTTCTTAGTTACCACGAGTTTACCTGATTCCACTTTTCAGATTTTGGTTGAGCACCCAAAAATATCAAAATCAAAATATTTTTTTGTTCGATTTTCAGGGGTTGAAAAATAAACGGCCCGGGCCGTTTAATAGAGTATTTACGGTATCTTGAGCCTTTAGTCTTGATTTTCCGACTGCAAGTAAACTAACTTTTTTACAAATAATATTTTTTTCTTACCATTTTGAAAAATTTATAAACACACGCACAATAAAAAATTTCGATAAACTTAGATTACAATATATACATTAGAATTTTTTTTTCATGCTTATTGTATTTGTTTGTGGAATTGTTGGAAGTAAACATCTGCGCTTTGTGATAGTTTTATCAGTTTCACACTTCTCGCTTTTTCCACCTTCTTAATCAAATACAAAAAAGTGGTAAGTGTTGCAACTATGTAGAAATTGACTATCTTAAAAGTAAAACTTTAGTAAATTCAACCGTAAACTTCGTTCCCGCCTAGAGTCCGACAACTTTTTTTTTACCGATATTTGGACTTTTTTGCGAGTCGTCTTCGGCCAGTCTAGTTCTATATATCGTTAGGATTTCTATATTACCGATTGTTTTTCAGATAAAAAAATTTTTGCCGAAAAGAATCCGCGGCTACTCGATATAACGGCCCCCTATTTTAAAAGTTTTGAGAGGGGTAAAACCGAGTAGCGCCGGATTTTTATAATGTTTATAGAAGTTTTTTCGCACAATTTTTTCAAAATTTTTTTTAACTACTCATTACTTTTCTAATAGACTTACCAAGGTAGTAAGTTCAGCAAATAAGCCATAAGATAGAGAGTTAGGGAAACAAATTAATGTTTTTCCAGTTGCAAAAACCACAAGAGAGCTGAGAAAAATAAAAGAATGTACCAGTGCCAAAGGAAAAATCAATTTTATAGACAGACGATTTTCTTTTATTTGATAAGATGTTTGCAGATTGTAGTTAGAAATTTTACTGAAAATTGTAAATTTAAAAAAATATCAAATATTTTTTAAAAATTTTTAATGGCTGCAGATTAAAAATAATTTGCCCTTTTGACCTTTAGGGGACCTTATTTTTAGATTGGTCACCACTGTTGTTTTTTATTGAAAAATGCCTTGAACCCCCTGCTGCAGAAGGTGATCATGCTAACCACAATCACCCTGATCACCACAATCACACTATCAACATAACTATTGTAGACAGGGCAGACCCAGGCATTTTCAAAGAAAAAGACAACAGGGGCAGGCCAGCTAAAACTAATGTCCCCTAAATGTAAATAGGGCAAAAATATTTAGAAACAAACGTTCGGTTCAGACGGTTGATATAGTAGCGTAAGTAAAACTCTGAAAAAGTCACTAGAATATCTATGGACAGTAGAAAATTATCCATAAAGCGCAATTTGTCAGAGGTGTTAGCAGTATTAGGGCTGCATTTAGACTTGACAATGCTGAAGTCTTCGTTGCAGAATATGTAAAAAGTGTAAAGCATAGTCAGAGACATCTTAAAAACAAATACTATTTTTATTTTTGGTTTCAATGCTAATTTACTGTATTATATGTGCCCTGATTCACTAACAAGGTAAGTACCTTAACTGATAATTTTATTAAAGAGTGAGATTTTTTTATGCTTGTACTATACTACCTGACTTAGATAGTGTAGATCAAAAGTGCTAAAAATGATAATACGGGCATTAATTTGCTGTCGAAAAATCGGCGCTGGGCACACCACCGGGCGCCGGTCCGATTTTCCCAAAATTATCCCGGTGCACTACGGCCCCGGCGCCCGTCCACGTACGTATACGGGTATCATGGTATAGCTAGAATATTTATCAAAAATTTTGCCAGAATACTTTTACAGTCAAACCTGGGTTATCCGACACCCCAGTTAACCGACACCCTCGGTTATCCGACACCTCAAATATCCTTCATTTGGCTGAGATTGGCCTATTCTCTGTCAACTGTCACCTCAGTTAACCGACACCTCGTTTATCCGACACCATAAGGCCGGTCCCCTTGGGTGTCGGATAACTCAGGTTTGACTGTACCAGGTTTTTTGACATGGTCATGGAAAAAAGAGCCTCTATCCATTTTCAATCAGGAGTTTTGCTTTCTTGAAAAACAGATGTCATTTTTATCGGTGTACACTCCATAATTTATTTGAAATTTTTTCGGCGTTAATTCAAAAAAGGCCTTGACTTTTTTGCCTTGGGAGACCAAGGTTAACCCCAAAAAATTGATTTTTCGAGAACCAAGTGCTACTGGTTAGGCTAAAACAACCGGTCAAAAATAACAAGTGGTTGCCTCTTGCCGAAAATCAAATTTTGCACCAGGCGGAGGGGTATTCTAAACTCTAGCCAGACCATGATACCATCAATTTTGATCAAGGCAGGTCTCTGCTTTTAATGATCACATCGAGCCATTAGTGCAGATTTAGATAAAGTCGGGTGGTATAGTAGAAACACATGAAAAATTTCAATTTTTGCTAAAAATATCAGTTCGGAAACTTTCCTTTTAAAATCCAAATTTTCCGATGCCTTTAGCATAAAACAACTAACCATAATAAATACTGCCAAAATACCTGCTTTTGCAGATCGTTTTTCGTAAGCATTCGCATAGAAACTGGCATAAATTCTGTCTATTGATACTGCTGCATGGAAAAATGTGAATCCAATGATACACATAATTGGTGGAATTTTCAGAATCATACACATCCAGCCAATAGTTGTGTAATCGCAAGGGTCATTTAAGGGAACAAGGTAAAAAATCTTAAAATTATACTTTTATCATTTCAAAAAGTCAATATTATAGCTTGTTTTTTATGATGTTTCTAAATAAACGCATTTTATCAGACGTTTTGTTTTTTTGACAGTTTTTGTGAGTGATGCACATGTAATTCATAGTTTCATGAGTATTTCTTTATCAAAATATTAAAAATAATAATCACTTGAAATTTATGAATGAGTTTATTGTTAAAACTTTTAAAATTCTATAAACACAAATAAGATTACCACGTCTCTGAAGTTGCCAGCAAAGTTAAATATGGCGTAATTCACATAGAAAAACGAGCCTCCAAGAAAAATTACCTAAAATTTTTAAACAACTCATTTTTTTTCAAATTTTAAGTGGCCAATTTTTTATCGCGTTGGGAGGATGTACAAGGATAATTTGGTGCGAGAGTGGGGTGAGGGAGTAGCCAGGCCAACCGTGACGGTATGTGACTTAAGATTATGGAATAAAGTATTTTTGGACAAAAAAGATACAATTTGATTGTTTTTCGTCAAAAACGCGGTTTCATCCAGTGCTCATTGTCTTTTTAAGCGATAAAAAGACTGACTAAAAATTTTGAAAAAGAAGATTTGAAGTCGTAAAATAGTACAAATCTTTTTAAAAAGTACACTGTATAAGAAGCTATGAGGCTCTTTTGAGAAATTAGCAAAGTCATGAATATTTAAAAATATTTTTAACTAGAAAGTGCTACAGTGCACTCTCGATATAAGCACACCCCTCAAGTTCGTTCCCGCCTAGGGTCCGACACTTTTTTTAACCCGATTTTCGAAGTCTTTTGCCAAACCTGATTCGTCAGTCTGATCAGAAAAATCGTACAGATTCTGATTCCACCAATCAGTTCTCGAGATAGCGACAAGTTTGCCGAAAAGACCCGTGGCTCTTGATGAAAGCACACTTTTTTTAAAAATTAGGTGTGCTTATATCGAGAACCGCAAGTCTTTTCGGCAAACTTGTGGCTGTCTCGAGAACTGATTGGTGGAATCAGAATCTGTACGATTTTTCTGATCAGACTGACGAATCAGGTTTGGCAAAAGACTTCGAAAATCGGGTTAAAAAAAGTGTCGGACCCTAGGCGGGAACGAACTTGAGGGGGTGTGCTTATATCGAGAGTGGACTGTATTGTTCAAATGTTTGAAAATCAAAAGACCATACTTGTTGATGACATTAAAAATTTGAAAAATTGAATTGAGCACGTTACACTTTTTTCCGATTTTTTTTAAATAATTTATTACGTATCAACGTCAATTATTAAAAAATGACAGAGAAAACACGAGAATCGAACCCACGCCTCTCGATTTTAATACTCTTTGGAGGGGAGTGCAATTCATATGCTGTCACCGCTGCTACGACATGGAACTACCTAGGCTGCTTATGAATATTTAGTTTTTTTTTATTTCGATATGCCAAGAATGCACAGGTCATAAAACAGTGTCCCGCGCGCATTGGAATTTGCCAAACTCTAATTGTCCATTATGGTCCTTTAACAAAATTCACTGAACTTACTTTTAAATTAGTGTGAAAAGTGAAAAATTTCTTCCTCCTATCAGTCAATATTCTCAAACATGAGATAAATAGTACAATAGCCAGGAGAGCCGATAAGCAATGTAGTGAATGAACAAGAAATGATGGGGTAGATTTGGCATAAATATATGCTGCAGAACAATTATTGATAGGCGCAGTTAATAGCGAAGACATTTTTCAGCCAAGAAAAATTAATATTATGGTGTTAATGCAAAGACGTCCACTTTATGAAACATTTTAGTGAGTTGTGCCCTTTTTATTCAATTTTTTTTTATTATTATCCTGTGTTTGCACTTTAATACATTTTATTGTTTCTTTTTCCTATATCAACTACAAAATCTGATTTATTGAATAGTAAACTCGGTTTTACACAGAAAAGTCGAAAATATAGACCAAAATATTATTCAAAACAGGTTTCAAAATTATAGCTTGTGAGAAAGTGGATGATAGAATAAATATTTTTTGTAAAAATACTGGAAAGTTACAAAAAATTGCAAATTCCAGTAAAAATGTAAAAATTAAAAGCAAATATTATAAATTTCCTTTAGGATAATATAAACTTAGTCATTTCCTTGTCAAACTTGTTTTTGAATATAATTCGATTTTTTGCCGGATTATTAAATTTTTTTTTTTCATGTTGTCATTTATATTTCATTATACACCTAGAGCGTTTTTCTAGGTCTGGTTTTTTGAACTCTAAATTTTGTCATCTTAGACTTTTCTTAAAAGTACAATTAATTTCTATATTCATAATAAATTCCACTATAACACCCCGAGGACTGTTTGTGACTAAATGTAAGGACTCGCCCGGACTTTAATAGGTAACACTTTACTTGGCCCCCCCCCCACGGCTGACCCACTTTCGAGGTGAATTTTTAAAAACCGATTGCATATTCGTGTTTCTCGACCCGGATTTTTACGGGAAATGATCATCAGATTCTGTGAAAGTGAAAAATTTTTTTTTGGGATTTGCCTTGGTCCCCCAAGGTAAAATTTTGGAAAAATTTGAAAAAAAAAATATTTTTTAAATTGGCGCCTTTTGAATTTTAAAGGGATTGAGGACTGTATTGGGAGGGGAAGGGAATAAAAGGGGGCCACTTTTATGGCAGAACAATAGAAAAGTAAATATATGTATTCTTCGACTGCCTCACCATGTTTTTCAACTGGGCCGTGGCAAAAAGAGACTCTATACCCATTTCTTGATCAAGAGTACCTCTCGGAATTATATCTAAGGTAAGTGAGTGCGCGCATCTCTAACTCTCAAGCCCCCTGCGCCCCTTCGGGGCTTGGGGGCTTGGAGTTGAGACGCGCACACCCACATACCTTAGACACAAATCACTCGAAAGTGACTCTGGATGCATGAAAAAGCATGCATACCAGAGTTTATTTATGCGGTAGGCCCAGTATTCAAAACTATGTTCAACATCTTCTTGTTAGGGGCCCTGTGTGATTAGTGGCCCCCTTTATTCCCTTCCCCTCCCAATCACAGGGGCCCAAAATTTGAATTTATAATCATTAGCGGAATTTGGCGCCAAATAAAAAATTTGGAAAAATGGTCAATTTTGGACCATGATTGTTTTGTGTTTCAGATATGATTTTTTTATAATTTTTTGTGAAATGCTGTTGACCGAAAAATTCCTTATTCCAAGGGCTTTCGAATAAGCCATCACTTGCCCATGAAACCTGCAGAATTTCAAAATGACAATTGATTTCTGCTAAAAAAGGTTAAAAATTTTCTTTACCTGGTTGACTTTATTGAAATCCTAGAAAGTGTTTTTGTCATATTTTTTTCAAACGAAACCGAGGGCTTGATAGAGGAGTAAATTTGCTACATTTTGGTACTAAGGACGTATGCAAAAAATGCAAATTTATAGTGTTTTATGCAAAAGTTAGAAAAAAAACGCAAAAACCACTATTTTTACTCGGAAAAATGGCAGTTGTTTGCTGTCGATGGTCCCTCGTTTGCAAAACTCTTGGTTTTAAAAATTCTATTTTGGTAAAACGATAGAACAGATTGTTAGCTTTCTTTTGGTATATAGAGATGCTAAAAAAATACAAAATTTGGAGTTTTCGATACAAAATAAATTCAAAATAATTTTAGATCTGAAGATGGTTTCCACCAGAAGAATGTGCGCTAAGCCAAATGGACTGTCTCTCTCCGAAATTCGTGCAGCCGCAGTCAAGAAAAGATGGGAAAAGAAAGGGCTGAACAAGCAGACGCAAATAGAAGCCAAAAAGCAAGCAGAAGAACAAGCAGGAATGATGCGTAAAGCTCGTCTGGGTAAGCTATTTCTTCGTGTTGTACGTGTTTCTAAGGCTCTTGTTCAGTAAAGCAAGCTAATCAGCAACGGCTGAAGGTCTAAAGGTCTAAAAAAGGTCTAAAAAAAGTCGGAAAATTTACTTTTTACCTATTTGATCATGTTTTGGTCACTGGAGCTGGGCAAAAATAGTCTCTAAATGCATTTTTGTTCAAGAGTCTTGCTCGGAATTATGTCTAAGGTAAGTGCGTGCGCGCATCTCTAACCAACCAAGCCCCCTGCGCCCCCTTCGGGGGCGCAGGGGGCTTGGGGGCTTGGAGTTGAGATGCACTCACCCACATACCTTAGACACAAATCACTCGAAAGTGACTCTGGATGCATGAAAAAGCATGCATACCAGAGTTTATTTATGCGGTAGGCCCCAGTATTCAAAACTATGTTCAACATCTTCTTGTTAGTGAGCCCTGTATGATTAGTGGCCCCTTTTATTCCCTTCCCCTCCCTATACAGCCCTTAATCCCTTTAAAATTCAAAGGCCCCGGGGCTTTTATTTTTCAACCTTCGAAAAATCCGGAAATTGTAAATCAAAAATGGTTCTAACTCTGAAAACCTGGTCGAAAATCGAGGGGGGCTTTTATTAGAGAGGGGGCCTTTAATAGAGAATATACGGTAACCAGTATTTGTCCTGACCAGAATCAGTGCTCATAGAGAACACAGTATGGGGGGAAGTCAACCAGTATTATGCCAGTGTTATATTGGAATTCAAACTAGCATTTGTCCTAACCAGAATTATTTAACTAGGAGCAGTCTTGTCAGAGAAAAATCATTCTTTAGTAAAGTTTTAAGAAGGTTAGTAGGGTTAGTATTTTTCGTGATCATAATGTAACCAGCTTTGGTCACGGCGCAGACCAGAATCATACCAGAAAGATCCAGAAAGCTATTGAGCTATTGCTTAGTACTATAATTGAACCAGATTTGATTTCCAAGCTCAAGGAGTCACATGACCAGATTTATGAACGAGTTATCGTCTCAATTAAATTGAGTGACGATCTAGACCAGATTTATAGTGGTCCGACGAGCGTCATCGCTTCGGTCACGACCAGTTTTAAGGTTGATCAAACTAGGGAGATAACCAAATCTAAGGCCGCCTCTAAGTCGCGCTCCCGCTGTGCCGGTGATAAGAAGACGTCTCCTCTGGTGGTGCCTGTCATGGTCAAGTCATCCGAAGAGTCCGCAAGCCAGCCTCATGCCTTTCAGCAAGTTCTCCCAGGATCTATTCAGCCAGCGGTCAAGTGCTCTTCGGTGCTTGATGGGGATGTCCAATCGCATATCTCTATCCGTGCTGATGAGCAGAGTGCCGCTCTTAACTGGACCCAGTAGATGAAAAACCAGCCTTCCGTCTTCATGCCAGCCGCAGTCAAGGTTTTTCACCGAAGTTTCTTTTTGAGCCCTTTTATTGGTTTTTTTGGTTCTTTTTCAAGGTTTTGGTTGCTTGAGTCAATAGTCTGCTAAAAGTGGATATATTACTGGATATACTATTCCATATGGCAGTAGTCCTTGGATCTTCAGTTCTTGATGGTGATGTCCAATCGCGTATCTCCATCCGTCTTGCTGACAAGCTCCGCTCCAATGCTGTGGTTGATAAAGAAGTGGAAGTATCTCCAGAATCTCTATCGTCAGAATCTATTGTACCAGTTGTGTCTTTGTATTGTGATAACCAGGCTTTGGTGGCTGGAACTTCTGGCTTGCCATGGTGCACTAATAAAGATACCAGTATGGAGAAATCTTTCTTTCTTACTTAATGTATATTCTGGTACAGAATTTTATTCTGAGCAAGTCTGCAAAAACGGATTTTGCCTGTCTAGAGCTCGAAACTTGACAAAAAAAAATTTAGTCACAAAAAATATCTGGTGATTATAAAACGGCTAGTTGACTTATTTTTTTTTAAATTTTTTTTCATAAAATTAATTTTGCACTAAATTTTGTACCAGGATATACATTTGTCTCGGGTGTTAAACAATCACGATCTCTCGGCTCATTTTTTTAACAGAGCGCTGCAATACAAATTAACAGTAACAACTTAAAAGACACTGTCTCTTCCTTACCACAGACCTTCTGTCAATAATGTTTTCTAATTATTTTTCGTTTGCATTTCGAATTTTAAACGTTTTGTCACATTACGACGCTGACAGTTGTGGAGCAGTGAAAGTCGGGCAAGTTGTCCGATCTGGCATTGTCATGCAACGTTGTGCTCGACTAGTGAATGGTTGTTAATTTTTGAACAAATTTACAAATTTATTTTCTAAACAATAAGCGTGAAAAAAAAACAATTCGAAATTATTATTGACAAAATGCGTGTGGACCCGCGCGCATTCAAACCTTCGAAGTTGCCATGATAATGAAGAGATGGAGTTTTTTAATGAACTTTTTTTCTTATCGGCCAGGAGTCTAATACTAGGCTGAAATAGCAGATAGTGGGTATTCACATCAACTAAACTACATTTGACCATGATGTAGCTCCGGAATCTTAGCTTTCTTATAAGCTAGAAATTTGATTCTGAAATTTGAAAAATTAAGAAATTCACATATTTGAATGAAAATACTTGAAGTAAAACCTTAGGGTACGCTCACAACACGTCCGCATCCGCTCCGCATGCGGGTTTATAGTGAGCACCCATCCGCATTCACACGTATCCGCATTCACACGTGCGTACGCATTTGCTTACGGAAATGCGGATGCATTGTGAGCAGCGAGCAAATGCGGGTAAATGTGTGTGAGCAAATTCGGATGTATTGTGAGTAGTTTTGTTTTATTTCCAGGCTTAATACCCTGTAAATGTGCTTAACATTAAAGTAGGACACCCAATAGGGGTTAGAAAGCAGGATGGCTTACATCTTTCAAGATGTAATACATCTTTTTCGGAACTTTCGAGTTGTCCACCCTAAAGGGAGGGTTCTATGTTGAAAATGGGATTTTTTGAGTTTTTGTAAACCAGATTTCAATATTTTTACACCTATATGTTTTTCACAATAAACGAATCGTTCTGAACATTCACTCTATCAAAATTAAATGTGATCATAATTTCAAGATCAAAACTTTTTTTGAAAAAATTTGCCTAGGCCCCAGTCAGGAGTAACCCAGAACTTCTGGAATGAAATTGGAACTTATATTTTTTGTAAAAACCCTAATAGACATAATTATATTCAACTTCATACTTAAAATAACTACAATAAGCAGAGCTATATTTTTCAACAAATTAATCTATGTGACCATGTTCGCAAGAATCAAGAAAAAAGCTCCTACAAAGTTTCATACAATTTCATAGATCTGGGAAACTTTTTTGGAAATATTTTTTTGTGTATTTTAGGGGCATGAGCTTATGCATCCATACCACCCTCACTAAAAAAGAAGTCCTGCTTACTTGAGTCATTGCCAGTATAAAAATGTCATAAAGATATACAATAGCTCCGAAAATTTAAGAGGAAAAATGATTCTGAGAATTCATGTAAGCAAGTAGCGAGTAGTGAACAACCTAAAGCAGCCTAAAACCTTCAAAGCGCTGAATGTTTTTTTAAAGGACCCTGTCTCTTCCTGATCAATGGTCCCGCGCCAATTCAAAAAATTTTCCTAATCATTAAACTTCTGTATGGATTTTTTAACTTGGTTTCTAACAAAACAATGCCTGGAATTTAATTTTAGGTATAGTTGTGTTAGAAACCAAGTTAAAAAATCCGTACAGAACTTCAATGATTAGGCAAAAAATTTGAATTGGCGCGGGAACATCGATCAAGAAGAGATAGAGTCCTTTAACCATTACAGTCAAACCTCGGTTATCGAACACCCCTGGGGACAAGCCTTAGGGTACTGGTTAACTAAAATGTCAGTTAACAGAGAATGAACCAGTCTCAGCCAAATGAAGAATATTTAAGGTGCTGGATAACTGGAATGTCGGATAAGAGAGTTTCGACTGCACAATAAACAGATATACTTCTGAACTGCAAAAAATGATAAGACACAATAAGGGGGGGGGGCATATTCCAGTAGCGTCAAAGTTAAGTAATTTAAAAAATCTGTGATCCGGGACCAGTAATTTCATTACTGGCACTGGTAGCTGGCACTGGCAATTGCCAGGCTGGTAGCTGGCACTGGTACCTGGCACTGGCGAAACTGGCACCTGGTAACAATTGCCAGTGCCACTACCAGTGCCAGTTTGCCAGCTTTGCCAGTTACCAGTTTGAATTGCCAGTTTTGGCAAACTGCCAGCTTTGCCAGTCTAATTGCCAGTTTTGATAAGTATTTATTTTATTTGCCAGTTTTGATATTATTTTTTGCATTTATTTTTGTTATTAGTGCTTCTTCAGTAAAGAATCTCTACTTGTTTAAATGTATGGATTTCTTGCTGATACGCCAGTGCAAGGTAGCACGCAGTAAAAAAAGTGAAAGAAATCCAAAAAAGTTCGAGCTCTCTATTTATCAGGTTTTTTTCTTGCTTCTTATTTATGCCTCTTGGTTTTATTTAGCCCTGTTTTCAGTCTTCTCGTGTCGCCGCTGCCTCACTTGCATCTTTTTGTTTATTGGACGCATGCTCACAATTATATGAATCACAACGAATTGAGGCGTGGCAGCAATATGTTCTTATGCTAGTTAGCTGTATTAGTAGTCCGAAATGCTGGGTGATTTGGTGTAATTATAGTGGTCTAGGGTCATTTGAGATAGTTTTGGGTAATTTGCTGGTCCCCGCCTTAATTTGCAGTGTCACGCGCTGGTATGCCCCTTCACTAATTATTTATCGTGCTTGCAAGACAAGTTCATAGCCCTCTTGCAAACTTACATTTCCACTTTTACTTCCAAAACTGAAAAAAAAGGAAAGAATATGCAATAACATGTTTTTTTGGCGATACAACAATGCGCGGTAAGAAATCAACAGAATTTCTGAGCTCAATCTTCGGTGCTCCTTGGTTTTAGCCAACACCATTCTTCAGAATGCGGCGCTTGACAAGACCTGGATGACCATCTTCATAACGTCAAAAAAGTATGTCAAGACAGAAAATGCACAGAGATTACCGGCAAACAGAGACTTAGAGGGAAATTCAATGTAGTTTCGAGAATCTAGGCAAATTCAAACGATAAGATATTGACAACCTGTCTGCGCACTCTGCAAAGTCCAAAATTACTGTTCCGCATTCTGTAAATATAAGAGGTCACTAACCGGATATGCTATGGCGGATAAGAACACTCGCATGATGAATGGACTTCTCGAGGCCCATCTTGAACACTTGAGTCTGCAGACGACGCTCCATGAAATTTTCCGCTCGCAAGCCAATGACGTAGCCGAGCTTCATCTTGTTTTCACTAAGCACTCCGATGCGGACGAGACGACACAGCTGGGCATTTACTGCGAGCAGACGCTACGGGTCCTTGTTCTCCAGAGTGAGTAAATCACGAGTACGCTTACAGATATTCGTCAACGTCAGCTCTACACGCTAGACTTCGAGCTTGTTTTGAAAGCCATATATTCACTGATCAGTTTCAGCTCCTAGAATGAAAATGTGAAATAAAACGAATGATTATATGGAATACGAATAGAACCTACGTAATCAAGGCGCTTTTTCTGGAAGAGTCGGCGAGGGACGTCATAGACTTCAGAGCAAACATGCTTCAACGTCTTGATTTGATCTTCGAAAAAAAAAGAATTCACGTGAAAATAATAACACGACTGGCAAATAAAATAAATAGTTATCAAAACTGGCAATTTAAACTGGCAAACTGGCAATCAGACTGACAAAACTGGCAATTCAAACTGGCAGTTTGCCGAAACTGGCAATTCAAACTGGTAACTAGCAAAGCTGGCAAACTGGCACTGGTAGTTGGCAAAGCTGGCACTGGCAGTGGCACTGGTACTTTTACCACTGCCAGTTTAGCTGCCAGTGCCAGTTTTGCCACTAACCGTGTCAGGTACCAGTGCCAGTTATGAAAAAACTGTCCGGGGCTACATGAGGGTATAGATGGTTTTTAAAAAAAATGATAAAATTAAAATAAAAAAATTCTGTTTTTAAAATCAGGCGGGGAATTAAAGACAGGCGCATGGAAGGCCAGCGTATGTTAGGACGGACTCTTGTTATTATTTTGTAATGCGCAGAATATTTTTAAGTCCGCCCCTCACATACGCAGGCTACCCTGCACCTCAGCACAACACAAAAAAAACAGCAGCAACATTGCGATCAAGGTAAAAAATTGGCCAAATTTGGTATTAGAATTGAAATTCACAGAAAGAAAATTAACATATATTATAAATCTCGATATTGTTTTTTATTACTGTATCTGGCCATGAAGTTGTTGGAAGTAGATATCTGCACTTTGAGAGCTTTTTATTAGTTTGACCTTTCTCGCGTTCTCCACCTTTTTCAGCAAATATAAAAATGTGGTCAACGTTGTTATTATATAGAAATTGACTATCTAAGAATTGAAATTGAAAATTATCTGATGACTGGTAAAAAGTAGTACTTGAACCAAGTTTTATGCATCCAAGGATGCTGCCTTTTCACTTCCACACCTATAGGGCAATTTTAAAGATAAGCCCATAGGTTAAGGAGGGTGTTGCCGAGAGATCCCCGAAGGTGGCAAGGGGCGGAGCTTGATATTCTCCTGAACCTACGGGCTTATTTTCAAAAGTGCTCTATAGGTGTGGGGGCAAAAAGTGGCATCCTTTGATGTATAAAACTTGGTCCAAGTACTGCTGTAAAACCTTACTAAAGTCGCAAGCTCAGCAAATAAGCTGAAAGCTATAGCATCAGGAAATTCAATCACTGCCTTACCGATAGAAAGAACTAGAAGACAACTTAAGAATATAGATGAATGCACTAATGCCAAGGGGAAAATCAATTGAATGGACAGAAGATTTTCCTTGATTAAATAGGATGTTTGCAGGTTATAGTTAACAATTTTGCTATAAATCGTAAATTAAACATGTGAAATAATACCAATAATTTTTATACCATACAATTTTGAAAAAATCACATGGATCCTTTCATTAGGATACCTAGTGAACCTAGTCACGAAAATTTTTCGAACATTTCGAACACAAAAAGCAAGGGAACCGGAAATGGTAGGCTCAGAAAAAAATACTCTTTGGAGCGGAGTGGGCACTCGGACTTTTACGAGTAAAGAATTATTGGTTTAATTTTTTCGAGTAAACTAGTATTTTTAATATTTATACAAAATATTTTATTTAACATACGTCCTGTTTTGTCGATTTATTAAATGGCGCAAGTAAAACTCGGTAAGTGTAACAAGCAAGTCTATAGATAGCATTACATAGTTCATATACTGCAATTTATTAGTAGTGTAAACAGAATTGGGGTTGCACTTTGATTTGACAACGCCAAAGTCCTCATTATGGAATATATAAAAGGAGTATAAAATTGTTGAAATTATCTATAATTATAAAAAAATACTCGGCTTTAATTTCCGTTTTTGAACTTTGAAAACAAAATTACCATAACAACTACAGCTGAAATTCCTGCCTTTGCAGACTGTTTTTCATAAGAATTTGCATAGAAATTTGCCCAAAGCCTATCGACTAAAACAATTGTGTGGAAGAAAGTGAAGCCAATAATGCACATAACAGGCGGGAACTTGAAAATCGAACATTTCCAAGCGATAGTTAGGTAAGCACATGGATCGTCAAAATAAGTGAAGTAAAAAATCTAAAATTTTAGTAAATTTGTTAATAGGCGTAGCCAAAGTTGTTTTACGGAAAAAGGGTGAACTAAAATTTTCCACCCTGGTAGCGAAAATTTCAGAATCTGATCTTTATGTCTAATAATATTTTGTTAATAAATTTGAGTTTCCCATTATTAGAATGAAGAAAACCCAGAAAAAAATTTTCAATTTTTTAGCCTTGTCCCCTCTGTGATAATTTTCTACCCATAAAAATAATATTCTCAATTTCGAATCAGAAACAGCAATTCCAGTAGCCTGAATCTGCTAAATGACCACAGGGGACCTAGGTGAAAAATTGCAATTTTTTCTCGGTTTTTTTTAAACCTTATAGTGAGAAACACCAACCAATGAAAAAATATGAAACTTATTTACTTAGAGAGGGGGGGGGGTGCCTAAAACGATAAGAAAGTTAATTTCTGACACCTTTCCACTTAAAAAAAGGATTTTTTGAAAACAAAATTGACCAAAATGTGACTTTTTGCTTGGGGGACCAAGGTAAATTACCTTTTATTGTATTGTATGCCAAGGTATTCTACCCCGTCTTGGTCACCTGAGCTGAGTGAATAGTTAATCATGTCTAAGGTAAGTGAGTGCGCGCGTCTCTAGCTCTTAAACACCGTGCGCCCCCGAAAGGTCGCAGCGCTCTGGTTTCGTGACTCGCATGAGCATGGATGCATGGAGGGGGCTTGAAGTTGAGATGCACACACCCACATACCTTAGACACAAATCACTCGGTAGTGACTCTGGATGGATGGAGGGAGCTTGGAGTTGAGATGCACACACCCACATACCTTAGACACAAATCACTCGAAAGTGACTCTGGATGCATGGAGGGGGCTTGGAGTTGAGATGCACACACCCACATACCTTAGACACAAATCACTCGAAAGTGACTCTGGATGCATGAAGGGAGCTTGGGTTGAGATGCGCACACCCACATACCTCAGACACAAATCACTCAAAGTGACTCTGGATGCATGGAGGGGGCTTGGAGTTGAGATGCACACACCCACATACCTTAGACACAAATCACTCGAAAGTGACTCTGGATGCATGGAGGGGGCTTGGAGTTGAGATGCGCACACCCACATACCTCAGACACAAATCACTCAAAAGTGACTCTGGATGCATGGAGGGAGCTTGGGTTGAGATGCGCACACCCACATACCTCAGACACAAATCACTCAAAAGTGACTCTGGATGGATGGAGGGGGCTTGGAGTTAAGATGCGCACACCCACATACCTCAGACACAAATCACTCGAAAGTGACTCTGGATGCATGGAGGGGCTTGGGTTAAGATGCGCACACCCACATACCTCAGACACAAATCACTCAAAAGTGACTCTGGATGCATGGAGGGGGCTTGGGGTTGAGATGCGCACACCCACATACCTCAGACACAAATCACTCAAAAGTGACTCTGGATGCATGGAGGGGCTTGGGGTTAAGATGCGCACACCCACATACCTCAGACACAAATCACTCAAAAGTGACTCTGGATGCATGGAGGGGCTTGGGTTAAGATGCGCACACCCACATACCTTAGACACAAATCACTATAAGTGACTCTGGATGCATGGAGGGGGCTTGGAATTGAGATGCACACACCCACATACCTTAGACACAAATCACTATAAGTGACTCTGGATGCATGGAGGGGCTTGGAGTTGAGATGCACACACCCACATACCTTAGACACAAATCACTCAAAGTGACTCCGGATGCATGAAAAAGGCTTGTTAGTAATGGTCAGGCCCTGAGCCTGAGCTTAAACCTAAGCCTACCGCGCTGAGGTTAAGCCAAATCATAAAAAAGAATCTAAAAAAAAATCCCCGAAAATTCTTGAATTGTATTTAACCAATTTTTCTTTTGAAATAAAGATAAAATGGAATTACCATACCCTTAAGTTTGAAGCCAAATCAAAGGTGGCATAAATCACATAAAATAAAGAACCTCCCAGAAAAACAATCTAAATTTTAATTACACCTTATTATCTCTGTGAAAGTTTGAGAAGGATATTTTTTGATTTTTTTTATTCATCTTGGTTCCTCTGCGGTTTTTGGTGATTCAATAGTCCTAAATTCATTTTTTTTTCCAAACAGGTGCCAAAATAATTTAACGATGTTTTTTCAACAGGGCATCGCAAAAATATCCCATTTGCAATTTTCATCAAGAATTGTGCTGGGAATCACGTCGAAGGTAAAATCAGACCGGAGCAAACATCAAAACTTATTCATAAAATGTCCTTCCCACGTTGTTTTTCGAGTTTTCTATGGTTTTTCAGGCCCTAAACATGCTTAGAACATCGAAAAAATTACAATTTTTGCCCTGGACATATGGTGAAGTTCAGCCAAACTCCAGCTATCACTTGCAAGTTTTATTTACTATTTTAAAAATAATCAACAGGTCTAAAAAACTAGAAAACAAAGAAGAAAAGAACTTTCAAAATACCATGGCGGAACTCTAAAAGAGTGATTATGTATGTTTGCTTCGCGATTCCGAATTTCCGACACTGGATTCGTGTCCAGCATGGTCGCTTTGCTTATAAAAATACTTTTTAAGAACCATAGATTTTGCGCGCAGCGGCATGTGCAAAATTTGAATTGGCGGGGGACACTTCTTTTCCGTCTCGCATTGTACTCTTTGCAGTTACATCAAACTACTCGAAAGAGTAAAAGTCGAGACGAAAGAGAATTATCCCCGCCAATTCAAATTTTGCGCATGCCACTGCGCGCAAAAACCATGGTCCTTTAATCACAGAAATCACTGCTACCTTTCGATTCCACTCGAGTCAAAAAACATTTGAACTAAAAAATTTTTCGAAAAAAGAGATTAATACTCTGAAGGTCGTTGATTACAATGGGTGCGTCTTGTGCGTTTTTTATTTTTTTTTAGCATCGTGTTTTGCTTGAAATTTCGCACAAGACGCACTCATTGTAACCAACGGCCTTTAGAGTGTTAAATGGTTGTTGTCTCGAGTGGGATTCAAAATATGAGTGATTTCTCAAATTACCGTATTCTCTCTAATAGGCCGACATGTCGGTTTATTTTTCAACCCTTCAAAAATCGTGAAAATTTTGGGTCGAACTCGACATTTTCGGGGAAAATCCAAAATCGAAAAAGCGGAATCGATAGAGCTCGTGGGAACTAAGAAAACGCAATAAACAGCGATGTAATTTTTTTTCTTCGGACTGAGATACGGTCCCTCAAAGTAGGGGGTGTCGGTTTATTAGAGGGTGTCGGCCTATTAGAGAGAATACGGTAGAAAGAATTTTTCATGCTGGACACGAATCTGGTGTCAAAAACTCGAAAACGCAAAGCAAACATAACGGCTCTCTTGAAATTCCACCAAATTTTCTGCCGCAAAAAAAATTATGAATATAAATTACCTTTAAATTAATGTGAAAAACGAAAATCTTTCTGGAACTGTCAGTCAATATTTTTAAACATGCGATAAGAAGAATAATAGCAAAAGTCGACATTATACAATGTACTGTATGCACAATAAATAAGGAGTTAGATTTGGCAAATAAAATAGCAGCAGAACAATTATTTATTGGCGGACTTATTACCGAAGACATTATTTACCTATTGAAAAAATCTAAATAAATATTGTCGTTTATAGGCTCCAAAGCGTGTGAAACATTTTGAGTTAATTAAAAACTCTCAAAGTCAGTCTTTCTTATAAGCATTTATTAATATTTCTTTCTCTTTTCTGGACTACACCGAATATTTATGTAGGAGAAAAAATTTCTATTTACCCCGTATTTTTGGCACGCTATTTTCTAACACTTTTCCACATAAAATCGATTTTTTGAAAAAAAATTGCACAATATTTGACTTTTTGCCTTGGGGGACCAAGGCAAAGGCAAATCAAGTTTTTGGTCAAATTATGGTCAATTTTTTTTCCAAAAATTAGATTTTTTATGTGGAAAAGTGTTAGAAATCAGCTTGTTTTATCGTTTTAAGCACATGTCTATGTCTGGAACTTACTTTTTTAGAAAAATTTAAAGTATTCTGAATTCATTTCATTCATTTCATTTTACTATTTTAAAGTAAATTTTTTTTCATGCGTCTTGAAAAGCAGGGAGAGCGAACAATCCTGAAGGCAGCGATAAATTATGTACAGTCGACTCTGTCAATAACGCCGCCCGAAAAGGGTCCGACACTTTTTACCCTAAATTTCAGAGTTATTTGCTGAATGTGATTGGCCAGCCTAGTGCGAAAAGTCGAGAGAATTTCGAGTTGGTAGATCGTATTTGTGAAACACTACAAATTCACTATTCAGACCCGCAACTCCCCCAATCCTAAATAGGGTTGCGTTATTGGGACAGATGCGGGTCGAAATAATAAACTATAGTGTTACACAAAAACGATCGGCAAAATCGGAATCTTTGCGATTTTCCGCATAGGGCTGGCGAATTAATTTATTCATACAATAGCTCTAAAATTTAGGGTAGAAACGTGTCGGATTCTAGGCGGAAACGAACTTTTTAGGTGTGCGTTTTTGACAGAGTCGACTGTATTGTAAACAGTGTTTTCAGAAGTCAAGGTCAAGTTCAAGGTCAAGGTCAAGGTAAAACTTGACTTTAAAACTTCAAGGTCGTTTTTCTCGATTTTTAGTAAGGAAAATGGGTCTGAATTTTTTTTCCTACCCTTAAAGTCAAGATTTTGCGCTGAACAAAACGTACTTTTCAGAATAACGATATAATTTTTGCACGATGAGATATAGCCTAAAGACAAGGTAAATCAAGGTCAAGGTAAAATCACCTTGATTTTAGCGAAAGTCAAGGTCAAGGTAAAATCAAGGTGATTTTACCTTGACTTTAGGCTATATCTCATCGTGCAAAAATTATATCGTTATTCTGAAAAGTACGTTTTGTTCAGCGCAAAATCTTGACTTTAGGGGATAGGAAAAAAAATTCAGACCCATTTCCTTACTAAAAATCGAGAAAAACGACCTTGAAGTTTTAAAGTCGAGTTTTACCTTGACCTTGACCTTGAACTTGACCTTGACTTTTGAAAACACTGATTGTAAAGTATAGGGATGGTAATTAATTATTGCGCGTTTTTTTCGTGGAATTGCTTATGAATTTTTTTACTACGCATCTGAGCAAGTAATATATCGCTAGAGTGCTATTGCAATGAGCTTTAAAATAAGTTATTAACTTTATTTTTTACTGAGTTAAAAATTGGTCAAAAGCATTGACAAACACTGACATATAAAGTAAGACAAAAAGTAATAAAAAAATAAGAAACTTCCGAAATTCAAACTGATTAGAATACAAAACTGGTTCAATTTCAACACCATTTTGTAGCGCAGTTAAAGAGCTACATAACCCACTTATCAAAAATTAAGGGAAAAAACCTGAGTGTTGATATATGGCTTTTTGAAAATTATCTTAAAAACTCCAAAAATAAAAAAAATTGGGAAAAAAACTCGGATTTTAGTCATTTTTTTAAAGAAATTGATAATTTAAAAAAAGGTCATATCTCAACACTCAAATTATCAAAATTATTATTTAATAAGGGTTTTGTAGCTCTTGAGTGCTAGAGTCGAGCCAGTTTTGTTTGCGTGCTGATGAAATTCATGAAAAATCTCACGAAAAAACGCGCAATAATTAATGACCAACCTAATACTATTTTATTAAGTATTATTTTCAATCGTCCTTACACAAAGAGAAAAATATATATTAAGTATAAACAACAGCTCTGCATAGTATTAGCCTGCTGAAGCAGAAAAAGTCAAGTTCTCCTTATTTCAAGAGTTCATGAATATCCCAATGTTTTTTGGATTTTACTGAAGAACATAAACAAAAGTATGCTCATAGTGTGTTTTTAAATTTACAAGTTAAGCAGTTTCCTGTCTAGTTTCTTTTAGTAATCAAAAATGTTTTTCAATTGTCTTTTTAAGGTTCGTCTAGTTTAATCTTCACACGATAAAAATATACCCCCATGCATGCATAGAAGGAAACTTTGGCGCTAGTGGAAAATCAGTTCGCATTTTTCTTTAAGAAAGTCAACAGGGGGGGGGGTCAAGGCATATTTTGAAAAAAAACAGAGGGACCAAGGCATATTTTTGAGGAAAAAAACAGAGGGACCAAGGCAAAAATGGGAACCGATTCTGAACTGGTGCCGAGAATTTTTACTTTTTGTTATTTCAACACTAATTATTTTCACAAAAATAAAAAGACTGCAAATAACACTTTAAAATATGATAGAGCGGGTGAAAAATTGCTGAATCTCAAAACATAAAAATCACAGAGAAATTTATTTAAAAAACATAGGTCATCATTCAATAATGAGCTCTTACGAGGTAGGGGCCCTGACTGTGACCTGGGAGAACTTCGATGATAGTTTTTTTCTGCATATTCTTGTAGAGCTTGCTCAAGTTCCTGACAAATCTGGCTCTTCAGCTCTGAAGGTCCACAAAACATGGTAGAGGGTCACTCAAAGTTTTAAAAATATCTCGATATCATATCATGGTTTTTCATAGCTGGCCCTTGAGCCATGGGCTATTCCTAAAAAAATTTGCCTTTTAGAACTGGGGAGCCAAATTCACATGGGATTTCAACACGCTCTACAAAAAAAACGCGGATAAAAAGTTATCGAAATCACCCCAGGCCATAGTCAGGGTCCCTCCCTGGTTAGTTTATTATCAGCCTTAGCTGGGTTCAAAATAACGTATCGTTAGATTAAAAAATTCGAAAAAATTTGAAAAGGGAATAACCATTGGTTAAAGCAAAATTTTAAAAATTCTACATTTTCAATTTGAAACTGAAAAAAACAACGAACTTTATCAAAAACATGAATGTAATTACTATGTTTAAAAAGTTATTTTGAGTCATTGTTTGTGTGAAACAGCTATCTTGTGTAATTCAAAAATCATAAATAACAATTATAAGCTTTAATTAGGAATTTCAATTTGTTTTAACACGGGCCCCTAATCTAGTTTTTCATGAGAAATACGAATACAGTCAACTCCCGATTTAGTGTACACCCTGGGGACCGGCTCCAAGTGTAATTTTTTTTAGAAAGTCAGCCAGGAATATTCCAAAAACAGGTATCCTTCAAATTCCAAGTCCAGGAAAACAGCTGGCTCTACCTCTTCTCTTGTAATTTTGAAATGACTTTTGTTGAATTATTGTGCTGATTTTTGGCCTATCTTGTAGCGCTTGAATTTCTCTACAAGTACTAAAAAATTAAGAGGGCAATATAGCAAAATGATCAGCGTGAAAAATGCTACATAACTAGTCCAGAGGCTCACAAGACAACAAGCAAATATCACAATATTCAATCCAAAACAATTTGACCTCAAACCCATAAAAAAAACCAGGGCTTTTAGACGAAAATTCAGGTGGTTATGTCTTTGTTTCATAAGTATTTCTAAATTTCATAATGCATTTTCAGGCAAAAAAATTTTACGTGATAGAGCGAGAAAAACTGCATCAGATACGATGAAAAGATCTCAGGTAAGTCTGTGTTTTCTCTCTTTTCGAGAGGATTGAAGAAGTATGCTGATGGACTTTTCATGCATGGACGATTCTGGTTACCGTATTCTCTCTATTAGTTCCACAAGGGCTTTCTTATGAGCATAAAAGGAAATGTTGAGCTGAGTAAATTCACTGCTCACCAGCCTGAAGAAAAAACCATCCATTTTTCAAAGAGTCGCTGTGAGAATTGCCATAAAAAAGTGCATTATACTCTAGTGAGGAGGCCCGGTTTTACGATTATCGTGCTCAGCAGGCTTTTTTACTGACAGGTAGTCAAACGTTACAGTCGGCAATTCTAGTGTTAAGAGTGTCTTTATGATTCAAAGACATTTTTATAGGCAGAATTTGATGTTTGCTAGTCTTCTACATTTCTGTGTGTTTGTGGCTCTTGAAATGCACTACATTTCAGTGTTAAGATATTGTTGTGAAGTTTCATATTCAATGAGCTAATGCTAATATTATTGCTGCATAACCACCCCTCCCTCCCCCAATCCCCCCTTTCTCTTGACACGGAAAGGCCCGGTGCGCCCAACAGCGACAACGGGTAGAACAGAATGTAAATAAAAAAATTTAGAATGAAAAGTAGAATAGGTATGGGCACGTATAAAGTAAAAATGTAAAATTTACAAAAATTACGCAGACAAACAAGTGGTAATTTTCGAAACCTTTAAAAAACGGTGTATTTTTTAATAACTTAAAAGCAAAACTCCTGGCGGTTATTTTGACTGATTATGAGATGGGAGTAGTATACAAATAATAGCGCATCACTTGAAAAGCTGTGGGTGCTAGCTAAATTTCGACAATGCAAAACTGATAAATTTTCAGACCCTATTTCAGTTACTTAATTAAGTTATTTAAAGCTTGAACGACCGGCATGATTGTGTTCAGCACATGCTGTTTCACCCGTTATCACTAATCACTAACGTAATCACTAATGAGCACACCAGGCTGACCTGTATCTAGTATTGCGCAAATTCAAAAAACATTTAAAAATTACAATATCAAAAAATTCATGCGTTTATTATTTCAAGTGTGGTTTTTAGTATCTTTTTGGCCAAACATTCTCAGAAATTATGGTTCAACGTGTAGTCGGATAAATTTGCTACAAGATGCTTGAAAAATTGTTGATCGAAGTTGTACGTGTAAAAGGTTATGGCACATAGAAGTCAAAGTAGGAGAATTCCGAAAAATCCGTACCTCAAGAAAGAAGTGGTGATTTGTCTGCATTTCACAAATAAAAATCTTCCATGCTTACCATTTCTTGAAGCTAATATTTTTGCGATCATCTTGGAATAATATGAGTGTGGATATAGTATGACGATCATGTCGCACCACTTGAAAACATGTGGGTATCCAGCTGGATTTCGACCATCCACAACCTCTTCCCTTCCGGAGCCGTTTCAACCTACTTAGTCAGACATCGAAAGAGGAAAGGACCAGCACCATCGTGTTTAGCACATTCTCTTCTACCCGTTGTCGCTGTTAAGCGCACCGGACCTTCCCGTGTTAATTTATAAGCATGAGCTGGAATGATTAGAAAGGCTGGATAAATGACAGTAGAGCCAAATTTTTGATAATTTGTAAATGCTTACTAAAATTGCAAGCTTAGAAAATGAGCAGTAAACTATAGGGCATGAGGAAAATAATAGTATCGGAAAAATACATCACTGCTTTGCTGATACAAATAACTACAAGATTATGATACCAAGATACCGTATTTTCTTATGAAAGCTACCTAAAAAGCCGGCTATAAAAAGTTCGAGACAATTAAATGCACTTTTTTTATTTTTATCGGTTAGTGACATGTTTTCATAGCTAGTTGTAATAATCGACTATATATTGAAAAAAATATGTTTTCTTTAAAAAATTCACAAAGAAAAACGATTCACAATAAGAATGTTGTTTCTTTTTGATTATTGTATTTGCCTGTGAAATTGTTGGAAGTAGATATCTGCACTTTGAGAGCTCTTTATCAGTTTGACCGTTCTCGCATTTTCCACCTTCTTTAGCAAGAACAAAAAAGTAATAAGTGTTGCAACTATGTAGAAATTTACTATCTGAAAAAAAATCGCTAATTTGTAAAATGATACTTTTTTTAACACTCCTCTGCTTTTGGTCAAAAAGTTGTTAAGAAATTTTTTTTTGACCAAATTGGAAGAAAGGGAGGTAAACGAAAAACGCAGTGGTGCGGAAAGGTGGTTTGCATATTATTTTACTTGTCGTTGCATCTTTGTCGTCTTTATATAGCTAGTTCGACTCTATATGCATTCGCGCAAACCCCCAAAAAGTATGCCTTAGTCCTTCCTGCTTAATTTTTTAAATTCTTTTTAAGTCTTTATTCACACTTTTTGATTATTTTCACACAAAAATTTTTTTCCTCAAAAATTTCTGAAAATTTTTTCACCTTGGTCCTCCAAGCTGATTTTTTTAAATTGGTTTTTTATATAAATCAGCTTGAGTATCTAGGCAAAAATAATTATACGAAATTTTATAAGTTAAAATATTTTTTGCTTTAAAAAAAATCAAATGAACGCTTTTGAGACTTTCGGAGAAATTTTTTTCGCTAAAAAAATCAGCAGGGGTGACCAAGGCATAGTTTTTTGGGGTGGGCGTGAATGCATATAGTCTGTTAGTTCAATAATCGTCTAGATGTTGAGAAAATATCTCCCTCCCCGTCAGATTTATCTCGTCAGCTAAAAAAGCTTAAAAAAATTCTGGTGCTCCTTTCTTCTGCCTTGCGTACGCCACTTGGAATATGTACGAGTCTTTTCTTATGATTTTTTACGAGTAAAATCTTACTAGAGTCGCCAGCTCACTGAATAAGCTGTAAGCTAGAGCATTTGGAAAACAAATCACAGCTTTGCCGACAGATAGTACAATGAGACAACTCATGAAAATAAATGAATGCACTAATGCTAAGGGAAAAATTAATTGGATGGACAGCAGATTTTCTTTGATTTGATAGGATGTTTGCAAGTTGTAGTCCACAATTTTGCTGAAAACTTTATATTAAAAATAATAAAATACGTTTTTTAAAACATGGGGGAACAGAAAATTTTTCCTTTTTGAAATGACGGCTCTATTTACCTATCCGGGGCCATTTTTTGCCTTAGTCCCCCTGTTGTTTTTTGTTGAAAAATGCCTTGGTCCCCCTGTCCATTATAGTTATATTGATACTGTGATTATGGTGATCATGGTGATTATGGTTAACATGATGGTGTCATATCACCTTAACCATGATCACCATCAAAACAACAGGGGGACCAAGGCATTTTTCAACAAAAAACCAAAGGGGGACCAAAGGGAAAAATGGCCCCGGATAGGTCAATAGAGCCCAAAATGACTATAACATTTTCGGAGATCAATATTGAAAATTTTCTGTTCAAAGATTCGCTCAGTTTTCCAATAAGATTTTCAGGTTTATGCAAATTTCTAATTTCTGTTTAATTTCACTTTCCATTTACAATTTCGACTTTGAAAATGCCTGATTTTTTATTTTCATTTTGATATTTTCATAGTCTTGACCAGTGTTGTAAGTGGCACTGGTGCGGCACCGGCAGCTCACGGCACCACACCAGGGCCTTGAGCTGGTGGCGGTGCCGAAATTTTCACGGTCGGTGCCATGAGCTGGTGCCGGATTTTTCGAGGTCGGTGACTTCAATGGGTGCCGGTGCCGAAATTCTAATAAAATGGTTATTACATCAGTGCAGCACCGGCAGTAGGCAGCTCACGGCACCGCACGGGTGCCGTGAGCTGGTGCCGCTGCCAAAATTTTCGGAGTCGGTGGCGTGAGCCAGTGCCGAAATTCTAAGATTTACAACACTGGTCTTGACAAAATCCTGGTAATCTTTGTTTTATCTTAGCTTTTAACTCAACATACGTTTTGTTTCGTCTATTTGTTAGATGACGCAAGTAAAACTCAGTAAGAGTAACAATAACATCTATAGAAAGCATTACATAGTTCATATACTGCAATTTATTAGTAGTATAAACAGAATTAGGGTTACACTTTGATTTAATTACGCCAAAGTCTTCATTATGGAATATATAAACAGAGTATAAAATTGTTGAAATTATCTATAATTATAAAAAAATAGTAGGCTTTAATTTTCGTTTTTGAACTTTGAAAACAAAATTACCATAACAACTACAGCTGAAATTCCTGCCTTTGCAGACTGTTTTTCATAAGAATTTGCATAGAAATTTGCCCAAAGTCTATCGACTAAAACAACTGTGTGGAAGAAAGTGAAGCCGATAATGCACATAACAGGCGGGAACTTGAAAATCGAACATTTCCAGGCAACAGTCAGATAGGCACAAGGATCGTCGAAAAGAGTGACATACAAAACCTGAAAAAGTAATATTAAAAAAGTTGGCTCCAGAGGTGGGCGAAGATCAGATCAGTTCTGATAAGATTGCCAAAGATCAGACCAGATCGATCTGAACTGATCTGACAAAAATCATTGTCACAAAAGTTACTGTTAAAATATTTCCAGACTATGAAATTCAAATAAACGCAAAATTTTGGCTATTTTGACAATAATTTTGGTCAGATCAGATCGATCTAGATTGATCTGATCTTTGGTGATCTGAATCGATCTGATCTAAATTGATGTGATCTTTGCCCGCATCTGGTCGGCTCTACTCTATCAACTGCTTCATACACTAAGTTAATAAAAAAATTACCATATCTCTTAGGTTGGATGCCAGATCAAAGGTGGCATGTATCACATAAAAAAACGAACCTCCCAGAAAAATAATCTAAACACATAGCATCAACAGTGTAATGTCTTTGAAAAAAATTCAGATAGTTTAATCTTTTTTCTTAAAAGAAGAGACGATAATAAGCAAGGGGGCGGGGGCTGTAGTACCGACTGCTTTACGAAGAAAAAGAAAAAGGCCAGTTCTTGGCGAGTGTTAAAAAGAAATCGTCGTCCCCCATCTTACATATACTTAAATTTATTCTCCACTTATAAAATCATCATTTTATTTCTCTTCAAAAGAGCTGAGGTTGCGAACCTGGGTGGTGACGCCTTAATTTTTTTCAAAAAATACGAACGGGTTTAGAGGAGATCAAGTGCCCTAAACAGGGATTAGTACCGTACTTTTTAAAAAGATTTGTATTTTTTAGAACCTCAAATCTTGTTTATTTTTGAAGTCTTACGTCAAAATCTATTTTTTCGCTTCAAAATGGCAATGAGCACTAAATAAAATGGCACTTTTTGACGAAAAAGGACCAAATTGTACTTTTTTTGCCCAAATGTACTTTTTTCAAAAATTTGATTCCCATCCCTGGCCTTAAAACTTTTTATCGTCTGCCAATAGGCTGCCTTGATATTTACTAAAATTTTGAACACCATATTCGCACCTAATCCCATACCTACCTTTAAATTAACGTGAAAAGCAAAAGTTTTTCTGGAGCTGTCAGTCAATATTTTTAGACATGAGATAAAAAGTAAAATAGCTAAAGTCGACATGAAGAAATGTGCTGTATGCACAATAAATAAAGTGTTAGATTTAGCAAATAAAAAAGCCGCAGAACAATTATTTATTGGCGGACTTATTACCAAAGACATTATTTAATTATTGAAAAAATCTAAATAAATATTGTCGTTTATAGGCTCCGAAGCATGTGAAACATTGAAACTTTATTTAGTTTTTATATTAACACTTGTTTGTTAATATTCCCTGTTTTTGTCCTTAACTAAAAGTTTGTAGCTTAAAATTTGTATTTCCTTATCAATGCGCATAGCATAAATATTATTACAGTCAAACGTCTTTTACCCGACACCCCAGAGATTCAGGTTCAGGGTCTCGGGAAACTGAATGGGATTCAGGGTCTCGGGTTATCGAGGGCAGTCGGATTATCGGGGTGTCGGGTTAAAGAGGTTTGACTGTAGAAAAATTTTAGCAAAATATAAATTGCGTAACAGTTATTTGCATGTAATTACATTGTATCGAAAAATAATAGTACATAATTTTGAATACTGTCAACAAGCTTGCTTTGTACTAGTAAGAAAGAGTTTTATTAAAAAAAATTGAACCTTTGTGGTGTGCAACAAAGGCTGCATACAAGAGTCTTGAGAAATAAAAATATTGTTTTCATGTAACGCAAACCTCAAAATTCTGATAGCAAATTTGCGTCAGCATGCTCGATTTGCTAGGAAAACTGCTCTGAGAATCACTGTCAAAATTACTGTCATACTTGAAACATGGTTTCCGAATATTTTTTGCCTTGGTAGGAATGTAAAACTTCGGAGTAACTTATTTGAATTCATGTCGCCCACGGAGCTTCTAAAAGCCCCACCGATGAGGCTTTCTGAATTAAAAAAAAGGCCCACCACGGAGCTTCAAGCTCCACCGGTGAAGCTTTTTCATATAGAGAAATTCAATTTTTTTCAAAAAGCCCCACCGGGGCTTAATAAGCCACACACTGCCAACCATGAGAGTTGATCAGCAAAGGCTTCGCTGATCAACTCTGGTCAAATTCCATGGTGATAAAAGTAGCTGCACAAGATGATCCAGTTTCTCTGAGAAAGTCTTAGAACGCACTCAAACATGTTTCCCGATACAGTCGAGTCTCGATATAACGCGACCCCTTGGGACCGGCCAAAGGTCGCGTTATAACGGGGGTCGCGTTATATCAAGGGTTTAGTAAAGTCATTTTTCTTTACTTCTGGCCAAATAGCTGCTTTGAAAAGTCGCGTTATATCGAGACTCGCGTTATATCGGGGTCGCGTTATATCGAGACTCGACTGTATACAGAAAAATGGCCTTATAGTTGCTACTGAAAAATCAAAAATTAATTGGTGACCATTTGATTGAGATTCTGACTTGGGTTGTGATGCAATATCTTTTTTCTCAAAATACCAAGAGAAAGTTTTGCATAAAGTTAATTTGTCTGTGAACAAGTCGCTTGTTTCGTTTAATTTTTTTCAACAATCTACTAAAAAAGTACACAGATTGAAGGCAAGCTATGTCAAGATTGTTTTTATTTTTAATTTATTGTATTCGCCTGTGAAATTGTTGGTAGGAAGTAGATACCTGCACTTTGAGAGCTATTTATCAGTTCGAGCTTTCTTGCTTTTTCCACCTTGTTGAGCAAAAACAATAAAGTAAGTGTTGCAAGTTGCAACTATGTAGAAGTTGACTAACGGAAAAAAATTGTAAAATGATACTCTTACCTGTTACTTCAAGGTGTCAGGTTATCAGGGTCATAGTGATTGCGCCGTCTCCGGCCGGCAGCGGAAAAGTTATAGGTTATGTTTTATTAACCGAAGAAAGACGCAGACTTTATTTTAAATTAATATGACATTTAAAAAAGAACGCAGTTTTCACTTCGATTTATTTTTGATCTCTTGCTTGCGGTTTATGTCCAAAACAAATTCTTTCAACTTCCACAAAAAATTGGACCAAATCCCTTCACCCACTGATTTATACCACCCACTTTTAACTTTCATATAGCCACTTTAAACAGTCAGGACACAGTCAGGACAATTCACAGTCGGGATAATTACACAGTCGGGACAATTCACAGTCAGGAAAATTCACAGTCTGGACAATTCACAGTCTGGACAATTCACAGTTAGGACAATTCACAGTCGGGATAATTCACAGTCGGGACAATTCACAGTTAGGGCAATTCACAGTCTGGACAATTCACAGTCTGGACAATTCACAGTCTGGACAATTCACAGTTAGGACAATTCACAGTCGGGATAATTCACAGTCGGGACAATTCACAGTCAGAAAAATTCACAGTCGGGATAATTCACAGTCGGGACAATTCACAGTTAGGACAATTCACAGTCTGGACAATTCACAGTCTGGACAATTCACAGTCTGGACACTACACAGTCAGGACAATTCACAGTCTGGACAATTCACAGTCAGGAAAATTCACAGTCGGGATAATTCACAGTCGGGACAATTCACAGTCGGCTGAGCTGGCGGGAACGGCTAAAAATGTGTTCAGTGCCAGCGTCTTCAGGATTGGGTACGGCTCTGCACTGGCTCCAAGCCAAAACTTTATCCCCTTGAATGCTTGATTACTGACTACTGCCAAGTGGGCTTTGATTTTCTCATTTTTTGATTAGATAAACCACAAGCAAGAGATCAAAAATAAATCGAAGTGAAAACTGCGCGGTTTTTTAACTGTCATGTCAATTTGAAATGAAGTTTGTGTCTTCATTCGATTAACAAAAAATAACCTATAACTTTCCTGTTGCCGATGCCTGTGCAACGACCCCTGCGAATTCCCGCACTGGCACCCGCAACAGCATCGACCCCTGAGATTTTCCGCACCGGTGCCGGTGCGGTACCCGGTGTCGTTACACCACTGATTGTGTCATCACATTCACTGGTAACTTTTCTCAATATATATCCCAAAAAAGTTTGAAATTAGCTTAATTTAGGCCAAACACACAGCTCTGCATGTCGTGTCAACAAATTTTACCAGTAATTCTTCATAAAACCTAAAAACTGTTTGAAAGACCAAATGTCGATTTTCTTAAGAAACTGTCTTTTCATTATCACATTAACTGTCAAATTTCAAATTTCGCTCGAGAAAAAAGTATTTAAATTCGAAATTTTTCAAATTTTAAATCTTTACTGTCTCGAGTGGAATTTGAAATTTGACAGTGATTGTGATAATTAAAGGACAGTTTCTTTAGTAAATTAACCATGCTGAACACCGATCCGGTATCCAAAGTTCAGGTATTGCAGCTAATTTGAAGTTTCAGGTCAAGATGCCTTTTGCAATATACTTTTAAAGGTTTGCAAAAAGCCTTCTTTTAGATCACTTTTAAACACTATCTGGTGCAGTTTTTCTTGCTCTGTCTAAAAGTATCAGCTATCAATTAAAAAAACAGCGTTTTCACACTTTTGTGTACATATTTTTGTATCAACAACATTTTTAAATAAAAACTCAATGGCTTCTGTGAGCCAAAACTTTCTTATATGATTGTCATTAAAGCCTTCACGATATGTTATGTGAAAGCTCGCAATCTGCGCTTTCTTCTGCACATGAAGTTAAGTTAATATATCAAGAAAATTGGCATGTCTTACCTATTTGAAGTGGCATAGGCAAAAATCATGACATTGATGGTTCACTAAGTTCTCTTCAAAAAAACCTTTTCTTTAAAAAGTAGATAGAAGTAAATCGACCATGGGCTACGAGATGAACGCATCTGATGAAGGTTAAACGGAGAAACTGTTCGAATAGTTCTATTGTTAGCTCCCTTCGAACACATCTTTTAAAAAACAAAAATTTGCTGTAAACATGTAAAGTCAGGCGACTCCAGGTGTATACTTTTTAACAAAAAGTAGTCTAGAAAAAATTTAACAAAAAAGCCAAAACTAGATGTCTGGTGTAAGTTGCTAATTCGCATTGTTTTAGTTTGCTCGATCACCTGTTTTCCACTCTTCCAATCAAAATGAACACCAACACATAGTAGAAATGTGGGCAGGCGACCTCGACCTTTCCCTGGAGATCTATGCAATTGGGTGAGCGCAGACAACGAGACGAACACAATTATATAATTGCAAACCAAGAATTTTTTCCACTCCTTCATAAGAATAGGTATCAAAAAAAGAAGAAGAATTTGATTTTAATAAGCTATTGTAAAATCTATTGGAAAGGACAGAAAAAGCGACCCCAAAAAAGTAGTAGCAGTCTCTATATATTATTACTACATAATATTTTGCAGTAAGAAGCAAAAAGTTGAACTTTGCAGGTGTTCCACACTCTCGACAACAATGGGTCAGTATTGTTTTGGTATTGAGTATTTGCTTACTCTACTAATCAATTTTTATTATTCGGAAGTACATAATTAATGTTTTTTGATTTATGGTTTTTCATTGTTCAAACTTTTAGGAAAAGAATTTGGCTTGTTTTGAGGTGATAAAATGAAAGGTAGGTTCACAAAATTATTAATATGCGAAAAATTCAAATATTTAGTGGCTAGAAAAAATATACGATTGCTTCTCGGTTAAAAAAACAGGACCTACAGGGAATTTCAAGAAATTTTAAAATGACCGTAACATTTAAGATTTTGTTTTTGCCTATCGGTTTATCTCGCAGTCAATTATTTTTGGTATATTATATGAAAAAAAAACCATAGAGAGACCAACGCCCAAACCACAGGGGGACAAAGTGAAAATCGTGTTTTTCATAATTTATACTGTAAAATTTTTTTGCCTTGGCTTGCCTTTTGTTTTTTTTGTTTTTGCGGGCTCCGGCAAGGGTAAGCCGGCGTAAGTGAAGACAGACTTTAACATGAGTTAGAAACATTTTTGAGTGCGTCCTAAGATACACCAGTTCACCCTTGCTCATGCATAAAAAATCACAATAAAAACAACAGGCGGACCAAGGCAAAAATAGGCCGGATTGATAAATAGGGCCGAAAACACCTAGAAAATTCCTAAGTTCCACCTGTGATTTTTTCGCATCGCAATTTTATCGACACAAAATACAGCAGGTCGGACCGAGATATATTTTTAGCGTACTTTCAATTGAATGTCAGGCGTTCAGTTCATATTTATCGTATAACTAGTAAGAGGGGGGGGGGGATAAGTGTAACATATGGAAACACGTGCCACCCTTCACCAAAGTTCATTTGTCAGTGTACGTCTCTGTCATGATTGCAATTTTGTGTTTCTGTTCTTCTTTTTTCTCTTTTGTAACCAGGCTTTAAAAATGCCTTTTGCATATTTTGTTGCAAGTTTGATTTTATAAAAATTATGGTTTTCATGGTTTTTCATCAAAACTTTTCCTCATCGCAAAGCATAATAAAATTTCGCGGCTGCTCAACAATTTTTTTACTAAAAATCTTGGTTATCCACCACCCTAGCTCTCCTGAATGTACTTTATTTTGGCTTGAGCTTCTTCATCTCATACCACGACAACTAGCACGGTCTCTTCCCCCACTGATAACCGCTACTATCGAACATTCGTCTTAAAGGGGGAAGGTAGCTACTTAGGTTTAAATTAGTAGCCTCTTTCCTTTTCTTTGTTGCACTATTATTGAACACTAACACCGATTTTATATTTAAAAGTTGCTCAAAATTGGGTTTGAAGTCAACAAAAAAGTAGGCGTCCTGAAAAGGATGACCTAAAAATTTAAAATTACAATCGAAATAAACGATTTTTTGTTTACAGTCGACTGTCGATTTAAGGGCACCACAAAAAGTTCGTTCCCACCTAGGGTCTGACACACAAGTTTTTAAAAAACTACAAATTTAGAATGGTTTTTAATGCTCATCACATGCTTTGTTTTACTGATGTCTCCATCTCAACCAGTGACTACCGACATTCAACACCTTAAGCAACTTTTATTTTCACAAGATCAATACTCTAATGCAAAACAAAGGTAAAACAGTTTAATATGTGCTTGAAAAATTTCTTTTTAAGGTCAGAAAAACTTTACAACCTAACTTCTGAAAAAGTCATTTGGTCAAGCAATGAAAATGTGAAATTAGCCAAGCGATCAATATCCAATGCAGTCATTGAATCAGGTTGATAAAGTGTTAAATAGGCATATCAGCGCATGGCACTGCAATTAAGGCACGGACCAGCAATCTTTCTCACTTAACTATTTTCTGTAAGCGTTCTACCCAGTGTTGTTAATCTTAGAATTGCGGCACCGGAACCAGCTCATGGCACCCACTTCGAAAATGTCCGCACTGGCATAAGCTCACGGCACCGTTGCCAGTGCCCCACAAAGCCACTTACAACACTGGTTCTACCTGATTTGACCAAAGTTTTCTGCCTACTTGTTAGAAGTAAGACAAGGTCATAAATATATGATTCAAGTTGAAACGAGTAAAAAGGGCAATTTTTGAAAACTTGCTGCTCACCGCCTCAAATTGCAGTGCAACGCGCTGGTATGTCCCTTTTAAAAATAAATTATCAGTTTTTCAAAAATAGATTTATCAAAATATTTTTTTGTCAATTTAAAAGTTTCAAGTTGTTCAACTAAATCGGTTAGGTGGTTGTTATGCGCAATAAATGCGCCGCAATCAGTTCCTTATTCTTATGTGCTCCAGAACCATTTTTTAGAATATCGCTACAGTCTAACCTAGATATAACGCCACCCCTTGGGACCGGCCAACAGGTTGCGTTATATCGAGGGTTGCGTTATATTGGGGTGGCGTTGTATCTAGGTTTGACTGTATCACAATAAAACTAACCAAAATCCTCCCTTACAAACATTGATTGTGTCGTATGCCTTCTCCTCTCAATAATTTTTACTTGAGCTTAGACTTGTTAGGCTTAGACACAGAGACCAGCCATTGATAAAAAAGGCTTTTATTATAAAAGTTTTATATTTTTTTTGAAAAATGATGGCTACAGGTAACCCTTAAAATTTTTGGGAGTGAGGGAAGGTTAGACGCCAATAGTTTCGAACTATTACCACCAAATTTTTAATTTCTAGGCAAGATAGTTTTTTTGAACATTCGACGGGTTTTTAAAACAATGTTAAAATAGTAATAGTAATAAAAAATCGGGCCAATTTTTTCTTTGGTCGCCCCTGTTTTTTTTGCGTGTTTTTAAGCTTCGGGCTTGGGCAATGGTAGGTCAGCGTATGTTAGGACGGACTGAAACATGTTTATCTTGGCAAAAAAAATACGCTCAAGTTCCTCCTAACAAACGCTGGCCTACTCTTTCCTAAGCTCGAGCCTAAAAACTCAAAAAATCAATAGGGGGATTAAGACAAAAAATAGGCCCGCTTCTTTAAAAAGGCCCAATTTGACTAATTCTTCACCTACTCTTAACATTTGGTTCTCTTTTTTTTGAAATGATGTCTTTCAGAAAGGCGAATTAAATATCGAGATTCACTCATTCAGATAATTTTTTCAGCTAACTGCGAGCACATTGAGCTGATAGACTGTGAAGAGTATGAGAGCAAAGAAATGACCTGCATGGTCACTGCCACTGGCATGCCTTGTTGCAGATGTGTTGGACGGCTGAAGAAACGACGAAGCTGGAAATTGTGGTAAATATTCATTTTGTTTGACAGTGTAATTAAGTGCTTTTAATAATGCAATAAATTTTTGAAATTTTAATCACACAAATGCAGATCATAGTAAATAGCGGTACAACTGAAAATAGCAAAATAATTCTTCTAGCACAAATTTAAGTGAGCTTTTATTAAAAAGAGGTGGGTTTCGGAATTTTTTTCTTTATCAGCATCTCCCGTAGTTGCTTTGACTAAAATAAGCTTAGGTAAAATCTCAAATCACGTTAAAATAATAAACACAATAAAAACTTACACTGAACTTTTTTCGAATGCCGTAATTGATGGCTTCCGTGTGCAACTGTCCGTAATTCATCTTTTTAAGCAAATCAGCATAATCCTAAACAAAAAAATCTATATAAGATTTTCGGCAGCTGCAATCAATCGAAATTTAAAAATTTAAAAAGTCCGAAGTCGAGAAAACAACCCTTAATCCAACTTACACACATTTTGAAATTTTTTAGAGTGTGTAAAACAATTAAAAATTAATTTTCAGAATTCTAAAGGCGGTTTATTTGTAAGGTGGTGGAATTTTTATGATTTTAAAATTTTTTTTCATCGCTTATTTTGTGATGCCCACAGTTCGAAAAATTGACATTAGTTCATACCACATACCACCACTATTGCATCTTATTTCATACCACCACTATTGCATCATCTAGCCCACCATTAAGGTCACACTATTCAAAAAAAAATCGATAGAAAACGACTTGAAATCTTGAAAATTACAACGACGTCAGAGTCAGCCACCTTTTAAGTGTTAAATTATTAACCCACCGTCGCTTCAGACTTTTTGCTGAGGCCAAGCAATCGTGTCAAATCTGTTGAATTATTGCTTTTACAAAAAGCAGCGTCAAAATGCCGATCTTTGTAGACGACCACAGAAGTTGGTAGATGCTCGTCTCCACGATCCACTAATTGCAGCTTAAACAAAGAAAAAATACCTTTTATAGGGTGTGACAAGAATTTCGGAACTTTTGTTTTGGCCATAAGTTTTTTCATTAGCCCTTTTTCAAAATTCTGTAAAAGCCAAACGACTCAGAATCGAAAAGCAATTTTGTTAGTATATGAAGTCGAAAACACGATTTTTGCTTGGCCCCCTGTGTATCGGGTCCTGGAATGTGGATGGTCTCTGGATGGGCAAATCCCAAACCACAGGAAGGACCAAGCGAAAATTGTGTTTTTGACTTTATATACCAAAATAAATTGCTTTTCGATTCTGAGTCGTTTGGAGTTCAAAGAATTTGAAAAAGTGCTTATAAAAAAAATAATGGCCAAAACAAAAGTTCCAAAATTCTTGTTACACCCTGTATTTGTCAAATTCAACAAACAGAGGTGCTTTTTGGACTGTAGTTGACAAAGCTGAAGTTTTCTGTAGGTGAGTGCAGCACAAAATGTCTTTGATATAGCCTTGCCGCAGCCATCAAGAAACTGGCCTCTCCCCACCCACTTCTCAACATTTTACTTTTTTCACCAGCTTCCATAAAACGCTTAAGGTGGAATTGGGGTCTTGGCTGGCTTCTTGTGGTATTACAAATGATGCCCAAGGCTCTTCTAAATTGTCAAGCAAATGTTGCACAACTTCACGACGAACTCTAACATTTTCTTCTTCAATGCCATAGACTAAGAAAGCAATGGCGCTTAAAATTATAGAGTTAATGTTAACACTTGAAAGCTGGTGTGTACTAATTCAAGCATTTTGTGCTGAACAAGATTGAAGAAAAAATATTTTCAAAAATTTTTTCGTGATTTTTTATAGTATTGATTATTTGACACCTCGCAGTTTATAATTTTTCTAGTTTTTTATTTGTGTCTAGTATAAAATTGCGATTCTACTTGGATGTACCTACTGCCCCCACCGAAATCTTTTTTTAAATGCTTTCAAACACACCATATCAACCTGATATCGCCTCAAGAGCTCGGAAAAGACATTATTTTTAAGTTCTTGTCAATAAAAAATTGAGTTTTAAATGTTTTGAATTTTCGAGTATTTGACTGTGTTACCATGTTTTTCAACATAAGCCGTGGCAAAGAGACTGTATATGCATTTTATGATCAAAAGTCTTGCTCTGAATTATTTCTAAGTAAAGTGAGTGGGCGCATCTTCACTCCAAGCCTCCCTCCACTTCCTTCAGAGTCGCAGGGGGCTTGGGGGCTTGGAATTGAAAAGCTCACGCTTACATACCTTAGACACAAATAACTCTAAGCGACTCTTGATGCATGAAAACATATGCATACAAGAGTTTACGGCGCTGGTGGACAATCGGTTCCCATTCTTGTGAGTAGGTGCGCGCATTTCTGACCCATCAAGCCCGCTGCGCTCCCTCCAGGGGCGCAAGGGGCTTAGTGGCTTGATGTTGAGATGCGCACGTGTACCTTAGATGCGAGATGTGTACCTTAGACATAATTCCTAGCAATAATCTTGATCAAAAATGCGTATACAGGCTCTTTTCTTTTTTTTTAAACCGAGAGCTGAAAAAAGGAGCAAAAGAGAGAAGATACCTAAGGCCAGAGCGAAGGATGACAGCATCAACAGAGAAGAGAGCCAGAATTTTTTAAACCGAGAGCTGAAAAAAAAAAGCGAAAAGCCAAGTCCCATTTTGAAAACCACTGTCACTATATCGAGACTTTACTCACAATGCTCAGAGAAAAGCAGTTTATTCAAGCAGGAACACTATAAACCATTTTAAAAATCAAATATTAACAGTTCGACGAGAAATCTTCTGTTTCTAACGGCGCTTTTCCTAGAAGAAGTCGTACAAGGCATCGGTTAGATAGAGCGCTGCAGGATCCCCGAAGTTCTCTTATTTATCAAGAGTGTCACCACATCCTGACTAGGTTCCATCGTGACTAGGAGACCCCTATATCGAGGTTGTCACTATATCGGAGTGTCACTATATCGAGACTTGACTGTATACGATGACCGATTTTTTATGATATTATTAATAATAAATTCATGTAAAATGAAAAAGCAATACAAATTTTGTCCCAAAAAATTGTTAAAAAATTTAAGTGTTTCACTTACTGAAATAGACAGTGTCCATCACCCAAAGTATTGTAAATGCCAATTTTATCTAGGTTAGATTTCCAATTGTTTGCCCAGCGAACAACTAAATATTTTTTAATTTTTAGATGTCAAAAATATTCTCACTAGTGAACTCACGTTCTGTTTGAAAATGATCCATTTTAAAATGATACCCTTGATAGTGAGATACAAAGAGTTATCCGTGGTTCATCTTGAAAAAGTTCGAATAAGACAAAAAACAAAGGTGAAAAATATATGAGCAGAAATTATTGAATAACCCTTTTCAAATTTAAAATTTAAAATACTCAAATATTATTTGAATTTTTGAAAATTAAACTCTAAAATTGCGGGAAAAGCATAAAAAGTTAGTATACTTTCTTAAAGGATGTAACTGAATTATTGACTCTAAAGTCTGAATTCTTGCTCCTTTTTCAAATTTCAAATAAAAAACTGAAATCTTGCCCCATTTTTGGCTGCTCCAAATGCTACGCCTTCTATTTCAAATGCCGGATATAGAAGTCTTCTCTGTCGATGACAGTGACCTAAGCAAGTTCGAAAACTGGTTGGATGGCTTCCAATTCACTCTTGAACGCACAGCTCCAAATATCGATGATGCCACAAAAGTCAACCTTTTGATTGCAAAGCTCTCTGCCGAAGCCTATGCCGAGTACCGAAAAAGCATGTGGTCGACTTCAATCTGGATAAATCGGTCAGTTCTCTCTCAAAGCTTTTTGCTAATTCTCGCTCTCTGGTGGTGGATAGATTTGAATGCTTGCGTCTGGTTAGAGAAAATGGAGAGGAATTCCGTCATTCCGATCCTGCCAAAGATGTGGTCATGATTGGAGCTCTACAAGTCAATGAATATGAAGCCGAAGCTCAAGTTCAAGAACCCGTTTCCGAATCGCCTACTGCTGCTGCTACGATGTCGCCTGGACGTACGCCAAATTCAGCCTCCTTTTCTACTGCTGCTGTTACGTCAACTGGATGTCTGCCAAATTTTGCTGCTTCTGCTGCTTCCAAAATGACTTGCAAACGTCTCGTGAAATCTTCTGCTGCTCCCGCCTTTGTTACCAAGGTGTCTTCCAAACATCTTCCGTAACCTGCTGCTATGCCTACTGCTGATGCTGCTTCTGTGTTGCCAATCAATGATTAGCTGCCAAGACCTTCCAAGCCTAGGGAAGTAATTCATCTGGATTTTTCTGGGCCGCTAAATGGTTTTAATCTTCTACTTGTGGTGGACCTGGAATATCCTGGAATTTTTGAATTGGCGTTCAATAGCTCTGCTGATGTGCACAGTATGCTTCTCTCTCTCATCTTAAATAATGGCGTGCCAAAAGTGATCGTCACAGATGAGTCTCCTCAATTTGCTACCGGCCTCTTTATAGCATTCTGTGAAGTCCATGGAATGAAGCACATTCGCTTCTAGTCGTCTACTTGTTTGTCAAATGAGCCAGCCAAAAGCTTCATCGAAACTTTCTAAGTTGCATTTAGGGGGGAGGGGGGTGCACTTGAGTCATTTTTTTACGTAATTTTTTTATTGTTTGTACAGTCAAACCTCGATTTAGTGGCACCCCTAGTGACCAAGCCTTAGGTGCCACTAAATCGAGGTGCCACTAAATCGGGGGTAAACTTTGGCCAAGTTTGGCCAACTCTGGCCAACCAAATCGCCCTCAGGGTGCCACTAAATCGAGGGTGCCACTAAATCGGGGTGCCACTAAATCGAGGTTCGACTGTATGTTGTTGTCTTGAAGGGAAAGTCGTTATTTTTAACCTTTTTTACCAAAATTTGAATTTTTGCCTTCAGACATCAAGTTATATGACTGTTTAAGGGTAGTATCCACCTTATACTACCAAAACCATCTTAATTGTATCCGAACCACCTGGATAGTACCCAAACTATCCAAATGTTGCTTGCATTATCCGGATAGGTTCTAACCACCTGGATGGCACCCAAACTACTTGTATGCTGCTCTAACTATCAGGATGGTGCTTTAAGCACTCTGAAGGGTACTCAAACGACCTGGATAGTATTTTTTTAAGAATTTAGAAAAAATAAAACATGCAGGCAGATGATATCGAACCTGTGACATGAAAAAAGTGAAAAATTAAGTGAAAATTCATCGCACCACGGTCACAAGCTCGAAAATGTTTGAAATTGCTTTTCATTTCACAGAGCCTCCTTTAACTTTTTTTAACAAGATTGAAAAATTAAAATATATAGGAGATAACCACTCGTTCACTCGTTCTGCGTCAAATCTGATATAGATGACCTTATACTGCTTTTAAAATCTAGACAGAAAACTTAAAAACTCTAGACGAGAACGAATGTGAAAATTTATCGAGAAAGAAAAGAACTGCTGGTTCGCGCCTTTTCTCCCCATCACCCCCTTTAAAGTTTTTTCCCAGTCCCATGTTGAAAAACATGGTAAAACAGGCAAAAAGTCGAAATTTCAAAATGACTGAAACTCAATTTTCTACTGATTAGAACATATAAATAATGTCTTATTTCAACTCCCCAGATGATTTCGAGTTGATATAGGGTGTTTGAAAACTCTTTAAAAAAAAGTTAATGGGCAGCAAATTTCAACTATTAGAAGCAGCAATTTCGTTCGAAGCCATCTAATAATTTAACATTTTTCACAGAAACCAACAATCCAGATGACCGCACGGAGAAAATAATGCAACGTCGCATCCACTTGTTTATGATGTGCTTTGTCATCTTTGTGCCCAATTACCTATTAATGTTTCAAAGATATATTGTGAGCCTTCCTGCTCCCTATGGGAACTATGTGAATGCGATACTGCATGTGTTCTCACGAGGAGTGGAGCCAATAATCATGCTTGCAATGAGCAAATTGATACGAAAAACATTGCCATTTAAAATTGGTAAAAATGATCACTCTTCATTACTTGTATTCAGAAAATCTAACCATCATCAAGCTACAGCGAAAATTTGAAAATGTAAAAACAGCACTGATAAATTTATTTGATTCAACTTAACCAAACTTTGCGCGTCCATAACTCAGAAACCTAGTTATAGAAATTATTGTATAATGTGTCAAAGTTCTTTTCGAAATTGAGCATTTCAAAGAAGAAAAAGGGGGCGCTACCAGAGTATAACCACCCCCGCCCCCAAATCAAATTTTTTTAAGTGTTTCCGAAGACTCTCAACCTAAAATCACCTCGGGAGTTCGAAAAAGGCATTTTTTGAGTTCTGGTCAATAAAAAGTAGGGTTTTTGAGGCGCTTAAAAGTACCCTTTTTGACCATTTTAAAAGGATTTAGGTCTGTATCAGGGCTGCGTCGGAATTCCGAAATCCGATACTTTTTGAGTTCCAAATTCTGAAATCCGAATTTCGAAAAGAAAGTCAAGTTCCGAATTCCGTAATCCGAAATCCAAAAAAATGACTTGCAATGAGATAAAATTCAGATTTTTTTCGGTATTTTTTGACCCGAATTCAAGTTTTTTTTCCATGTTTCTTTGTTCTTTGTTCTTTTTTTCATTTTACCTAGTTTTGGTCTCTGGGGCTGGGCAAAAAGAGCCTTAATATGCATTATTAATCGAAAGTCTTGCTCGGAATTATGTCTAAGGTAAGTGAGTGCGCGCATCTCTAATTCATTAACCCCCCTGCGCTACCGAAGAAGGCGAAGTGGGCTTGATGGCTTGAGGTTGAGATGTGCACACCTACATACCTTAGACACAAATTACTCAAAAATGACTCTGGATGCATAAAAACGTATGCAAACTAGAGTCTCTTTATGCGGTAGGTACCACTTAGCAAAACTATGTTCAAATTCCATCTTTTCAGGTTCATCACAGGTGTATAAGTCAAAAAATGACCAAAACCACTAGGGAGACCGAGGCAAACGAAAAACAAATTTCTCCGAAACATGGCCTTCCCACACTTTTTTGCCGTTTCTATTGTTTTCACGGTCTGAAAAATACTTACACCTTGAAAAAACGCACTTTTGGGCTACCCTAAATAGTGTACTTTAGCCGTTTTTCGTCGTTGCCAAGCCTGAAAAATGCGTTTAAGATGCTTAAACCCCTATTTCAAGCATGCCCGGTTAAGTGTAATCTTGCCATTCAAATTTTGAAATGCTTAAACTGCTTGGGGCTCTTTCTGGTTAAAGTGCTTAAAAGCACAGATTCTTTCAAAAAAATTTCTGAAGAAAAATCATTTCTAATGGTGAAATTTTACGAAAATTCAAAAAAAAAGTTCAGACTCTAAAAATGGACTCAGCGGTCACAAAAAAGCTGTTTTATATCTTATTCTTTTAATTCTTAACTATAGAAGAACGAATGGGGCTAGAATCCATACGTAGACCATTGGTGGCGAATTGAGCAACTTTAAGAGCAACTTAAAAATCAAGGAAACATTACTCAATCACCACATCAATAAATATAAATGGAGAGACTGGCCAATATGTCTTTTCGATTTCCGAAGTCAAGTTGCTGAATTGTAACCTTGTAACTATAGAATACAATATAAAACAGCTTGTTTGTGACCCTTTGTTTGGAAGCCACTAAGTGCACTTTTAGAGCCTATTTTTTGAATTTCTCGAGAAATTTCACATCTAGAAATGATTATTCGTCAAAAGAAATTTTTTGAAATAATCTATATTTTTGAGTACCTTGAACCGAAGTTGGTAGAAAAGATCGTGTTAGTAGCTTCAGTTTTTAGCCTAATAAAAGGCCACGGACACTATCTGAGGTTCCCTTGTAAGCTATACATAAAACTTTATTGTTCGTTATCAGTCTTGTCCACTCCTGGATTTTATCAACCGCCGCATCAACCGGTTGATCGTTTCCTGGTTGATCAACCGGTTGGTTAGGATTGTTTTCTAATCGACCGCCACATGAACCATCAACAGGTTGATCAACCGATTGATGGAAGTGATCAACAGGTGGCTTACCGGCGAATCAACCGGTTGATAACGCCGGTTGATTGGCCAAGACTGTTCGCTATACATATTCATTGCTAGTGATTACCTTAGTTTGCGCTCTAACTTAGCTCAAGTAGTCGTGCATCTCTGCGCGAAAGTCTTTGTTGTTCTCCCAAAAACCTTCAGATAATTTCGATATCAAACACGGAAATGAAATGTTGAAAAAAGTGTGCGACCAAAATGATTTGAACCAGTGACCTTCAAATGTGTTTGAATACGAATTAAAACGATTTCCATGCGGGACCAGCTACGGACAACAGATATACTTCTCCTTTAAAGCTTTTAGATCTGAACTCCAAGCTTTTTTCAAATTTTCAGTTACATGTGTGTGCTCATCTGATATTAAGATAAATTTTGCATTTTTTAAAAAGTTTTACAGCTCAATTTTATCAATAATGAGGCAATTTTACTTTTTTATTTTTTACTCGCAGTTCGATTGCTTTATGCAGTAGTGGAGCACAATCCCATGGTAACATTGCATGAAGACTTAACATAAGTAGTGCAGTCGGCATTTTTAGTGCAAGGACCGCCTGCTTCGTAGACCAGTTGGTTGAAGAAGTTTCCACTAAAAAAATTATTGAAATATGTATATAGGTTATTGCTGGCCGCTTTTTTAATATTGAAAATGGATAGCATTACAATTTACTAGGGTCTGCAGGCGCCTATCGGCGCCTATGTTGTTCGGGAACATTAGTTGTTCATGTACATTAGTAGTTCGGGTAGATTTATCTTTCGAGTGCGTTAATGGTTAGGGTAGATCATCCACCCTACCTGTTGACTAAGCTACTCTACCTCGCCTACCCTTGCCCATCCTCGCCTATCCTCGCCTACCCTCGCCTATCCTCACCTACCCTCGCCTATCCTCGCCCATCCTCGCCTACCCTCACACATCCTCGCCCATCCTCGCCTACCCTCGCCTATCCTCGCCTACCCTTGCCCATCCTCGCCTATCCTCACCTACCCTCGCCTATCCTCGCCTATCCTCACACATCCTCGCTTACCCTCGCCCATCCTCGCCTATCCTCACACATCCTCGCCTACCCTCGCCTACCCTCGCCTATCCTCGCCTACCCTCGCCCATCCTCGCCTACCCTCACACATCCTCGCCTACCCTCGCCTATCCTCGCTTACCCTCGCCCATCCTCGCCTATCCTCACCTACCCTCGCCTATCCTCGCCTATCCTCACACATCCTCGCTTACCCTCGCCTACCCTCGCCTATCCTCGCCTACCTCGCCCATCCTCGCCTACCCTCACACATCCTCGCCCATCCTCGCCTACCCTCGCCTATCCTCGCCTACCCTTGCCCATCCTCGCCTATCCTCACCTACCCTTGCCCATCCTCGCCTATCCTCACCTACCCTTGCCCATCCTCGCCTATCCTCGCCTACCCTCACACATCCTCGCCCATCCTCGTCTACCATCGCCCATCCTCGCCTACCCTTGCCCATCCTCGCCTATCCTCGCCTACCCTCACACATCCTCGCCCATCCTCGCCTACCCTTGCCCATCCTCGCCTATCCTCGCCTACCCTCGCACATCGGAACATCCACCTTAAATCCACACCTGAGAAACCAATGAGTTTTGAGCTTGTCCGGGCAGTTCAAACCCGTTCACTTTTCAAAATCCACTGTTAAATAGCTCATTTTGTAGCTGAGATTCTTTTGTTTTCACCATTATAAAACATCAACACTGACTTTCTCTATAAAAGGGGCTCAAAATTGTGTCTGAAGTTAAAAATAGGAAAACTCCACCTAAAAAGCAACTGACTTGAGAGCTTGTCCGTACCAGTTCGAGACCTTACACTCTTCTAACATCACTGGTTAATAACTCATTTTATAGCTGAGATTCTTCAGTTTTCACCATCATGAAACATAAACACCGACTTTCTCTATGAAAGTGGCTCAAAATTGGGTCTGAAGTTAAAAAATAGGAAAAAGTACACCTAAAAAACCACTGAGTTGAGAGCTTTCCGGACCAGTTCGACCCTTTACACTTTTCTAACCTTACAGGTTAATAGTTTATTTTGTAGCTGAGATTCTCTAGTTTTCACCATTATAAAACATCAACACTGACTTTCTTTATAAAAGTGACTCAAAATTTGGTAAATAAATTTGGTAAATCATAAAAAGTGTGACCCACCCGACCCAAATACTATATAGAGATTTTGGCTTGGGCGTAAGCCCAGAACCGTTTTTTTTTCGAAATTTGGCACTAGTGAAGAATCGGTTTCCATTTTTGCCTTGGTCCATCATTTTTTTTCGAAAATATGCCTTGGTCATCCGGCTGATTTTTTTTCAAGAAAAAATATGAACCGCAACTCCACTACCGCCTTCACTTTCTAATCCAAAAAATGGCCTTGAATACACCCGTAATTTTTTTTTTAAATAATGCTTACACTTCTTTGTAGTGGCAGATTAATATAGTAGCAGTAGGCCAATTAAGGGGTGGGGCTCCATTAGGACACCAGGTCATGGCGCAGCCTAGCAAAGTGGTCTTGCCCCAAGCCATTTGAGACCAATTTCTAACTGTTTTATAAGATTCAGCTAGTGTATAGTTCAACTGTCGATTCATGCCTAACCGAGCTAGTTGTGACCACCAGGATTTCGTGGCAGCTGTTAACACAGTTTCTAAAAAATTAAAATTTTAGTTTTAATTTTCTTTGAAACGCTTCAACACGAACAATTTGTTCACGCAGTCGAATTTTTTCATAGCCCTCATTTTCATTCGAAAAAATTACTTTTTTCACTTAATTGTGAACCTTAAATTGTAAATTGAAAATTATTCAAAATTTCTAAAGATTTGAAGTCCCAAAAAAGGACGAATCTTTGAATAAAAGACCTTTCAGAGACTTGACAAAAACCAACGTTAGCCATGAACCGACAGATACCCAAGTGCACCCCCTCCCCCTCGAAAAATTTCTTGTACTTTTAAAGAAAAGTACCTATTTTTAGCTGAAAATTTTTATTCTGATGCACCCTAGTATGCAAAAATTCCTCAGCAATCCGAATAACAAAGCAGAATTTGAAAAAAAATACTTTCTTGCTGAGATATGATCTTAAGTTGGAGTAAAGTTAAGTGGTCATTTTTAAAAATATTGACACTTCAACTTTAGGTCATATCTCAGCATGTAAGAATTTTTTTCAAATTCTGCTTTGTTATTCGGATTGCTGAGGAATTTTTGCATACTAGGGTGACGCGAATCTAGTGGAGGGGAGACTTGCTGGCTTCAGCACCTTCGGCCATATAAAATATTTTTAATGTTTATAATTCTATACCAAATGAAGCTTTAGGACCATAAGCAAAAACATTTTCACCAGCTTTCGCGATTATATAGTAAGAGCAATTGTTGGCTCGAGACTGCGCACTTTCTTCAAGTGTCTGATCATAAGTCTGAACAAAAAAGCTTATGAATCAAATAATAAAGAGAACTCTTACTAGTTGGTAAATATTCTTGCCTTGAGGCATGGTAACATTGTTGTTATCTACAGATTGCCCTTTGGCTAGCTGAGACCGATAATTATTGTGAGAATCTAAAGCTATGCGTCGTTGTGCAGCTGTTAGAGGAGTAGATTGAGGCATCGCAGTTGTCATTGGTCTTATTGTGCTCGATGCTGGTTTAGCAGATGTAGTTGCGGTAGCTGGTCTAGTCGAGCTAGTTAAAGGGCTAATTGTAGACGATTTGGCAGTAGTAGCTAATTTTAAAGTGGTTGTTGTGGGTTTAGCAGATGTGGTTGTTGTAGCTGGTCTAGTCGAGCTAGCCGGAAGGCTAGCTCGGGCAGTGGTCGCAACTGGTCCACCTGGTGCAGTCGAAACCACTGCAGATGAAAGTGGCACAGTGGAGCACAATCCCATATTAACATTGCAGACAGAGTTAGGAAAGGTAGTGCAATCCGTATTTTTAGTGCAAGGACTGCCTGCTTCGTAGACCTTTTGGTTGAAATAGTTTCCACTAAAGTAAAAAATCGAATTTCTTTAATAAAATTTCAACTTCCTGTTAATAAAACCTACTATTCTCTGTAGTGACACACAACAATAGTAGTAGTACGCCAAGTCAGTGGTGGCGCTCCATTAGGGCACCAGGTGACACCACAGCCAAGTTGAGTAGTCCTGCCCCACGCCATTTGAGACCAATGACCAACTGTTTTGTCGAACTCAGCCTGAGTGAAAATTAATTCACGATTCATGCCATACTGAGCTAGTTCTGCCCACCACCAGTTCGAGGCATCTGATAGCGCTTTTTCTAAAAAAGGATGTTGTAGCGCAGCTAAAGAGCTACAAAACCTATTTTACAAAATGACTTAAAAAATCTGAATGTTGAGGTATACCTTGTTAGAAAAAATAAATATATTTGAAAAATGACCAAAATCCAAGTTTTCCAAGTTTTTTAGGATTTGGGTCATTTTTAAAAGAAATTGATTTTTTCAAAAGAACACATCTCAACATTCGAATTTTCTATAGTTTTTCTGTGAAATGAGTTTTGTAGTTCTTTAGCTGCGCTACATAAGTATAGACGCAGTTCGGTTTGTAATTTCATTTATTTTGAAGCAGATATCATCTTACTTCTGGTTCGACTGGGTCTCGGCTACAATTTGGTAGGTCAAACTTATTTTTTTGATCATTCTAAGAAAAGTTGTGACCATCAACATGAAAACGTCGATTCCTAGTCAAAATAAAGGAAAATCTAACGAAATGAATATAGTGGTTAAGGAAACAGGGAAAAACTAATAAAAATTTCACTCAAAAGCTATTATCTGTGATGATTTCGATATTGATTTGGAGAGTTTTTAAATTTTTCCCAATTTTTACAGAAAAGTTAAATTTTCCCGGAAAATTTCCTGGGTTTTAATTTTGATTAAAACTAGAATAATAGTATACCTGAAGAAATGTTGGTGGAATAAGCAAACATATTTTCTCCTGCTCCAGAGTGCTTCCAAGTACAATTGTTAGACCATAATTGGGCACTGTTTTCTAGTGTTTGATTGTAGATCTGTATTAAAAAATTTAATTCATGCAAGAAAATCTAGATCTTACCAATTGGTATATGTTTTTGCCTTGAGGCATAGTAGCATTTTTGTTATCCACAGATTGCCCTCTAGCTAGCTGAGACCGATAGTTGTTGTGAGAGTCCAGGGCTATGCTTTTTTGCGCAGCTGTTAAGCCAGACGCACCTAAGTACGTTGAAAATTATTTTTCTACGAAAACCTTTGTTTTCAAAAGTTTAGATTTTATATTTCACCAAAATGGAGCTCCAAAATATCTTTTTCGCACCAAAAAACAAATATCATCCACCTTTGAGCTTGAAGACTTTTGATTGCAAATCTGTCAAATAAGCTTCAAGCTTCTGTGAAACGTTGACTTTTTCGTCATCCGTTCAGAACCACATCACATTAGATAATCAATGTAAAGTTAAATCACATAAAACTGTTACACAAAACTAGAAGTAAACACAGACGAATAAATTGTTTATAACAAACACGTGCTATTTCTCGGTGTTAAAACAAGTTTAAAAATGAATTTGGAATTTTTTTGTAGAGGCAGGCTCAGTAGAGGGGGCTGCCTTATTAGAGGGAGCCGGCTTATCAGGGGGAAGGACACCTAATTAGAGTAAATACGGTATACCGTATTCTCTCTGATAAGCGCCCCCTCTAAATAAGCGCCACCTTTCTAATAAGCGCCTCCTCTGGGCCAAGGTTTAAAAATAAGCGCCCCGAGATGGTATGAGGTTTTAAAAATAGTCATAACCATACTTGCACGTTTCCCAAAAAAATAAAAAGCGCCGCCGCCTCCGCCGAGGTTTTTTCAAAATGAGCGCCGCCGCCTCCGCCGCCGCCGGCATTTTGAAAATTTCGCCGCCGCCGCCGGCGGAGCGCCGGCCGCCGGCGCTCCAAAATCGCTAATTTTGCCCGGCGGGCCGCCGGCGGGAGGCGGCCCGCCGGAGAGAAATTAGCCATATTTGTAATTTTTTTTGAATTAGTATTGCTATTTTTTTAAATTTTTATTTATTATGAAAATAACGGCAGTTCTTAAGGTATGATCTATTTTCTTGAGCTACTACTATGATGAAATTTGAATAAAAAAATTGTAGGTTTCTTGGCGAAAATTCTTGCGATACTGCGGTGCTAAAAGTGGAAAACATCTTGGCAAAAAGCTGTTGAGTCTAGTGGGCATCAACATCGCCATTGACGTAGCAACTGATGCCATATTGGACGATGATTCTGAGGAAATGGAGGCAAAAGTAGATGCTTACTTACGACAAATAGCGAAGAAAATTTTACATTGAAGTAGCGCCAAAAATTTTTACACAAAAAATCCTTTCAATAGAAGCTTATGAAAAAGTTGTTGCGTAAAAATATTTTCTAAAAATTTGAAAAATGTGAATATTACTCAAAAAATACCTGCAACAAAATAGCTGCCAACCACCATAATATAAAGCAGCATTTTGTGAAAAAAATGTTTTTTGAAAAACTTTGTGTGACAGATATGAAATTATAAGGATTAACAGCTTCTTTTATAGCAAAAAAGGGCTTATTTGAATAATTTATTGCTCGAATTAGTTCGGTTGTCAAATTTATCATGTGCACGGTTTCTGTGGGCGTCAAAAATTTCTAAGCCATTTGTTTGTTACTAGTTCTATTGTCGAAGTTCCTTTTTCACAACACATTTTTGAAACTAATCTTACTATTATGCAAAATTTGATCGCAATTTCGTGTTTGGTTGCAGCTGTCTTCCTGCATTTTTATTTTCGGGATTTTCGGTTATTATGCAATATTCTTTAGCTCTAACTATACTCACGTAACAAACTTTCGAAAATTTTACAGTCTAAAATTAGTAATTTTAGACAATTTATACAATTCGAACTCAAAATCGTTGCTGTCAAATGACCACTTTAACTGACTGATTTCTATACTACTTTTTAGTTAGTGAGCTTGACTGCAGTAATTATTTTCCCGATTTTTCGCTCCGGCTCTGGCTCTGAAATCTTAGTTAGAAAAAAATTCGCTCCTGCTCTTGCTCCGGTCTCTAAACTTTGAAAAATTTGCTCCGGCTTTGGCTCCCAGCGAAAACCAGAGCCAGAGAATTATACGTATACACTCGTTACACGCATATAAAATATGAATATATGATTTCAACTTTCTCTGAATATGGCTTCAAGCTCTTTATTCGAAAAAATTTGCTCCGGATTTGGCTTCGAGATTTTTATCTAAAAAAATTTGCTCCGGATTTTGCTCCGAGATTTAAAAATTTGCTCCGGCTCTCGCTCCGGCCTTTTGAGTTTAAAAAATTTGCTTCAGGCTCTCAATTTTGAAAAATTCGCTCCAGCACTTGCTCCGGACTCTCAATTTTGAAAATTTCGCTCTAGCTCGGCCTCCTGCTTAGAGCCAGAGTAGAGCCGGAACGAGAGCAAGAGCCGGAGATTTATACATCACTGTATGACTTTTCTTCATAATGTTTTCTTTTCTTCATAAGACTTTTCTTCATAAGGACTGCACCATCTCTTCAAACAATCAATTTTAAAATTTCAAGAAAATAAGTAAAGTTCAGTCATTTTTCATGAGCTACCGAAATACTTGGCGCTAGTGTAGAACTGTGAGAAATTAGTAATGCTTCTGACTGCTAGCTTACAAGAGGATAAAGTAAAACTTTTTTCAACTTTCACTCAGGATCGAACCCCATTGTCATCTTGCTCGGCCCCTTGCTTAAAGACACCCCAAATATGCTTTGACGTGTGAAGAGACAATAGTTCCCCTCCCCCTCCCCCGGGGTTTAAAAATGAGTAGCGTCAACTATTCAAACCGGAAACACCATCCTGTTCAGTGTGAAATTCTGTGTCAGAAGACCTAAAGATTACGCATCATAGACCGGTTGTTAAAGATTCGCACTTCATTCAGAACCAGAAATTTTTACCAGCAATTAAACTTTTACTTCAAGAATTAATGAACATCGGATAAAATTGTTCTTTTTGATGAAAACGACCTAATTGTACAGGGTGTCGCAATTTTTTCTAGCAATCAAGTTTTGGCCATAATTTTTTTCAATTCTGGTGTTTTGACAAGAAATTTTTTCATTCGAAAGCTGAGATGTTTATAAATCGATTGACACCAAATACGAAAAATAGTTATTTAAACATTAACTAACAATGACAGACAAAAACTCACAAATTTTTACTAATCATGACATTTTTATCACTTTATGTGATTAAAAGTTGAATGAAGAATTGAGCGTTACAGTGACAGTTTATCATCATGTTGTAATGCGATTCAAGAGCTTTTGAATAAATTTTACAGAATGGATTTTGAGAATAAGAATGTTGAGATATGGTCTCTCGAAAAATCAATTTCTTCAAAAATTACCAGGATCCAAAATTTAAGAAAAAAGTTCGGATTTTGGTCTTTTTTAAAGAAATCGATTTTGTTTCAAACACCATATCTCAACATTCAAAATCCATCATTTCAGGTAAAGCATCATTTTGCTTTTATTTTTAAATCGTTTTTTTTTTTTGTTTTTTATGTTTCATACGTAAATTCGCTAACCGAAAATAATAAACTTTTTTTATGATTTAGCTTTGGTTAATGATTGCTTATTTTGATTTTCTGCAGAATTCTAGAAAAAGATTGTTTACTAGAAAAATGCAAAAATAAATTGTGTTTTTTAGAATATATTTTTTCTTTAAAAATTGATTTAATATTTTTGGTATTTTTTTGGTCTCACCTTAAACATTTTATTTTAGTACTTAGGGCTTTTTTAACCTGTGTTCAGAAATGTATTTAATATTAGAAATATATTTATCTATACTTCTAGCTATCAACATTGAATTAACCACGGGAGCCATTTAGGTTTGAAAAAGTGGCCTCATGGCGCAGTGCTTAAGTTTTTTGGCCCAAAATAATGTTGCAGGTTCGATCCCACGTGGTGACATGCCATTTATTTTGGCTTGTTTGACCAATTCTATGAGTAATTTGAGTCACTGATTCCGAACCTGGCGTCGAGAAAGTCTAATTACCTTCAAAATCGGTCAAACAAGCCAAAATAAATAGTATGCCACCATGTGGGATCGAACCTGCAACACTATTGGGCCAATAACACAAACGCTTACGCCATGCGCCATGGAGGCCACTTTTTAATGCCTATTCTCACCTCCTTTAACTCGCATTATTGTTCATAAGTTAAATTCATTCAAAAGCACTTGAGGTCAGATCAGCAAAAAAGGTTCAAAATTGCCCATTTTTGGTTTTGATTGCATTTTTACACTAAAATTGAATCAGCAAGCTTAGCAGAGTCTGCCAAATGCTGAGAAAGTAGCCCATTTAGCAATGCTGACCAACACCAAAACGTTACTGACAATTCATAGTTATGGACGATATATCGTCCCTCTTAAAAATGTTATTTTAAAATATTTTTTCCGTGGATTTTCTTCTTCTGTATCCCAGATCTAGCAAAAATACAAGAAATTTAGGTAATTTCGTACTTTGACTTGATACTCCTGTTATTTTGTCCTTAAATTTTTTTCTTGCATTTTTTGTTTTGTTGGCTTTGTCTCCTGCATTGTGTCATTTTTTAAATTTTTCGTGATAAAATTGGTGCGTTATCGTTTCAGCACTTTTTTTCAAATGAAAAAAAAAGGACGAAACGTTTCGTCCTTTTTTTTCATTCTAAGATTGTCTTGGTCCCCCCTGTTGTTTTTTCGAAAATTTTTAGATTGTGTCCGAACCACCCCAAACCACTCAAAACCACCTCAAGCCACCCAAAACATCCAAAAATGGCCAAAAGCACCCAACACACCCAAAACCAACCAAAACCACCCGAAACCATCCAAAACTACTCCAAATAAAACTTTTGCGGGAATTGAAATTTTTCAGTCCACTTGGATCAAAAGATTTAGTCTTTTATTAATACATTTTTCGGTTGGATATTTTGCGGTGGACATTCGTTCATTTATGAATCTCTGATGATCAATATCTAATTGTCTTAGTTCTTACTCTTCTTACAAAACAAGGCCTGTAATTTAATTTTAGTTGAAGCTATGTTAGAAACCAAGTTAAAAAGTCCGTACAGATATTCAATCATGCGGAATTTTCTTAAATTGGCGGGGGACAACCATTGTCGTAGACGGCAATGGCCCTTTAAGGGTCCTGAGCGACCTTCAATGGTCGTTCAGGACTTTCGCGTACGCGGTCCTGGTCGGTCTTCATTAGTCTTGATCAATCTTTATCGGTACAGTGTCGCACAGAATTTTTCTCATCTACACCTTAATCTTGGATATGTTGAATAATTTGTTGAGTTATATAATATTTAGACAGTTTTAATTGCTGAAAAAATTGGCCACAAAATTTTAATGACCAAACGTAATTGACACATACCGGCTTCCACAAACTATACTAAAAATTATAATCCAACAAAAAATTTATTGGCCACTTTTAATAACACCAGAGAAGGAACAGAAAAGTGCAAATGGAATATAAGGATATGTTTATTTGTCGATATTCTCTTCGGTGTGCTTTCTCTTGAGAGCTCCAGTGACCCGGGCACGATCAGCAGCCTTGCGCTCAAGCATTCCACGGCGGTCCTTGTCCAACATCAGCTTGGTAATAGAGATGTCCGAAGCATCAATCCCTGAAATGTCCACGCTTGACAATGACTTCATCATCAGTTCTGAAAAACAATGTGATCGAATTAGGATACAGATCTACAGCAACTGATCGGATAGGAACAGAGCGCACTCCATGCTTGTTGCGAAGATCCTTGGAGAGAGGCGCCGACACTTCCTCTTAATGTGAGACGGAGCGTTGGAATGGAATTTGTAAGACTTGCGAGCCGGCGAGGAGACCAAGGGATTCAGCTTCATTCTTCAAGAGGCTTCTTCAGACGCAGAAAGTACTCTGAAAAAAATAGATTTTGAACATCCGATAACATTACACAACATATCTAAGATTGAGATTTTAGATCATTTAAAAAAATTCCAGATTATGGCGACTCAACTATTGTCGCGCAAAATAATATGGGAAGAGCATAGCATTTCCATAAGAGCTAGAAAAAAATCGAAAGAAAATCAAATAAAGTCCACTCTCGATAAACCGTCACATTGTGGTTACCCGATTTAGTCAAGTACACGACATTTACAGGAAATGGCACCTTCGATAAACCACCAGCAAACCGGCGTCTCCAGAGGTGGCGGTCTATCGAGAGTGTACTGTATACCGAAAGACAATAAAAACACAAAATGCTAGTTTAAAATTATTTGTAGATCAATTGAACGTTGATCAATTGATAGTTGATCAATTGACCTAGAGCCGACCAATTCGTGTGTGAGCCGATTGGGTGTGGATCAATTAAGGCGATTAAGGCTCGAGGATACCACTACATGAGTACCACCACCGAAGTTGCACCACTCAGGAAGAGCTGCCTTGAGCTGCCTGAGGACCATTACCTGAGTACCAACACCTGGGGTTTCCCGGGGCTCGAAGTGTTTGGGTAGTTTTGGGTGAATTTGGGTGGTTTTGGGTGGGGTGGTTCAGACACAATCTGAAAATTTTGCAAAAAAAACAACAGGGGGACCAAGGCAGTCTTAGAATGAAAAAAAGGACGAAACGTTTCGTGCTTTTTTTTCATTTGAAAAAAAGTGCTGAAACGTCCCTTTACCATAAAATTTACCCAAAATATTGTTTTGTCATTAGTTAATAAAAATTGGCTAAAGTACACTATTTGGCCAGATCCAAAAATGAGTTTTTTGAGGTCTAAGTATTTCATAGGTCCTAAAAACCATGGAAACGGCGAAAAAAAGTGTGGGAAGGCCATTGCGCCCCCGAAGGGGCGCAGGGGGCTTGAGAGTTAGAGATGTGCGCACCAGACATGTGCACGGGCCGGCCCGGCCCGGGGCCGGGTGGGCCTAGGTTTTTACGGCCCGGGCCGGGCCGGGCTCAACGATTTCTGCGGTGGTCGGGCCGGGACGGGCCGGGCCGGCCCGCCTCGGCCCGCCCAATAAATAATTTTCAAAATCCCGCCTCTTCAACATCCCTCTTTTCAAAATCCCAATATTTTCAATATCCCACAATTTTCAATCGTTTCCAACTTTTTTCTTACTCATCTCCAATCCTTCTTCGGAAACTAGAGCAGAGGATTAACACTACGCAAGACCCCAATCACAACGACGAAAAGGATTCTGGAGAGCCTTCGGAGAGCCTTCAAGCCCAAGGACAACGATGACCTCTTTCAGATGGTGAAGTACGACCAAGATGGGAATGCGGAGAAGGCTGAAGTTACAAAATTTTTGGCATGCAAGCAATGCAGGATGCTTCTGGCTCACACTCACGGCGGTCATATTTCGTAAGTTCGCATTTTTCAAATTGAATAATCAATTTAAGTAGGCATCGATCTACGCATATCAAGTAGCCTGTGGCGATGAACCTAAAGAACTTGCTCTCTTTCTATGCTCCCAATCGACCCACTTCGGCAGAAATCCAGAAAATGAATTAAATTTATATGACTTTTAATTTCTGTCCCCCACATAGATAAAGAGCCGGGATTTGCGGGCCAGCCCGGGCCGGGCCGGGCTTCACTTTTGAAATTTCCAAGAAAACATTCGGCGGGCCGGGCCGGCCCGGCCCTAATATTTCCGGCCCGTGCATATGTCTGGTGCGCACTCACTTACCTTAGACATAATTCCGAGCAAGACTGATGATCAAAAATGCATAAAGAAGCTCTTTTGCAAAGCTCCAGTGACCAAAACGGGGTAAAATGCCGAAAGACTACCAAAAACCATAGGGGGACCAAGGCAAAAAATGACGAACAACCACAGGGGGACCAAGACAATCGAAATTTTTTTTCGAAAGATGGCCTTCCCACACTTTTTTATGCCGTTTATATTGTTTTTAGGGCATATGAAATGCATAGACCTCAAAAAACTCACTTTTTGCTCTGGCCAAATAGTGTACTCCTGCCTAAAAATTACCAGAATATTCTATAAACAATAGAAACCATGAGAAAACTTTAAAAAAACGCAAAAAATATTACAGGGACCACCAAGACATATTTCTTCCACCAAGGTCTATTTTAGGTATATTACCCTTGAAGCCTCTAATTATATCCTTGAAGATTTTTCTTAAAGCGGTAATTGATTAAATTTTCTAAAGTGTTGCAGGTGTAACAATGGAATACCGCTGCACTATTTGTAGTCATATATGTGAAGTTATTAAACCTTCGAACAGCTGTCCAGGAATGGTGGAACATGTTCTTCGACAGCATAAGGAAATTTATGATATGACTATGAAAGATGCGAAAAATCTTAAATGCGTGCAGGACTATCTGGATTATTTGTTGATGGACAATATTGTTATACCGCATTGCAAAAAAAATTAGATAATGTGCATTTATTTACACTCTGAATATTTCTTGATTGACTTGATTCTTTCTATTTCTTGATGAACATTTAAATTCGCTTTTGTCTGAAAATACTGCTGAATTCCAATATTATGAAAATTTGATCGAATGTTCACGCTCCTGATGACATCTCTAGGTACAGCTTCTTTTAAATATAATTCGACCTTGAAGGTGCATACCAGAGAGCTACACCGCAAATTAATCCAGGGACCAGCAACTTTTGAAAAATCGTACTTCTTTTCACTTGTTTCAACTCAAATCTGATATTGATGACCTTATGCTACTTTTAAAGAGTAGGCAGAAAACTTTCGTCGGATTAGGTAGAACGCTTGTAGAAGACAGTCATGAGAAAATAAATTGCTGGTCAGTAGTACTTGGGCCAAGTTTTACCGATCAAAGGATGCCGCCTTTATGCCCCATACCTATGAGGCACTTTCAAAAATAAGCCCATACCTATGAGGCCAAGTTTTCCATCTTCAAAGCATGCCGCCTTTTGCTTCTATACCTATTGAGCACCTACGAAGACACACCAATAGGTATGGGAGCACTTCATAGCGTGCCGCCTTCTCCACCAACTACCAACCAGCCACCCCCCCCCCCCCTACACCTATTGGGCACATGCATAAGCTGACCATAACATATCGCTTTACTTCAAAAGATGCCGTTTTTTCCCTCATACATATGAGGCACTTTAAAGTAGCCCTTTAAAGCTTACACCTATGAGGGAATTTATTTCGCAATAAAGCACGCAATTTAAAATTAAACTTAAAAAATAATTTTTGGTCTCTGTCTTATTTTTCTTTTTTCAACACAATGAAATACTTTCTTTACTCTATTGCACATCCTTGCTTAACACACTTTTTCTTTAACATTAAAGTCGATTCTTACTTGGTAACTTCTACCCTTCACAATATCAGAGATAATTATTAAAAGTGCCATTAGATTTAAAAACATTGTTTTTAAATCTAATGAAAATTATCGTTTTAATGACAAAAGTCGTTAAGTGTTCTTAAAAAGAACAATTCAACCACTAAAACATATGTTGAGTCTAAGAAAGCCACAATCCGCCCTACCATTAGCTTTCGAATCTTTTCAATCAGACGAACATGAAAGCTATCGAGTCGCTCTTTTTTGTTCGAAAAATAATAAATATATCACTCAATAATGCTATGAAATTACATCAAAAATATGTTCACACAAATGTTTTCTACTACGAAGTTTTGACCAAATTTGAACACGCACCTGTTTCTTTGCTGTGTCACGAAACTATAATTTAAAATTTGACTTTTGTTAAGAACGAAACTATTTTCATAACTAGGAGAACAAGAAATTTTTTAAAATAGAATATAAATAAATAAAAAACTTCGATAGTCTCAAATTCCGATCACTGCACTTTCACTATTCTCCAAATCTGACTTTTTCCGTAGGGGAAAAACACAGAAATTCTATTCACTATTTAAATATTCAAATTACGATATACAGTTTGTGTATGACACCTGTTAGAAGTGTTTAGTTTTTTTGAATTTTTTATGCTCTCGGGTGAAAATATTCAATGCATAACCAGACCGAGCGGTTACTTAATACTAAATCTACAGCAACCCAAAAGATACCGATTTCAGCGTGATTAGTATGTTCAAAGAAACAGAAGGACAAGAAGATTGTGTTGAGAACCCTGAGGCACACTGCACAATCTTCTTGTCCTTCTGTTCTTTAAACATAATGATCACACCTTCTTTTTACGATACCCTAAGCCTATACTTCATTCAAATATTACTTGTGATTCGAATCACTCTTGCTTTCATCTCTATTTCTTTCCTATTTCCTACAAACTTTTTATATGTTTCCCTTACCCTTATCAGACGTCAACAATGAAAACGTTAGTTTTTTTTCATTCATTATATAATTTAATATTCATCGAAAACAAAAAATTTCATATTTTCAGTTTTCCAAGCTTTCAAAAAAAATATTTTTTATATTTTTGCAACTTTTTCAGAACTGTAAAAAACAATAGGGCATTTCATAAAAATACAGGTGTTGGTTTGCCTTTACCAAAGCTAATATCTTTGACCGTCTCCAAAAACAATACCAACATAGATATTTAGCTGGACTACTCCGAACCCCCCCCTCCCCATATATTGCCCCAATACCTATATTCTTATATATACACCTAAAAATTTTCTCTTATCCTGATTTGCTAACACACTGGACCTGTATCTAAAACATTACATACAGACATGCCATTCCATCTACCTCCCCCCTCACTCATCAGCAGGGATGTTAATAGTGCTTAATGAGAATTTACTGCCTTTACAGTGTATTTTCAGTACTAAAAAGCCCATACTTTTAGCTTTTTATTCTAAAATCTGTGCTTAATAACTCCACGTTTTAAAAAAAAAAACTTTTAACAAGTTAGATTACAAAATAACGATAAATGCGTTATCATGCGAAAGGTAGAAGTAGCGCTCTAAATTTGGCTTTTTTGACTCTTTATATCTTCATATAGCATTTGGGTCGGCTGTGTGTCTGTGTGTGTCGCTGTTTGGGTGGTCCCATTGTGCCTGTCATAACTTTTTTTTTCTGAGAAATATTTTATTGAGTAAATGTGTATTTATTGGAAAGCCCTTTCGACGGCGTAAAACTTTTTCACGTCATATCAGGTCATTTCCGTAAACAGAGTTGAGATTTTGCCATTGTGAGCCTGAACATTCTGGGTTTTATGAGAAAATGTCATAAGTGGTTCTTTTATGCTAATTGAGGCTGGCAACCCACACAATACGATAAACCATAAATTAGTAGATACACCCGAATGAAAAGTAAACCGCTAGAATTCGGCGCCTGTACGGTGGTTTTATTAGTAGCACATACAAAATTATATAAATTTTTAATACATGTTCCCAAGAATAGCCTCGGGTTTGAATAGTTTCAGTTTTTTAGTTTTTTTTTGGGCACATGTTTTACGCCTGTTATCAATACTACTCGTAGTGGCGACATTTTCTGCCACTGTCACTATGCGAAAACTTATTATAAAAGATACATATTTCTTGAGAAACTGGCAGAAGAGGGTCAAATTTTAATTATCTATTACGAATACGGCTACCATATGAATAAAAGAAAAATGATTTTTTGCACTATGTAGTTAATAAACATTCAGCCCACAAAATTTTTTTCGCACACTGTCCTAATATCAATTTTTGCGGGATATCGATCAATGGGCCAATACCGATATTAGCGCCTTATTTCTGAGCCAATAGCCTCCAAACGAACCATCAACATATTGTTTGTTCACAACTTTCACATAATCTTTGAAATCCACTATGTTAAGCAAATATTGATGCATTTAAAAAAAAAACAAACTCCGAAGCGAACATATTTGATTTGATAAGAATTTAATAAGAAAACTATTAACTTAAAAAAGAAAAATTTTCATGTCACATAATTTTTCAAAACTTTGAAATTTCTTTTTACTACACTTATATATTATTTAAAAAAGCATCCATATCATAATTTTGCACGCTTTTAAGATCTTAAACATTTCTGGAATTTTTTAAGCTTTTTTTACTGGAATTTACTGCTTTATTTTTTCATTTATTTTTAGTACATTTAAATTTAAAAATGCGAATTTTACATTGAACTCTTCGTAAATTATTTATTCTTTCGAATAACTCACACTGATATAGCCCAAAGTGCAATCTTACTTAGATCTGGGATAAATATTTCCATCATTCCACGCAAAAACCATGCTGTAATTTCAGAACCGTTTCAGAACAAAAAGCAAATTAACAAAAAAAGGTACAATTAAAAACCTAAAAATAATAAATTTTTTTGGAAATGTTTATTCACTATTAGGACTGTGCATGTGGACTTTTTTTTAATTATTTAACTACTCGGAGCTGCAACGGATACTTGTCGACTCATACTTTTTTGTAACAAATAGCTCATAATCAGACTTTCTTTTCTCAAGTTATTTCACGGTTTTCTGAGCTAAGGCTGTTCAATAATTTTTGCACTTATTGTTTGAGCTTAGGCTTAGGCTGCTCATTTCTAGTATCTGTGTGTAGGTGTAGTTTTTTTCTGTCTCATAGATTAATTGGCTTATGTATGTCGCAGAATAACGTACTTAATAATGCTAGATAAATCGCTCAATTACTCTCGAAAAAGCTGTATATTGGCCACAGTCGTGTAGGGATGGTGACGCTTGCACTATATATTGCTCGCATAACCTAAGGCACATTCCAGCACACTATATAATAAAAAATTAAAAAAGAATTAAAAAAAAAGGCTACCTAAATGAAAAAATATATATTTTAACAAACTTTTAAGTTAATATTAAACTATTTCAGTAGTCAATTGACTTTAAGAAAAATTACTAGTGACAAGTTTTTGAAGTTCTGAAATAGTACTAATTTAACTAGTTTGTTAACATATATATTTTTCATTTAGGTAGCTTTCTTTTTTAATTTTTTTAATTTTTATTGTGTGGAATGCTGCCTTAGGTTATGCGAGCAATATATAGTGCAAGCGTTCCCATCCCTACACGACGTGTGGCCAATATACAGCTTTTTCCGAGAGTAATTGAGCGATTTGAATCTAGCATAATTAAGTACGTATTCTGCGACATACATAAGCCAAGTAATCTATGAGACAGAACAAAACAACTACACCTACACACTAAGATACTAGAAATGAGCAGCCTACCTAAGCTCAACAATAAGTGCAAAAATTATTGAACCGCCTTAGCTCAGAAAACCGTGAATATAACTTGAAGAAAGAAAGTCTGATTATGAGCTATTTGTTACAAAAAGTATGAGTCGACAAGTATCCTGTGCAGCTCCGAGTAGTTAAATAATAAAAAAAGTCCACTGCACAGTCCTAATAGTGAATAAACATTTCCAAAAAAATTTATTATTTTAGCTTTTTAATTGGTACCTTTTTTTGTAATTTGCTTTTTGTTCTGAAACGGTTCTGAAATTACAGCATGGTTTTTGCGTGGAATGATGGAAATATTTATCCAGATCTAAGTAAGATTGCACTTTGGGCTATATCAGTGTGAGTTATTCGAAAGAATAAATAATTTACGAAGAGTTCAATGTAAAATTCGCATTTTAAATTTAAATGTACTAAAAATAAATGAAAAAATAAAGCAGTAAATTCCAGTAAAAAAAAGCTTAAAAAATTCCAGAAATGTTTAAGATCTTAAAAGCGTGCAAAATTATGATATGGATGCTTTTTTAAATAATATATAAGTGTAGTAAAAAGAAATTTCAAAGTTTTGAAAAAATTATGTGACATGAAAATTTTTCTTTTTTTAAGTTAATAGTTTTCTTATTAAATTCTTATCAAATCAAATATGTTCGCTTCGGAGTTTGTTTTTTTTTAAATGCATCAATATTTGCTTAACAATAGTGGATTTCAAAGATTATGTGAAAGTTGTGAACAAACAATATGTTGATGGTTCGTTTGGAGGCTATTGGCTCAGAAATAAGGCGCTAATATCGGTATTGGCCCATTGATCGATATCCCGCAAAAATTGATATTAGGACAGTGTGCGAAAAAAAATTTGTGGGCTGAATGTTTATTAACTACATAGTGCAAAAAATCATTTTTCTTTTATTCATATGGTAGCCGTATTCGTAATAGATAATTAAAATTTGACCCTCTTCTGCCAGTTTCTCAAGAAATATGTATCTTTTATAATAAGTTTTCGCATAGTGACAGTGGCAGAAAATGTCGCCACTACGAGTAGTATTGATAACAGGCGTAAAACATGTGCCCAAAAAAAAAACTAAAAAACTGAAACTATTCAAACCCGAGGCTATTCTTGGGAACATGTATTAAAAATTTATATAATTTGTATGTGCTACTAATAAAACCACCGTACAGGCGCCGAATTCTAGCGGTTTACTTTTCATTCGGGTGTATCTACTAATTTATGGTTTATCGTATTGTGTGGTTGCCAGCCTCAATTAGCATAAAAAGAACCACTTATGACATTTTCTCATAAAACCCAGAATGTTCAGGCTCACAATGGCAAAATCTCAACTCTGTTTACGGAAATGACCTGATATGACGTGAAAAAGTTTTACGCCGTCGAAAGGGCTTTCCAATAAATACACATTTACTCAATAAAATATTTCTCAGAAAAAAAAGTTATGACAGGCACAATGGACCACCCAAACAGCGACACACACAGACACACAGCCGACCCAAATGCTATATGAAGATATAAAAGAGTCAAAAAGCCAAATTTAGAGCGCTACTTCTACCTTTCGCATGTTATAACGCATTTATCGTTATTTTGTAATCTAACTTGTTAAAAGTTTTTTTTTTAAAACGTGGAGTTATTAAGCACAGATTTTAGAATAAAAAGCTAAAAAGTATGGGCTTTTTAGTACTGAAAATACACTGTAAAGGCAGTAAATTCTCATTAAGCACTATTAACATCCCTGCTGATGAGTGAGGGGGAGGTAGATGGAATGGCATGTCTGTATGTAATGTTTTAGATACAGGTCCAGTGTGTTAGCAAATCAGGATAAGAGAAAATTTTTAGGTGTATATATAAGAATATAGGTATTGGGGCAATATATGGGGGGAGGGGGGGGTTCGGAGTAGTCCAGCTAAATATCTATGTTGGTATTGTTTTTGGAGACGGTCAAAAGATATTAGCTTTTGGTAAAGGCAAACCAACACCTGTATTATTTATGAAATGCCCTATTGTTTTTACAGTTCTGAAAAAGTTGCAAAAAATAAAAAAATATTTTTTTTGAAAGCTTGGAAAACTGAAAATATGAAATTTTTTGTTTTCGATGAATATTAAATTATATAATGAATGAAAAAAAACTAACGTTTTCATTGTTGACGTCTGATAAGGGTAAGGGAAACATATAAAAAGTTTGTAGGAAATAGGAAAGAAATAGAGATGAAAGCAAGAGTGATTCGAATCACAAGTAATATTTGAATGAAGTATAGGCTTAGGGTATCGTAAAAAGAAGGTGTGATCATTATGTTTAAAGAACAGAAGGACAAGAAGATTGTGCAGTGTGCCTCAGGGTTCTCAACACAATCTTCTTGTCCTTCTGTTCTTTGAACATACTAATCACGCTGAAATCGGTATCTTTTGGTTGCTGTAGATTTAGTATTAAGTAACCGCTCGTCTGGTTATGCATTGAATATTTTCACCCGAGAGCATAAAAATTCAAAAAAACTAAACACTTCTAACAGGTGTCATACACAAACTGTATATCGTAATTTGAATATTTAAATAGTGAATAGAATTTCTGTGTTTTTCCCCTACGGAAAAAGTCAGATTTGGAGAATAGTGAAAGTGCAGTGATCGGAATTTGAGACTATCGAAGTTTTTTATTTATTTATATTCTATTTTAAAAAATTTCTTGTTCTCCTAGTTATGAAAATAGTTTCGTTCTTAACAAAAGTCAAATTTTAAATTATAGTTTCGTGACACAGCAAAGAAACAGGTGCGTGTTCAAATTTTGTTCAAAACTTCGTAGTAGAAAACATTTGTGTGAAAATATTTTTGATGTAATTTCTAGCATTATTGACGGTGATAGAGTATTTTATTATTTTTCGAACAAAAAGAGCGACTCGATAGCTTTCATGTTCGTCTGATTGAAAAGATTCGAAAGCTAATGGGTAGGGCGGATTGTGGCTTTCTTAGACTCAACATATGTTTTAGTGGTTGAATTGTTCTTTTTAAGAACACTTAACGACTTTTGTCATTAAAACGATAATTTTCATTAGATTTAAAAACAATGTTTTTAAATCTAATGGCACTTTTAATAATTATCTCTGATATTGTGAAGGGTAGAAGTTACCAAGTAAGAATCGACTTTAATGTTAAAGAAAAAAGTGTGTTAAGCAAGGATGTGCAATAGAGTAAAGAAAGTATTTCATTGTGTTGAAAAAAGAAAAATAAGACAGAGACCAAAAATTATTTTTTAAGTTTAATTTTAAATTGCGTGCTTTATTGCGAAATAAATTCCCTCATAGGTGTAAGCTTTAAAGGGCTACTTTAAAGTGCCTCATATGTATGAGGGAAAAAACGGCATCTTTTGAAGTAAAGCGATATGTTATGGTCAGCTTATGCATGTGCCCAATAGGTGTAGGGGGGGGGGGGTGGCTGGTTGGTAGTTGGTGGAGAAGGCGGCACGCTATGAAGTGCTCCCATACCTATTGGTGTGTCTTCGTAGGTGCTCAATAGGTATAGAAGCAAAAGGCGGCATGCTTTGAAGATGGAAAACTTGGCCTCATATGTATGGGCTTATTTTTGAAAGTGCCTCATAGGTATGGGGCATAAAGGCGGCATCCTTTGATCGGTAAAAACTTGGCCCAAGTACTACTCTGGTCCCCTCCTTAATTCCAGTGTAACGCGTTGCTATGCCCCTTTAAATATGCTCTCTTCGATGCAGTTTTTGTTGTGAGAAAATAAAATTTTATTACAAATTCTAAGGCACTTCAAGTATTCGTCTTGGTGGTTGACCAATATTTGAACACAATAAAGCGTATAATTCAATTAATTTAAAGTGTATTGGCACACTTTATTATCATTTTTCATCCTGGGTGGCTTTCAGGTAGATTAGTAGAGTCACTAGCAACGGGTTGAGTATAGTTGTAGAGTTGGGAATTTGGTCGGCTTTGGCTAGAATTTAGTCAAAGTGAACCCTAGATTTGTGAGCCCTAGCACTCCAGGCCCGCTCCGCAGGGATGCCCTTGAATCCAGAGTTGACTGTACCGTATACCGTATATTCTCTATTAGAAGGCCCCTCTCTAATAGTAGGCCCTCTCTGATAAACCCCCCCCCCCCTTGAGGACCTATATATCAGCCTAGAAAAAGAAATTCGCAAATCTGTTTTTCGCGTTTTCTTAGCTAGCACGAGCTTACCTGATTCCAATTTTAAAATTTTGGTTGAGCACGCAAAAATCTCAAAATCGACCCAAATTTTTTCCGACTTTTTTAGGGTTGAAAAATAGAAGGCCCGGGCCTTCTAATAGAGAATATACGGTACCGTATTTTCTGTATTAAGTCCCCCGGGGAGTGATTGTTCAACCTAAAAAAAAAGTGGGAAAATTTTGAGGTCGATTTCGAGATTTTCGGGTGCTCAACCAAAATCTGAAAAGAGGGATCAGGTGAACTCGTGGTAACTAAGAAAACGCAAAAAGCAGATTTGCAAAATATTTTCTCTAGGCTGAGATATGAGGTCCATATAAGAGGGAGTTATTACAGAGGGGGAGTTATTAGAGAGGGGGGACTTACTACAGAAAATACGGTACATTCTATTATACTACTCACCTCAAATTACTTCGCAAGCTCTAATAAATCCCCATCCCCAAGAAAGGGTTGAAAAATTACTTCCCATGGAAAGTTAATAGAGTAAATACGGTATTCAAGTTTACAAAATTTCACTGAATTTTACTCAATTCGAAAATTACTCCTTCGGATTAGTGAAACCGATTTTCTAAAATAATGGACAAAGCTTTTTTGCTGCAAAAAGACTTTTTTTGCAGCAAAAAAAAGTCTTTTTGCAGCAAAAAAAAGCTTTGTCCAAAATAATAGATTGTCAAGATACCAAAAATGCTTTTATTAAAGCCTATGAGCTTGAATTAAATTACACAACTCCCCGAGCACTTTGTGGCTTTGTGTTTTCGGATATGAAACATAAACTATTTTTAGGCACACAATCACTAAAAAAAACTTACGAACAGTGATGCAAATGTTGATTTTCAATGAGAGTAACATGATATATTTATTTTTCAAAAGGCTTGTTAAAGTATTTCACGTCTTAATAAAAAAGTTTTTTTAATCTAATTGATCTTAAAATAGTTGATACTTAAGCTTATAAATTGTCTTATAGTCTCGTATTTTACGACGTGCTGCATTTGGTCTTCCTTATGCTGTAGTTAAGCATAATCCCGCAGTAACATTGCACACAGAGTTGGGAAAGGTAGTGCAATCTGCATTCACAGCACAAGGGCTGCCAGCTTCGTAAACTTTGCTGTTGATCAAATTTCCGCTAAAGTGATTAAATAGTTCGAAATTGCAAAGAAAAATGTGGAAAAACATACTATTCCTTGTAGTGGCACACAACAATAGTAGCGCTAGGCCAGGTGAGTGGTGGCGCTCCATTAGGACAAAAAGCAACACCGCATCCAAGTAAAGTAGTTCTGCCCCAAGCCATTTGAGACCAATGACCAACTGTTTTGTCGAACTCAGCCTGGTTAGGTTAAGCTCATGGTTCATGCCATACTGAGCCAGTTCAGCCCACCATGAGTTTGAGGCATCCGACAATGCTGTTTCTGCAATAATAGTCATAATTTTTAAATAATAGTCATAATAATTCAACTTTACAAAATAAAGAAACAGCAAAATTGTTTACCTAGAGAAAGGTTAGCAGAAGAGGCAAACATGTTCTCTCCTGCCCCAGAGTGTTTCCATGAGCAATTGTTAGCCCACAATTGAGCACTGTCTTCCAGCGTTTGGTTATAGATCTGGTTGAAACATGTATAATTTATGTGACAAGATAAAAAAACTTACCAATTGGTATATATTTTTGCCTTGAGGCATAGTAAAATTGTTGTTATCTAAAGATTGTCCTTTAGCTAGTTGAGACCGATAGTTGTTGTGTGATTCCAAGGCTATGCTTTGTTGTGCAGCTGTTAAAGTAGACACGTCTGAAACAGGTTATAAAATTTTCAACAAAAAAAAGTTAATTGGTTTTTTTATGATATATCTGAAAAAAGCAAATGGTCACATCGGAACTCTGAAGCAAACTAAATTTTGTCGAAATAATAATTCGAATTCTAGGTCTGTTCAAGCTATCATTCGTTTTCAAAGACAACTACACATTTTTAGTTAAAGAAAAAATTCCCAAATGACTTAAGTACAGTCGACTCTCCCAATAACGAACCCCCAAAAAGTTCGTTCCCACCTTGGGTCCGACACTCTTTGTAGCCTGATTTTTAAACTTTTTCCTAGTTCTGTTTTGACGGTCTGGTCCCAAATATCGTAAGGATTCCGATTTTACCGATCGCTTTTCAGAAATCCAAAATTTTTTCTTATAAAAAAGCAAAAACTCGATTTAAGGACAGGCTTTTTTCTTATAAAAAAGCAAAAACTCGATTTAAGGACAGGCTTTTTCAAAAATCCCTGTCCTTAAATTGAGTTTTTGCTTTTCTAGAGGAAAAAATTTTGGATTTCTGAAAAACGATCGGTAAAATCGGAATCCTTACGATATTTGGGGCCAGATTGTCAAAACAGAACTAGGAGAAAATTTAAAAAATCAGGCTAAAAAAAGTGTCGGACCCAAGGTGGGGTTCGTTATTGGGAGAGTCGACTGTACAGTATTTTTTTGACAATGAAATTCCAAAACGCTGAAATATAAATAATATTTGTTTTTAAAAAGTCACTTTAGAGCCAAATTTTGATACAATTTGTCGTCGAGATGTGATAATGGCTAAATTTTTTTACAGTCGACTCTCCCAATAACGAACCCCCTGGGGACCGGCTCTAGGTGTTCGTTATTGAGAGAGTTCGTTATTGAAAAGGTCCGTTATAAGTACTTTATCGAAAATCCAACCAAACCAAACCAAAAAAAAGTGTTCGTCATTGAGAGAGTTCGTTATTCAGGGGTTCGTTATTGGGAGAGTCGACTGTATTAGAAACTTTGTGTCCGAATTGTCAATTTTTTTTTTAATTCTCTAAAAATCGAGACACTGCAAAAAAAATCACTGGTTATATATGTCTGGGGCGATATCTGCGAGGGATATCTATCGAGCATGCCAACGAGTGAGTGAGCCAACCTCATGGATCCGAACCAGATCACAGCCCAGCGCTTTTGCTCAATGACGAACAATCCGGTCATTCAAGAAGGGTAGGTTATGAACATAACAGGACTGCTGCGAATTTAACAGGTGCAATTTAAATTAAAACTTCCTTTTCTGCCCAAATTTTCAACTTTTCGGAAAACAGCTTGTTCTAACTTAATTGAACGCTTTGATAGGAAAGTTTTGGTGTCGAAAATTGCACTGAAACTCATGAGCATTTTAAAATCAAGATATACAAAATTAAATACTGAAAACAAAAAGTCATGGGTAAAAGAAATTGCGCAATAAAAAAGGGACATCCTGTACATCAGCTTTATTTAGTTCTTCTCGACAATTCATTACGAGAGATAAGGTAAGAGTTATATATATTTTTTGATTACCTGTTATAAAATAGCTGTTCACCACTAAAATGAAAAACCACATTTTCTGAAAATTTCAATTATCTAGAAAAATGAGTTACACTGATAAATTATAAGGATTATCTTTTTCTTTTATACCGAACAAAAGTTGCTAATTTGAATAAATTTATTCAAATATTCAAAAGTCTAGTTGTCAAATTTTTTCATGTGTACAATTTCTGTGGGCGTCAAAACTTCAATGCCACTTGTTTATTGCTTTTTGTATAATTTCCGTTCCTTTTCACAACAATTGTTCAAAACTAATCCCGTGTTCATTTTTAGTGATCTCTTGTTTGTAGTAGTTGCCAACCCTCGCTTAAGTATCACATTTGACAAGTGTACATATATGTGAAGTTGTTAGGGATATTACAATATTTTTCTGAGATGTCTTGATGTATTTTTCCCGCATTTTTAATATGGTCGGCCCTCGATAATTTTTGAAAATTTGCCAGCCTTCGTAATTCGGCACACAAATAATGCCTACAAAAAAACAAATTAATTTGTTGAAAATTTACCATTTTCGATGAAACAGTGACCCAGGCTTGATCCCAATGCTACCCGATTTTCTACGATCAACTGTACTACAGTCAAACCACGATTTGGAGTAGAATTGTACTTTTAATGGCCATAGAAATTTTGACGCTAATAGAAATACCCATCCAAAGAAGCTACTGGAATCACAATAATTTTTGTAGTCTTCCTAAACACTATGTGAAAATATTCTACCTAAGATACTAAAAATTTGAATTTACAACTTTTAAAAGTTCTTAATATTCATATAAAAATAATAAGTGTCATTTATTAAAAAACATTCCGACACAAAAATTATTCCAGGTATGTGAATAACATATCACTAACGTAGACCTTTACTATCCTTGGTCTATTTTTTTTGTGTCGATCTATTTTGTGGTTTTTTATTGTATTTTTTTATATCATACATTCTAGAAGTGTGATTTCACCAACGTCACTCTTGTTTTGTAATATTTTTAAGTGGGTAGATAGGTCGTAGTATAGATTGCTTTTTACTGTTAATTTCAGTATGCCGTTTCATTTATGTGCATTTTTTTGTTTTCAAATATTATGTGAGTTGTTTATTGTCTATTTATTGTCGTGTATTTATTTTCTATTTATTGCCTATTTATTGAAAACGGGCTACAAAAGTAAAAATTAAAATTTCCTTTCTGGTACAAATATGTTGCGTCTTTGATGCAAAGAATTCACATGGGTCCGCCACCTCCCTTTCTTCCATTTTTCTTTTACAAGCAAGAAGGAGGAAGAAGATCAAAACGTTGTTGTTTTTTTGTTAAACCAGCCTGTCTGCATCTTGACCTATATATCTCCCACTGCAGGCCAAGGAGGCAGCTGCTCAGAGCCATAAGCATTTTCTGTCTGCATAAAAAAGCTGGATAGCAAGTTTTGTTGTTAAACTGGAGAAAAAATAATAATAAAAACTTTTGTGACCAATTATTCTCTATCAATAATTTTTTAAAGGTGAAATTTCTAGGCTGAAAAACACTTATTCGAAAACCATACTAATTGGTCACGGCCCATGTTGAAAAACATGGTAAAACAGACAAAAAATCAAAATTCCGCAACGCTTAAAACTCAATTAAAAGTTGAATTTTGATCAGAATTAGGTACCGTATTTCCTCTAATAACTCACCCGGGTGAGTTATTTTTTGGATCGCTGAAAATTGGAAAAATTTGAGGTCGATCTCGAGATTTTTGGGTGAAAATATTAAATTTAAAAACTGGAATCGGTAGAGCTCGTGGCGATTAAGAAAACGCAAAAAATAGCTTTGCAAAATATTTGTTCCGAGCTAAGATATAGGCCCTCAAAGTTGAGGGGGGGGGGTGAGTTATTAGAGCAGGGTGAGTTATTAGAGGAAATACGGTAATTCGTCAGCAGTTGGCGGTCGGCAGTTAGAATCGTGGGGCAGTTGAAATCGTCAGCAGTTGACCCTCGTTCACTGCCAGTTGGGGGAGCTGCCAGTTGAGAGTCCTGCCAGTTGGGAGCTGCCAGTTGGGGAGTACCGTGAATTGTCCTGTTAAACCGAGGGCTGAAAAAAAAGAAACAAAATAGAGAAGATACCTAAGGCCAAAGCGAAGGATGAGCGCATCAACAGAAAAGAGAGCCAGAATTTTTAAAACCGAGGGCTAAGGCCAAAGCGATTTCACGCCGTCTGTGAATCGTCCAGACTGTGGATTGTGCCGACCGTCAATTGAGCTGACTGTAAAATGTCCGCACGGCGAATTGTTTCGACTGTCAAATGTTCCGACTGTGAACTGTCCTGACTGTAAATTGTGCCGACTGTGAATTGTCCTGACTGTAATTTACGTGGTTTTCGGTATGGACATTTCACAGTGGGCAAGATATACAGTCAGCAAAATTAACGGTACGGACAATTCACAGTCGGGACAAATCACAGTGATAACAGTTCACAGTCACGACAATTCATAGCCGTGATTATTCACAGTCAGCACAATTCACAGTCGAGACAATTCACAGTGGGGACAGTTCACAGTCGGCACAATTCACAGTTAGTAAAATTCACAGTCGGCACAATTTATAGTCGCGACAATTCACGGTGAGCACAATCAACAGTCAGCACAATTTACGGTATAGACAATTCACAGTCTGCACGATTCACAATCAGCAAAATTTACAGACGGGACAATTTACAGTCGTCACAATTCGCAGTCGGGACATTGTACAGTCGGAACAATTCACGGTGAGCACATTTTGCAGTCGCACAATTAACAGTCGTGAAAATCAACAGTCAGCACAATTTACAGTATAGACAATTAACAGTCTGCACGATTCACAATCAGCAAAATTTACAATCGGGACAATTCACAGTCGGCGCAATTCACAGTCGGCACAATTTATAGTCTGGACATTTTACAATCGGCGAAATTAACGGTCGAGACAATTTACAGTCTGTGCAATTCACAATGGGCACGATTTACTATCGGCACAATTCACAGTCGGGATATTGTATATTCGGAAAAATTCGCGGTGAGCACATTTTACAGTCGCACAATCAACAGTCGGGACAATCAACACTCGAGACAGTTCACAGTCGACACAATTCTCAGTAAGCACAATTTACAGTCTGTGCAATTCACAGTCGGAACAATCAACAGTCGGGACAATTCACGGACAGCACAATTCACGTATGGACAATTCATAGTCGGCTCAATTCACAGTCAGGACAATTCACAGTCGGGACAATTACACAGTCGGGACAATTCACAGTCGGGACAATTCACAGTCAGGACATTTCACAGTCGGGACAATTACACAGTCGGGACAATTCACAGTCAGGAAAATTCACAGTCGGGATAATTCACAGTCGGGACAATTCACAGTCGGGACAATTCACAGTCAGGACAATTCACAGTCGGGACAATTCACAGTCGGGACAATTCACAGTCGGGACAATTCACAGTCGGAACAATTCACAGTCGGGACAATTCACAGTCAGGACAATTCACAGTCTGGACACTTCACAGTAGGCACAATTCACAGTCTGGACAATTCACAGTCTGGACAATTCACAGTCGGGACAATTCACAGTCGGGACAATTCACAGTCGGGACAATTCACAGTCGGGACAATTCACAGTCAGGACAATTCACAGTCTGGACACTTCACAGTAGGCACAATTCACAGTCTGGACACTTCACAGTAGGCACAATTCACAGCCTGGACACTTCACAGTAGGCACAATTCACAGTCGGGACAATTCACAGTTAGGACAATTCACAGTCTGGACAATTCACAGTCTGGACAATTCACAGTCGGGACAATTCACAGTCGGGACAATTCACAGTCAGGACAATTCACAGTCGGGACAATTACAAAGTCGGGACAATTCACAGTCGGGACAATTCACAGTCAGGACAATTCACAGTCGGGACAATTACACAGTCGGGACAATTCACAGTCAGGAAAATTCACAGTCGGGACAATTCACAGTCGGCTGAGCTGGCGGGAACGGCTAAAAATGTGTTCAGTGCCAGCATCTTCAGAATTGGGTACGGCTCTGCACTGGCAAGACACTGTCGAGACAATTCACAGTCGAGACAATTTGTGGTTAGGTCATTTTACAGTCGGCACAATTTACAGTCGGGACAATTCACAGTCAGGAATTTAACAGTCGAGAACATTCGCGGCGGGGTCATTTTACATTAACAAATCTATTTTTCAACAAATCTTGACAAATTAACAAATCTTGCTAAGTTTTTTTCTGAAAATTCTCTAAAAATCTGGACACTGCAAAAAATCTGGAACTAAAGACAAAAAGATTAAAAAGGTCGAAAAATCATTTTAGGAATGAACCGTAATAATTTTTTAATTAATCATCATCTAAATTATTCAATGTGATAATTTCGTTTTTTTATCATTTCTGCTTTGATTTGAAAATAAAAAAATACAGCTTTGGGAATACAAATTTTAACGTTTCTGTCTTCTGCACGACAGCAGCCGGGCTGCTGCAGCCCTAGTGCTGAAATTGAAACACCAAAGTTGAAATACACTGTTTGGCAAAACTCTTATAAACATTAACAGTTCTCCATGCAAATATAAGCCAGTATATGTAAGGACAGACTCAAAGATAAGTCTAAAATATAGTTGAGTCCGTCCTAACAAACGCTGCCATACCTTTGCCTAAGCCTGAATACTAAAATGTAACAAAAGCAACAGGGGGAACCAAGGCGAAAACCCGCCTTTTGTTGGATAGGGCCGAAGTTTGAGTGCACGTACGTCTAAAGACTTACGGATTCAGATAGTATTAGGGAGGGGAAAAAGGTTAAATTTATTTAGCTCTGTAAATTTAAGAATGGATATAGTAAATTTTCTAATTTCAAAAATCTTGCAGTTATTTGATTAATAAACGTCGTATTCCTAATTTTTTTAGTTTGAAATTTTTTGTTTCTTTTTTTCTGGTTGCGTTGTCAGTGTTGTATCAATGCATATTCTTAAAACCTGTCCTTTTCCACTGTCTGTAACCATTTGGCTAAGCTTTTGAAAATAAGTTATTGGCTCTTTTGTATGATTTTCAGCCTGAATTTGAAAATTTACTTTTGAAGTATATTGTTTAACTGAAGTTAAAGTAAGAAAAAGTTACAAAAATTTCGACTTTCAAACTTTTACTTTATTAAATTCATAATGCTCCATGAAACACAATAAAGACTGGAAAATTAAAACTTTATCACCAACAAATAAAAAAACAAAGTGAGAAAATTTTTTTTCAAAACAATGTTTGGCGCTTACCTCCAAAGAATTTCACCCCCCCCCTCTTGAAATTGCTGTAACTCCCTTTTTCAGGCTAAGGCTAAGAGGTAGGCCATAGTGTTTGAGCCGGGCTAAACGCACTGTTTCCAGGCTCTGTTATATATATTTATATACTTTTCACTAGGCTTTTTGAAGGAAAAATTTTTTAGAATGGGTACCCGCTAATAGGCTGTTATTATGTTTTAATATGCGCTCTTTAAAAATTCCCACTTACTACACTAATCCACAGCCAAGCGTCGTTGTACAATTCAACGTCAAATGAGAAAATGTCAGTTGCTTGTCTAGCTTTCACCCAAAATCGATTTGTTGCTGATTCTACCTTATTGGATGAAGTATCTGACGTGATATTATAGTTGTAGACTCCTAAGCCTCTCTTACGAGAAATAGTTATTCTATCTGATGCCAAACTGTCTAAAAAACAATTGATTTCAATTCATTTGTTTGTTTATTGACTTACTGCCAAAGATGTCTATAATATCAAAGTACATTTGTTCAGTGTCTATCGGCTGTGAATCAGATCGAAAAAACTGTATTCTCAAATTACGCTTTTTCTTGACTTTTTTAGTCTAAAGTTCGCCCTAAGTTCGCCCTAAAAGTAAACTGTAATGTCAACAATACTGAAATTTTTTAACATAAAGGAACGTGTTCAGATAAGTTACTTAGTGAGCGGTGGATCGAAAGCATACCTGCAGCGCCGTTTTAAAAAAGCCCGGCGGTGCCGCGAGTCGCCGGCGGCGATAATTTTGGAGGCGGCGATTTTGAGGCAGCCGCCGACGCCGCCAGCCGACATGGTGCAGTGCATAAGCGTTTGTGCTTTTTGATGAGAGATGAGATAAATTACCTAAGATTACTGAAGCTTGAAGGAATCCCGCACTACCAAGCTGCACGTGTTTTACGTTAAAAAAGCCTTGCAAAAAAATTATAAAAAGAGCTAATATTTATTATAAAGGTAGGCTAAGCAAGAAAAATTGATTTTTTTTTCCGTCTAACTGACATTCAAAAATATATGCTAATAAATTTCTCTCTCGAGACCTATCTCATGTAAAAGCTTGGCAGATGTGTACCCTATTGGATACCCCTTCATCGACTGTATTGAGAATAGACGCAGCATCTTCAATTTGAAGTTAAGGCTGAAATTTTAGAGCTATGACATGATACGCCCCAAATTAACTCGGGAATCCAGCTGGATTCGAAATCCAGCTGGATACCTACAGATTTTCAAGTTTTATGTCATGATCATCCTACTACATCCCCATTCATATTATACCAAATCTTCAGCCAGCGGCCATGAGAAGAAGGAGAGCAAACAAAAGTTGTCAAGAGGCCGCGGAAATCCGCCAAAACTAGTTCAGTTTTTCAATGGATTTGGTGCAGTTGATTGGCAAGAAAGAATGAAATGAATCGTGTCGCTTCGGTCGGGCTCTGAATAAAGATGTTATTTGTCATATTGTAGACAGAGTGTGACTGTGGATGTGTGACTGTGGCTGTGTGGCTGTGGCTGAAACTTTGAGTGTAGACAGAGTATCGCGTGTGGCTGTGGCTGTGTGGCTGTGTTTTCAGGTTTCTGTAAAAAATATGTGGATTATTTTAGAAAATTCATCATTTGGGTCCAAAGACACGTGAGTTCATTTGGAGAAGTATGGATGTGGCTCTATGACACGCCACAGCCACATATTGTAGACAAGGCTATAGTATTTTCGATCATGCTTATAAAAAAAATTTTGTCTGTACTTTCTTATGATGTGTCATTTGCCTGCATTAAAATAAGTGAAAAATTAAAAATATCAAACAAAATTGTTTGAAAAATTTTCAATTTTACAAAAAGCACAGGAAAATTTTTGCACAAAGAGGTAAAGCAATAATACAGAATTTAGAATTAGGATCAGTGTTTCATTAAAAGTAAAAAAATAATGAACGTGAAAAAGAAAAACCCAATGACGGATAGATACAAGAAAAAAAACATGAAAAATATTTTTATTTGCTGTCTATATCCCGTGGAATTTAGGTAAAAGTTACGAAGCTAAAGTACAAACCATGGGCTCAATTGCAGTTTAGGCATCCTTAACCACTTTAGGCATGCTTAAATATTTCAGGCATCCATAGAAAGTTTAGGCATCCAAAAATACTTTAGGCATCCATAAAAAATTCGACTTTTTTAGAAGCAGTCGAAAATCATTTTAAAGCAATTATTTTGCTTTAAAGAAACTGAAAAAAGAATTTCTATGGAACTTTGGGCTGTAATGGGGTCGGAAGAAAATAATAAAAAGTTAATTATTTAAACCCCTCTCTACCTACTTAGTAACTGGTAACTAGTAACTCTGGATGCCTGAAAAAGCATGAATACCAGAGTCTATTTATGCGATAGGCCCCGGTATTCAAAACTATGTTCAACATCTCCATTTTTTGCTAGTTGGCCTCTAATTGAAGTGGCCCCTCTTTTGTCCCTTCCTTTCCCAATACAGCCCTTTGTCCCTTTTGAATTACTTTTCTAGTCTCTTCATGACAAAAATATTACTTGAAATGGTTTCTAGACACTTTAAAAAACGTTATTTTAATGGAGTATAAGCCAGAAGGTCCGTGAGCAGATATATGCAAGTACTTTTTTTAGATGGGGAGGGTCGTATGGTAACTGTTAGAGTAAAAGCAAGTAGCGCGAAATTTTTTTGCATACTCTATACATGTTTTATTGAATAAAGTTAAGGATGCCTAAACTTTTTATGGAGGCCTAAACTTTTTATGGATGCCTAAAGTAGTTAAGGATGGCTAAACTGCAATTGTACCGCATCGAGCACAATGAGACCAGTGACAACTGTGATGCCTCAATCTACTCCTCCAACAGCTGCACAACGACGCATAGCTTTATATTCTCACAATAACTATCGGTCTCAGCTAGCCAAAGGGCAATCTGTAGATGACAACAATGTTACCATGCCTCAAGCCAAGAATATTTACCAATTAGTAAGAATTCTCTTCATTATTTGATTCATAAACTTTTTTGTTCAGACTTAGGATCAGACACTTGAAGAAAGTGCGCAGTTTCATTTTGGAAAAATAAAATGATTCTTGAAAAAAGACGTGCAAAATCAGAATCCTTGCGATATTTCGGACTAGACTGGCGAATCACATTTGTCAAAAGACTTCAGAAAAAGAGCTTTAAAAATGTCCAAGCCAAGGCAGGAACGAACTTGAGGGTGTAGGATAAACGAGACCCAACTGTAATTTCTGAAAATGCTTAACGTCACGCAGACCACCCATGAAGGCTATAAACTAAACAAGTATAATTTCCAAAAAGAAGTGGTGATCAACTGGGTAAGCCCTATGCAGTTTAGCAAGCGTCACTTTGATTTGACGAAAATCGAGGCACCCTCCACCAGCCTAGACTAGTCCCTGAAATCAGGATGTCATGGCCGAATTACTGGCAGAAGGCTGGCTATAGATGAGCCATTCACCTCGACTGAGCGCTCCAAGGCGCCGATTCTCTCAATCGCAGGTCCAGGGACTTTCCTCACAGCTAATTTCAGTCATTCCCAGTAGCAGGGCAACTGTTTTGTGGCTGCGAAAACTTTTCCTGTCATCACCAACTATAGCAATGTAAATTTCTTCTTTATATAGTCCGCATTTATTTAGACCTCAATAAATCGCTGGGTTTGAGCAGCTGTAAGACAGTTAGAGAAATAATACTCTTTTCTGTCTTCAGTGACTTGTAGAAGAAGAAAAATTTTGTGTGATGTCTTTTGGGTTTTTCAGAAAACTGTGACCATTTCAATAGGTATACCTTCGAATGGATACAAATTGTGACTGGATACTGCAACTGCATACTGTGCTAAATTTTGCCTTGGTCCCCCTGTTAATTTTTTCAATTTTTTTATTTTTACGCACTTAGGCTTAGGCTCAGGGTAGGCCAGCTTATGTAAGGACTGACTCCAACGTGTAGTTTAAACATATTTTTTTTATTTTTACAAAAAACTGTATCCATTCGCAATATCCATTCACAATATGTATCCAGTCGCAGGCAGTCTTTCAATAGTCTGGCCTCATACTGACGGAAGACACAGGACAATGACCCCTTAAACCACGGAGAACGGTTATTTTTCAATCCTGACAACAGATTTAAGGATAAATTGACCCTGCTCTACACCATAGAACTAATATACATAGTGTTACCCTGGGTCCTTGACTGTGACCTAGGGGAACTTCGATTAAATTTTTTCTGCATATTCTTGTAGAGCTTGCTCAAGTTTCTGAGTAATCTGGTTCCCCAGCTCTGAAAGCCAACAAAATTTTCAGGAATCACGCATTGCCCAGGGGTCAGCTGTGAAAAGCATCACTTCCTCTTTTTTACAGCAATCAAATTATAATTCAAATTTTTTTAAATAGTTTGCTCGAAAGCTGGAGTATTTATTTGAAAATAATTTAAGCACTGTTTTAAGCACATTTATTTGTGGATAGGCTATAGCTAGTTGTACCCAGTAAAATACTACTTTTTACCAAATCTCTTTCCAAATCCGAATCCGTTGAGATCAGGTCTGAAAAATTCCAGAGATCGGAAATATTGGTATTTTAATTAGACCACACAGAAAATTCGGACCACTTCCCTACCCTATGGAATATCTCAGCTCCCTGAAATTTTTCGGAACCGATCTCAACGGATTCGGAAACAGGAAGAACTTTCGATATTAAAAGTGACTTTGCGAAGACTTTAATGTCAAAATTGTCGATTTCAAATTAAAAGTTTCAAAACTTTGGTAAAAATTGGTGGTCAGATGATAGCCGTCCGATTCACCGCAGTAAATACATAAAAAGAGTATTTCTCGGTGTTTCTACAATCGTAAAATTTATTTTTTTGTATCAACATGTGGCTCTGAATCTCTAGTTCTGGTGAGCGATCAACTGGCTCCATCTGATATGAAAAACTGAGAGAACAAATGGTTTTGAAAAATAAAAATTGTTTCATAAATATACGTTTTCCTTTACTTGTTCCCGAATAGACTGAGACCGTTAATAGCTCATCAAAAACTAGGGATTCAGGGCTACATGTTAATGAAAAAAATAAATTTACGATAGTAAAACCACTGAGAAATACTCTTGTTTATGTATTCACAGCAGGAAATCAGTATTTTGGTGCGGGAAATCAGTATTTTGGTGCGGGAAATCAGTATTTTGGTGCGGGAAATCAGTATTTTGGTGCGGGAAATCAGTATTTTACTGCGGGAAATCAGTATTTTGGTGCGTGTTTTCACCTACAGTCGTTTGGTAATTAGTGCAAAAAAGGTCTTAATTTTGCGGCAATTCGATTTTTTAGTTAGTTAAAAAATAACTTGGACCGCTCAGAATCGTAGTTCGAAGTGTTCAGAGTAGGATTATGGGGCCAAGCTCACTATTCGAAAAATTAAAATTTTAAAATACCGTATTCTCTCTAATAGAAGCGCATGCCCTTCTATTTTCAACCCCGCTTTTAATAGCGCTTCTATTAGAGAGTGCACTTCTATTTTTCAACCCCCTCATAAGATCTACAGTATTGAGCGAAAAAAATTATTTACACGCATCGCTTCCATTCAACATATTTTCTTCCTCTTCACCAAAAATCCGGTCAATCAAACATCCTGTGCATAAAAACTCATTTCTACCACTGGCGGATGAACAAAATTAAGCGAAGAACAAACTTGTACAGACTTAGTGCGCTTCTATTAGAGAGAGTACGGCATTTTTCATGAAAATTTGAAGACCGATCAAAATTTTTCGCAGCCTCATTTTATTAGTATTTTCATTGCATGAGCACAATTTTTTACTCAAAGTTTCTGTTTTCGTGATATAAATGAATTGCTCTACGTTTACCTTTTCATAACTACTCCAAACGACCCAAAACCACCTTAAACCACCTAAAACCAACCAAATACCGCCGAATTGAGTGGCTAAATTCACCGCTACTCTACCTATGAAATTCGTTCCTTACTGACCCGCAGCATTGCTGTCCTGAAGTCTCTTTACAGGCTCAGATACGAGAATGAATATCGTGTGAACAAAATCAAAGAGGACAAACTAGGGCTGTGCAGCTGCGGTCGACCGCGACCGCAAAGTCGCAACAAATTCGAAGATCACGACCCCAACCGCAAAACCGCACCTGAGTCTACCAAAGACCGCGACACCGCAGCAAGACTTTGCGGTCTTTTGCCGCTATTTATTTTTCTATTTTCAATGTTTTATTAACGTTCATCAATTCCTCGAATTTTTTTTCTGCTTATCCTATGTGGTACTATCCCCAGGTGGTACTAACCAGGTAGCACTCCCCAAACTGCACAGATCTCCGAAATTTATTGGTAGAAATGAGTAATTTACTAGGAGAAATGAGTAATTTACTGGTAGAAAAAAATGTTTTGTTTGAAACTGATCAAAAGAAAGAATCGAGTTTACTGATCAAAAAAATTATTTACTGGTGAAAGGTAGTAGTTTACTGGGTGAAAACAATTCGAGCGTATGTGAATATTTATACTACAGTCGAGTCTCGATATAGTGGCACCCTTCGGTACTGAACGTTAGGTGACACTATATCGAGGGTGCCACTGTATCGAAGTGCCACTATACCGAGACATTAAAATCAAATCCAGTCCAATGGTGCCACTTTACCGAGACATCGAGGGTGTCACTATATCAGGGGGCCACGACTGTATTTTAATTTCAGTCCTATAATTTTCGGACCAACAATGGAATGCCTGTGTCTTGAGGAAGGATCTTCAGTATTAGCTTTCATCCACGACATCCAGAAGCAGATTCATCCACAACGCGTACTCAGGCAAAAGAAGGGAGATCCACTGTTTGACTACACAGTTAACTTGAACAATTTAATGAAGATCATTTACATCAGTGCTGAGGTTAGGCCTGACAGTTTGCACAAAGGTAAAACTTTTAAGTAATTCAGTAAGGTGAACCTTTTTTTCTATAGCAAATTTAGATAGTATGGAAAAGACGGAATGAAAGGACATCGCTACTCTAGCACTTGAATTTTCTGATGATCCCTGCAACAAGCTCACCTATTGAATGTGTGTTCTCTTACGCAACCATGGCATCTGCTAAGTCCAAAATTGATTTATTGGATGCCCAGCTTCTTACTCATTTTTTGGCGCTACTGTTATATCCCCCGCCCCCCGAAAACGCTACTGTAATACACTAACGCAACTCGATAAAATGCGACCCCGGTGTCGGTCCGAGTCAATGAAATTACCTTCGATATGACGACAAATCAAATAGGCACAAAAATTTTCTGACGTTACTTTCATATACCCTCCCTCACCCGAATCAAGTTTTTTAAAATGTTTTCAACACACTATATCGACTCAAAATCGCCTCAGGAGCTCAAAAAAGCATTATTTTTGAGTTCTAACCTTTAACACTGGAACAGCGATGCGTGCTAAACTATGCATCTTGTGCAGAATTTCACGCTGAACACGATGATGTAAAATATTTGCGGAAAGAGGAGGGATTGGAACGGGTAAAACAGCTTCTGAAAGTAGGTGATTTTCACCTATTCCCAATCAGCTAGAATTCGAGCAAAGTAAGGGTGTTACTCGCTCAAATAAATGCGCCACCTAGGTGTGTGACATCTCAAGATACAGGGCGTGCTCAGGGCTATCTATTATGCATGAACTTGTTTCTGAGTGCCTTAAAAATAATAAAATCGCTGTCAAAATTAGAATTCCGCTCAAGACAATAACTATCCAAATTTGAAAATCAAATATTTTTTGTCTTGAGCGGAATTCTAATTTTGAAAGTGATTTTCTCATTTTATAGACAGTTTCATAAGCAAATCGACTACCCTCAACACGAATCCAGTGTCAGAATGGATGGTTTTCTTGGCAATCACGAAGTTATGAGAAACTTGTATCATGACTTAGACATTCCTTTTGCCAATTTTGTCAAGATTTCATAAGAAGCTGTTGGTGTATTCGAAACTGAAAGAACCGTCAGATTCCAGTCTTTCTTTTTGATGTGATAATTTATCTGAATGCGATCTCTACCCAAAGTTATGACCATTTTAGTGTCAAAATTTTGGATTTCTGAAAATTGTCTTTGTGAGGAAAAATCGAAATTCTCTGTGAAATTGTAGGCACTCAGAAACAAGTTCATGCATAATAGATAGCCTTGAGCACGCCCTGTATTTTGAGATGTCACACACCTAGGTGGCGCATTTATTTGAGCGAGTAACACCCTTATTTTACTCGAATTCTAGCTGGTTGGGAATAGGTGAAAATCACCTACTTTCGGAAGCTGTTTTACCCGTTCCAATCCCTCCTCTTTCCGCAAATATTTTACATCATCGTGTTCAGCGTGAAATTCTGCACAAGATGCATAGTTTAGCACGCATCGCCGTTCCAGTGTTAAAAAATTGAGTTTCGGGAATTTTGAAATTTCGACTTTTTGACTGTTTCACCATGTTTTTCAACATTGTACTTGGCGAAAAGAGACTGTAATGGGGTTTGGGTAAAAATGAGTAGGGTCGAAAATTCTACAATTTTCCACCTTCCATTATTTAATTAGTGAAACATAAAAGAAGTTTTTAATGGAAATCTTCCATTTTTCACTTTCACTTTCCACTTTTCATTCCAATTCTCCATTTTCCAAAATGTTAGGGAAACAGAAATCGACTGTCCATTTTCCAATTTTTAATTAGTCTAATTAGTCACAAATAATAACGTTTCTAATCTTTTCTACGCGGTTGAAGTAAAAAAATCATTGAAGAATGGAACTCATGCTGTTGATCGTTTTGTTAGAAACCAAATTGAAAAATCGGTACAGAAGTTCAATTATTAGGAAAAAATTTTGAATTTGGGCATGCCTGGCATGCGTGGGCATGCCCCTTTAACAGAAAAAAACGACGGACATGCCTTCTTTTGTCATTTGGACATAAATTTGTTTCAAAAACTGGAGATTAGCATCCTGATTGGTTAACATTTTCTTTGTGCTTGACAATAATTTAATTGACATACTTTTGATTAACATTTGAGGTTTGATTGATGGTTCACAAAAATATTACGCTAATGGCCTACTACTAAAATAAAATGATATTTTCAATCGAATATTGCGTTTAAAACCTGGAAACTCAAGATAAGCAATGGTTGTAGCAGCTTGGTGTAGCTTTTACATAGGCTGTGTGTTCGTATGTTTATTTATATCGAAGAATTACTGCAGGAAACTACAATTCCGCGCCTTCAAAACGAAAAAGCAGTTTACTTTCACAAAGTAACATAATTTTTCATGTAAAATGTTTTTTTAGCACGGGAAAGGCCGTGGGTGCTAAACTATGCGTTTCATGCAAAATTTAACGCTTAACAGAAGAAGACTGGCTTTTTAAGGAGGATACCAGCGCGTTACACGGACAATTTCGAATTCGCAAAAGGCGAGGACTATACATATTCAAACGAGAATTATTTTTAAATGCAAATTTATCATTTTGTGAAAAGCAATAAATAAAGAAAAACATATCAACATCCTAATAACATGGGTAGCTCAGTGGTAAAGTGCTGATGTGGTGCAAACTATGGTCAGGTGCGGTTCCAACAAAGGTGCTCAGCTTTTTGAATAAAGTAATACCGTAATTCCTCTAATAAGCCGCCCCCCCCCCTAAATTCAAAAAACGGGTTTCTGGCATTGTGTTTATAACCTAATATTTGAAGACTACTGTCAGGAACGTCAACATCTATTTTGTAGCTCATCTCACTGGCTACAAATTGAGGGGTAATTTGCCAAAGAGGAGTCTTCAAAAAATGGGTTAAAAACACAATGCCAAGAACACGATTTTGAATCACAGGGGGGGGGTCGACTTATTTCGGGTTGTACAATTCTCCGGAATTTCGGAAAATTCTCCGGAGAATTCTCCGAAATTCTTCGGAATTTCGAGTTTTTCCTCATTAAATCCTCCATATACTCGAGAGAATTCTCGGAGAATTCTCCGATTTTTATTTTTTTGGAGAATTATACAACCTTAGGCTTATTAGAAAAACTAGGGTAAATTTGTATTTTAAAATAATTCCCGTTTGAGTATGTATGGTTGCCGCCTTTTCCTAATTTGAAATTGCCCGTGTGACGCGCTGGTATGCCCCTTTAAGGGAGAATTGAAAATCCTCTGTGAAATTGTGATCACTCTGCTACAACTCTGGGCGCAATATATGGCCTGGATCACGCCCTGCATTTTGAGATATTACACACCCAGGTAGTGCATTATTTTAGAGAGTACCAAATATATTTTGCTCAAATTCCAGGTGGCTGAAACAGGCGAAAATTGCATATGGTTTTACCCATTCAAAGCCGTTTTTTCCAAAAAAAAAATTTTCAGCCATCATGTTCAGCGTGAATTTTGCATCAAACGCGTATTTTTATACACGCTGCCTTACCCGTGTTAAAATACCATGTTCACACGTTCCAAATTGTCCCCCGTCAATTCAATATTTTGTAATCATTGTATTTATATACTAATTTTTTGATTAGGTTTCTAACTATGTGTTTCTTTTGATTGGGTTTCTACAAGGCCTATATTTTAATTTTAGGTATAGTTTTCTTACGCTGCCCTCATACTCCCGCAGGATACGGAATAATTTTTCAAACACTTTTTTGTTTCTATCTCGGCTCTCATCCATCATTTTTCACTACTTTTAATAGATCTACAAGATAATGGAACATTCTCTACAACATAGAAATGGCAGATTTTTCATAATCACTATAAAAGGCTGTCACGGGGGCTGTCCCCTGTTTACGCTGTCCCACAGGTCATTGTCCTGCGGGACAAATTTTCAGATTTGTATATCGAGACAGCCAAAAATCATTTCCAAATGTCCAAACAGTATATATGAATATTTATTCTATCGTGTAAAGCAAGGTCTAATAACCATTGAAACTTTTGCCAACATTGAAAAATAGCCGTGTCGCGTGGCTTCAGGAGCATTAATCACGTGCACCGTGTCCCACGGGAGTATGAGGGCTGCCTCAGAAACTCAAGAAAAAAAATCGGTATAGAAATGTGCTGAGTTAGCTGCGAGAAAGACGAGAGGCACACGACTTCTGAATAGCTTTATTCGGACACAAACTGATCTAAAACACAGACGTTCAGCCCTTATATACTAGAACACAATATAATCATTGCGAGAAAAATAGTGAATCATACCCCTACCTAACAGAATCCAACGATTACGAAAAGACTTTTAATTTACGGTGGACAACTTAGAACGCGTGAACATGGTCATTCAAGTATAATATCTTTCAGCACAGTATCCTGGATACCGTCTATGATCTCTTGCAATTCTTTGATCGTACCACTCTTATCAAATTTCAGCAGTTGAGCAGAACATTAAACATGCTCGTGGAAAGTAAATTTACCGAGGCACCCTGTCTAATTACAGGTCAATTATATTACTACAATAAAAAATTCTTATTTTTCTCACAAGAAGATAACTTGGCCTATTTACCTGAAATATCACAACCATTGGATCCAAAGCTCCTGAGCACAAAAAACTCGTTCGACTGAACAATAAAATGATTCATAAATTACAAAGGAAGCTGTTTTACCGCGTACATTTCATCAAACTGATCCCAGACTCCAACTTAATGAAGAAAGCTGATGGCCTTATTCAAGAAACACTAAATCCTATCAAGTGAGTAATTTTGCCAATTATCTCTATACCAAGTGCGAGTTTTTAAATTGACAATCTATTTGTTAATTATATGTGAATCAACATGTCTCTAGATAATGCCCAAAAACCCAATTCTTAAGTAAGAAAACTGGCAGTGCAGCCGGCTACCAACGCTTTTTTCGCGTTTAGTCCATAGTAAGAAAAACCTAAAAAATAACAATTTTCAGACAATTTTTCTGGCGTTTTGAACCTATAAAATTTACTTGTAAATCTTATAGGTTTTTTATAGGTGTTTTGTAGGTTTTAGTAGGTTTCGTTATTTCACTGTATCTTTTATGTTTTACTTATTATTTTACATCTGAACTCACATTATACCCTATTCATGTTAAGCATTTATCCATTTCTGATGAGTCATATTGGCGAGCAGGGTAAATCGAAAAGGTTCGTGTTCCCAACAAGCAAGAACTTAAAAAAAAGCTTGAACTTGCGCCATGTCCATTGTGCTTGCAGTTTCCTTCAAATTAGTTTGCCTAAAAGTGGAGCCACGACATCCGAAAGCATCCATGCTGCAGCATTAGTATTGGCGGAGACCGTTCTTGCTCTTTCCGTGCTGACGCATCAAAAAGTTATTGCAGATCTGGAGCGGTTTGCTTTTTGTCGTTTGCGTAGCCATCACTGAAAATGATTCAAATAAATTTGAAAAGAAGTTTGAAGAGCGACAAAAATTTTGAAAGTGAAAAAGTTTGAAGAGTTTGAGAAATTAACTGAACAACTATAAAGTGAACTGAGCTGCAAGAAAAGCGCCAATTAAACGTTTTTGTGCTAGACTCGGAAATGGCCGGCTCGGAAGTGTCCGACTCGGAAATGTCCCACAACGGCCTGGTCGTCGATGGATATCTGGTTTTGAAATCGGCACAGTTATATTAAAATTCCGATACCGTGAGGATAAAAAGACTCCTCGAAGTCTTGGCTAGAGATGGCCTCGGGACGGGACGGGAATCCCGTCTCGTCCAGGAAGGTTTTTAGCACATATCCCGTACCGAATTCTGTCCCCGAAAAAATTCCAGTCTGTCCCGTCCTGAAATAGGCCATTTGCCTTTAGTCTTGGCTATCTTTCGGTATACGATTTTCACAAAGATTGTGTTCAAAATATCCATTCTAGACTTGGTGAAACCAAATCAGAATCATTCATCAGCAACTTAATTCTTCAGTCTTCTCAAAAAGAGGCAAAACACAGTCTTACCTATGATTAAACACTTGTATTCAATGCAGGTGTGCCCGTGTATTGATGTGACTTTTTGCGCTCTATCACGTGATATTTTCATTCTCTGAATGCCCTATAAAGTTTTAAGAAAATTACGAAAGCAAGCCACAACCTCCTGAATTTTTTTCCAAAAACTTTTGGCTTTTTTTTTTAGGTTTTGGATACAAATTGTTCCACCTCTAGGGAAAGTGCTGTTCTACCTTTTCTCAAATATTTTCGGAATGACTTTTGTCCAACTCTTGTGCCGATTTTCGCCTACTTGTAGCTTTTGCATTTCTTTACGAATATTCACCACGCATTGGGCAGTCAATGCAACTATGACTTGTCTTGAGCAGCTTTGAAGGGCGATTTGACGAGCGAGAAAGTAGTGGATTTTCAGGTGATTCAGTATGTAATTTCATTTCAATGGTTTCATATGTAAACAAAAAGCGCACCATTAGAAAGCCCAGATAAAGGGCTTTCTCATAAGTATAAAAGAAAATGCTGAGCTAAACAATTTTACCGCTCACCAATTTGAAGAAAAAAACCACCCATTTTTCAAAGAGTCGCTTTGAAAATTAGGACAATGAAGGGCATTGCATCAAAGTTTTTGCGCCTGATTTTGCGATAATCATGCTCAGGAGGTTTCAAAAGCGGTTTTTTGTAATTTGGAAGCAATTTGAACCCAATTCCTTATGCCTATCGAGTTTTTGAAAATTAATTTTTCAGGGGTCCAATCATCCGTTCATGTGAAATCCACTATTAACTAGAGATAATTACATTAAAGCTGTACAATGAGACGGGTATTGATGTTTAAGGTTAATACTCGATAAATTACCGTGTAATTCCCATTATCAGTTAATTATCGGGTAATTACCATTCATCAAGACGGCGATAATGTCAAAAAATGTGACTGCAACCAGCTATCAGAATACCATTCACCGAATCTTTTATTCCAAACAACACAGCAACAACAACAATGGTCTAAATATGATTCTTAGGGACCTGCAATGAGCGGTTCCAATTCACTGGGAGTCAATCGATGGGACGCACCCTTATCACTTTTGCACTGAAAAAGCCCCAACTTCTCTTCCATAACTTGTTTCAGAATGTTCAAGGCCAACATCTCGGCTTCCACAATTGTCATTGTCTAAAATCAACAATCAAGATTGACAGTAGTGAATTTGGAAGAAACGATTTACTTCTTGATACTTTTATTTAAACTGCTGATCTGCCCCGTCACTAGCTGCTCCGATTGATTTGGCTGCGCAGTCGATGAATATACCTGAAGGATCGTCATGGATGAGTCGCGGACCAATCTTATCCACACCCCCGAACAGAAAAGCGGCACCCAAGGGACGTCTCATTCTGATCTAGGAGCAAATAACTAAGTCAGCTCCAATTAATTCAAATCAACATACCTTAGAGTCATCATCTCCAAAGTGCAACGCAATATTGGCCACAGACTGTGTCACATCCTCCACTCGGATTTTGCTGTTGTAGGTGAGCCTAAAACTCTGAGCCTCCTGACGAGCATGATTGACCTGAAAAAATTAGATAACAAACCGAAAAATACAGTTATTAAGTATAATGACTAACTAACGATCAAACCAGCAAACGTCGTAGCTGAACAAACAAAAATATCTCGATGTTAATTTTTTTAACCCTTACAGATGTGATTATCCACCTTGGAAATCTTGTTTATCGAATCGTTGACAAGCAGGCTTGAAGTCGCACGCTTCTCAGCAGCCAAGACCACAACAGCTGAAGTTCGAACCCCGCCCCCATATTTATAATCACTATCGGATAGAATTTTTATCCGATACCATCCGGATAATTATCCGATAGCTCGGATAATTATCGGGATAGTATCGAAAACTCGATTTTCTCACTGGGAATCGAACCATCGACCTTTGACCAATATTGTCTAACTCATAGACCACTAACCACTAGGCCACTCGGTCAATTATCAATGGTAGAGTTATTTGTGTATTAAATGGTTCATCTCGTCTTTTTCATAGGAGACACCGCTTAATTGAGCAAAAAGAACAAACTCAATCGAATAATAGTTTCATTCATAATAACGATACCATTTCCACAAGGCGCGTGTTATTGGATAGGCAAGATATCGCCATAAAATAGAGTCATATTGTGCCAATGTTCAGACACCCTCTTCTTCCTCATCCCTAAACTCTCACTACAGTCAAACCTCGATATAATGGCACCTCGACATAACGACACCCTCAATATAACAACTCCTAAAAATGTACCAATTTGGTCGGCTTTGACTAAAATTTAGTCAAATGAACCCTCGATGTAACGACTTCTTTAGGCCAGTCCATTGAGGTGTCGTTATATCGAGGTTTGACTGTATCACTTATTTCAACCACTTCTTACACTCCGAAGAAGAACAAAAGAGCAGTTTGTTCAAATCGCACGATAGAAAACATTTTATGAACCCATTCTTCTCCTTGCATAGGATTTCAACCCCAATATACAGGCACGTATTCATTCAGATGAGGTATTGTCAGGTATTAACGTTTTTATTGTAAAATCCCGGAAAATCAATAATTCAAAAGTGACTTCAAACTTTTGCAAATTCGACAAGTTTTTAAACAGATGGGGTATTTTTCCTGATGTGGTCGTTTTGAAAATTTAATGATGGCTTGGCTATTTCCACAGATTATTCCTTAGAAATTGCCATTCAACCACAGACCCAACAATTTACTAATCTCCTTGCGAAATACGTGGTAATTCGAAACCAACTTCAACAACTTTACGTACCACTCTGTTCGTCGGAGGGGGTGGGGCAGTTAGTGGGGTGGAAGCTAAAACAGATTGACGAAAAAATAACATTGTTTGAAATTTTTTATCACCTCAATGACGACAACGAATGATCGCAATCAAAGAACATTTTCAATAGTCTTCCATAAATGCCCTGAATTCCCCCACAGACGGCATCTGAAGTATGCAAGAATAGATACGTGATCCATTAAACATGACGATATTAGATAAACAACAAACAATGAAAGCAAACAACCACAAATTAGTAAAGAAAAATAATTATTGAAACAAATGCAATTCAAAAGAATGAATTATCCGGATAATTATCCTATCGGATAGTATCCGATAGTGATTATAAATATGGGGGCCGATGCTTGTAGTGCCCAACTAAAATTGATTTATTTAAAAAGACATTAAAACTTGACTTGCAAACTTACTTTAACTGTTTCAATAGCATACTCGACTTGGAAGAGGAGACCTTGTGGCGAGAAAGTGTTCACTCCGCTACCGTATTCACTTCGAGTCAGAAGCATTTCGCAAGCCTAGAAAAGAGATAGAAGAGATTGTCTTATTCAAGAAAGTGACATTTTTAGTTTAGTTTAAGTGTTTTATACCCCAGTAAACGCCTCCAGACTACTAACTTGAGTCAGGAACAACAACAAAAAATATTCAAAAGACAGTACAGGGTGTCGCAAAATAACGCGTGCATTTTTTGAAAAATAGGTCAGGGGCTTCCGCGGACCGGTGAAACCCCCCAAAAAATGGCCCAAACGGCCCAATGTTTGGCGTGCACACCTTTATCGATTTTTATCGTTTTTTTAATAATTCTCGTTTGAATCGATTTTATCGAGATCGGTAAATTTACCGATTTGGCACACCATGATCAAAAGAGTGTTGAAAAAAATTGTGCCGCTTAGAAAAACCAACTAAAGCTTTTTATTGTGGATGAATAAATTAAAATCATTGTGCGAGCTCGGGCTTGTGCGAATTAGAGTATGCGAGTCAGTCTTCATGCGAGTTCGGTACCTCTCGTAGCGTATTCTGGGATAGATGTCACAAAATCCACTAAACGTTTTTATGTCTCCTAGGTGCTGTATGTTGGGTTATGAGTCGGTAATTAGTTAATTTTAGGCATACTTGGATCTCCCAGCTTCTAATTATTACTCCTTACAATACCCCTCCAGAATTTTACACCAAATTTTTATCTATAGGGCTATTTAACTGTACAACCATTTGTATTGACGACAGCATCCGACCAAAAGCTCTTTTTCAAAATGGAATTGGTCAACCACTGCTTTCCATGAAAGACTTTAGCCTTTGCCGTAATCTTTGGATCATTCCTTGGATCGATCCTGAACATGAGTCCGATCACACTGGTCAATTGAGTCTACAAGAAACTTTAGATTGGCTGTTCTGCCCCACTGTCTACAGTAAACAATACAGGCCAAGAGTGATCATTACTTGGGCAAGTTTCTTGGATGAGCCTGTTGATGTCATATTTAGATGCATGAAATCGGTAGTCGAAGTTTTTTATCAACTAAATTTCAGTTAAAATTTTAGCGTTTTTTGCAAGAGAAGGTCTCCTGTCCATTTAAATTGATTTTAATGCACCAAGGAGCAAGTTCAAACTCAAAGGCCAGCTGGCCAGAAGTTAGCAACAAGACCACTCATGAAAGTTTGTGTGTAAAGAAGGGCAATTCCTTTCTAATGGATACAGCATTTCGCAGCACGGCGTTTAAGAGAAGACATGAATTGTGTCTGAACTTTGACGATCTCACAAAGTTTTGCTAGCCAAAAAAAGAACGCATTTGAAGGGCACTCCACACTCTCTAACAGCAAACAAGACAGCCTGCAAAAAAAATATTTAGTGTGATATTTTCTACATTTTTTAAATTCATGAATGAATTTACAAAGCTTTGATAAAATAATCCTTTACCAGAAATTTGTAACCCATTAAAATTATGCCTGACTAGCTAAACAATACCTTCCTAAGTCTGCAACTGAGTTCAGATGAGTCTTGGCTGGGACTGTCATCATCAATGTAAGGTATAGATTGTTCACGGTGTGCATGGCCCAAATGGCGTAGATCAAGGGTGCGAATGATGGTAGTTCTCTTTGGGGCGGATGCAACTTCGCTTGAGCCATCTGAAATTGTTTTGTTAATGTTCTGAGTAGGTGGTGTTCAGGCGACAAGTTCTCCAAAGATAACTTTGATAATGCTGTTAAATCAAGGTTCCAAGCAAATATTTAAAAAAAAAAGATTTATCGACCCTACTAGCGAATATTAGCCCCCCCCCCACCCCAACGATTTCCACTTTGTTTTCTTGAAGGGGGGGGGACATCTGTGGCTACCTTTTAATATCATTTATTTTTTACCTTTTTTCATAAATTTTGATATTTCATCTCAGATGTTTTTATACCATTTTGTAGCTGAGATTTTTCTCTATCGTTTGAGTGGTCAAACACCCTAATTAAAAATAATTTTTGAGAAAATCACACTGACTTGACACTAAAAACCAAGTCTGAAACTCAACAAAAGGTAGCCGCAGAAGTTCCACTCCCCTTCTCCTTTAAGTAAAAAGTATCCAAATTTATGTTCCAGACCCAGAAAAAACTGCGTTATACAGTCATTAGTCTCAACTTCCGTACGCTGTCCTACCCCTAAGACTAAGGGCTAAGCCTAAACATTGTAGTTTTACGGGTAGTTACAGCAACTTTGAGAAGGAAAATCGTGGGGGGAGGGGGTTGGTATTCGCTAGTAGCGCCGATTTATCTTTTCTGGATCCCAACCTTTTTTATTTTTGACATTTGTAGTGAAAAAAAAATTCGCTTTGAACTGGCATGGTCTTTGGAGGTGGGGTGCACTTCAACTTTCACGGTTCTGTGAGTATGGTATGAAATTAAGTACCTCCACAGTCGCTATCATCATCAGAACTTTCATGATCCCTAGCTCCACCAAACATGCTGTTTCTCTTTCCGCGCAGCCAGTTGAGCAGGCGGGAGAGCCATTTGCAAAATCCACAGCACCAATCGTCACCTGGCCAGAAAGCTGTGTATAAATTTGAAATGGTGAGCCCTGCGGAGATTCCTTCCTGTAATTTAAAGGAGGGGTGAAAGTTGTTAAGAGTATATCTTAACACAAAAGGATTATACCAATTTTTGTGTTTTTCAATGTGTTTTCAGAGCCATATTTTTTCGACCACATAGTGTTGTGATATTAACAAAACATGTGAAGAATGAAAAGTCGGGTTAGCATCACCTATATCAGAATTTCGGAATTCCTTCAAAAAATGCCCTAAGAATAGAAGAACAATAGGAGACTAATCAACCTCTTTCGTGCCTGTTTTTCTTTTCCACTTTAATTTTCAGCGCATTTTTTGAAGGAATTCAGAAATTCCGATATTGACGTTGTTGATCCAACTTTTAATTCTGCATAGGTTTGTCTTATACTGCAACACCGTGTTCTGGACAAATATGGCTCTAAAACCACATTTAAAAAACACAATTGGTATAACGTATTTTTTCTAGTGACTCCCGGGTCTGAGGATTTAAAATCGTGCTCTTGGCATTGTGTTTTTAACCCACTTTTAAGTGCTTCTCTCACGTAAGTTACCCCTCATTTTGTACCTCATCTCACTGGCTACAAAATGGGTGCTAAGTTGACTGAGAGTAGCATTCAAAAAGTGGGTCAAAAACACAATGCCAAGAACATGATTTCAAATCTTTAGACCCGGGAGTTATTAGAAGAAATACGGTAGTTCTTTTGTGCTGAGACTATCTCCTTGACCGCTTTCACCCCTCCTTGAAGTTGAATTATATAGATAAGAAAAAATATCGAAATAAAAAACTACTGTGCATTCCGCTGCCACCAAGCAAATCGCACAAGCCAGGCCAATGCACACCAACACATTTTTGTCAATAGCATGTGCACAGAGCATGATCATCAAAGCTGCAGTTCGGCCGAAGAATAGACGCAGTGAGCGATTTTGAGAGCCACAAAGTTCTTTGATCACTTGAAGCCCGAACAGGGTGGGACAGACAAGCGCAATTATGTCTGCGGAGGAAAACAACATAACCCTAGAAATGAATACATTTGTTTAGAAGTTTAGCATACTACATTGCAGATGAAATATCAAACTCAATTGGTATCAGGTGCTGTGGCAATACAGACAAGAACAACACCAAATAGTGTGGTCCCAAGGCACATCACCGGACCCAAAAATCTTCGAGCTTCAAACTCAGAAACATGCATTTGCGGAACTAAATAACCTAAAATTTTAAAGGGGCAAACAGGTGATTTCTAAATTCCATTTTCTCATGATAGAATGCACAGCTACAGAATAAGTAAAAACTCAAAAAACGATTTTGAAGTATCTGTTGCCCCACTTCATTCTTGCAGCATTATTAATTTCACTTAAGGATTTGCATTAGATTTAGAAGATACAATAGCCACTGGGAACACACCATAACTTCTGAAAGTGCAACGAAACAAATGGTGAGTGGGAAACGGCCCGAAAACGGAACCTGAAAAATATTTCGGATGTCCAAGCCAACGATTTTACAGCTAACAAACAAAAAGAAGCAGAAAATTGCGTTAAACAATTATTATATTCACCTGATAAAAAAAAGACGGGTCAGTCTGTAAATTTGAATTTGTGTGTGTCTTGATCCGGCCCTTATGCAAGGCATCAGCTGCGGGATACATGTCAATTTTATGCTGCCAGTTTTCCGGGACAACTCTCAGCCAACCGATTTTTTGCCGACAAATAAAAAAATACAAGGTCGGGCAATAATTTATCATTTTTTGCCATTATTATTTCAACAAGGTTATTTTGACTAGCTTTTCATTGAATTCGACAGCTGAGACACTAGCAATCAAAGAAACTTCTAAGGGTTTGCTGGGTAAATAATCAAATTGTTTTAAGTGAAACCGAACAGATGCAGCATCAAGTGAGTTAGGTGCACGAATGCCGCAATACCTATCTGTCGGCCTGCTCCGGGCAAACATCACCTAATCTCACAACAAAAAACTTCATTACAACACAATCAACGTGAATAACTTTATTCTGCGACAAAAATAATACTAATTCGAAGAGGTGCTTTTCTCGGCACCCGGACATTGTCCCTTTTTAATGGACAATGTCGTCAGAAGGAAAGTTTTGTGAACCCAATTTTTGATCATGCATCGAGCTAATTTTTTCAGGATCAGTGAAAATAGTCGAGAAGAACTGATTCTAAAAAAATCAGCTCGACGCGTAATCGAAAATTGGGCTCACAAAACTTTCCTCCGAACAACATTGTCCATTAAAAAGGGACAATTCCCGGGTGCCGCTTTTCTCAACTTTTTCCCCTTGCATTCTCACTTGACCTTCTTCTTGACGCGGAGATCATTGGAATGGCCACACTTCTTCTTGCGACAGTTGGTAGCACAACGAGGAAGGCGAGCATAACACTTGCAGCAGATCTACTTGTCACAGTTGTATTTATGGACCAACATGCGCAACGAAGGCTCAATGATCCACCACGGAGACGGAGCACCAAATGCAGAGTCGATTCTTCCTGAATATTGTAGTCGAAGAGGGTGTGACCATCCTCAAGCTGCTTCCCTTAGAAGGGAGAAGTTAGTCGGCACTTGTTTACTTCGGATAACCCCTGATTTATAATCAACTTTTTTGCTCAGGCAAAGCCTAAGGATTAGACTAGGACAGTGCAAATCCGGTCAAAATCAAACCTTCGTGTCAAAATGTACGTCTTACTGGTCTTTGTGGGTATCTAGGTATACTTTTTATACTTTTGTAGCAGGGGCTCCCGGAGTAAACAAGTGCCAGTTAGTCATTGTTTTATATTGAAAAAACAGCATGTTCAAAAGACACAAACCTGCGAAGATCAAGCTGATCCGGCGGCACGGGATACGGTGATTTCGACGAAAAGTTCATTTCCTCAAATAGCATCAAAGTTCATTTCCCCAAAAGTTGGTTTCCCTGAAAAGTATCGTTTCCCCGAGGAGAGCAGTTTGGGGAATTTTCGGAATCTCAAGAAATTTTCGGACTGGTTCGGACAAATTTTACCCTCTTCCCTTTCTCGAAATCGTCAAGTATCGGGCGCAAAAGATTTGGTTGATTCACCTGTGTGCACAGAACTACGTGACATATGAAAATGAGCGATATTCTGGAATAAAGAAAGATACACATGTTTTTTTTTGACTTATCAAGATATTTTCGCGGAAATGATATTTTCCGGGGAAATAAACTTTTCGGGAAAACGAACTGTCGGTAAATGAACTTTTCGAGGAAACGACGCGCACCCGGCGGACCCACCTTGTCTTGAATTTTAGCCTTCACATTTTCAATAAGTCCGATGCCTCGACCTCCAACTGAAAACAGAAAATTTGATGCCAGATGCAGAGATTATTCGCACAACTAACCTTAATCGTCTTTCCAGTAAGCGTTTTCACAAAAAATCGGCAGAGATCTTGTCTATTAGCTGAAAGAAAGCACAATTCCTTCGCGAAAATTGGACGGATATCGATTAGCGACACTTTTTGAACGAACTTTTTGAAGTTTTCATAAAAAATCGACAATTTTGTTAGTGAAATTCTACGGCGAAATCCCTTCGTGAACCCGAATCCGTTGAGATCTGATCAAAATAATTATTCTGAGCTGAGAAATTTCCGTCTGATGTACTCAAAATATAAATATCTCAGCCCATAAAAATTATTTTGATCGAATCTCAACGGATTCGAATTCACGTTAAGATTTGGTATTATCAGTGACTTTCCAAAAAGGGTCGCAACCGACTCACCAACGCCATTACAGGGTTTACGATATTTTTCCGCCGGATATTTTCCCGCCGAAATTGTTCGGCGGACTTTTTTTGGCTGTAATTATTTTTTTTGCATTGACAAAAACCATTCTGTTAGTACTGTTTTGTAGCTCGGACTCAGCGCTTCAAAATGAGCTCTTTATAATGGGCAAAGCTTTTCCTTGCTGCAAAAGACTTTTTTTGCTCCAAAGAACTTTTTTTTTTGAGCTAATTTTTATTGGCTCAAATTGAAAACACCCGTCAACATATGTAAATCTCCCGTCAAATTTATTTTTTACCCCGTCAAATTCAAATTTCAAACAAAATATGTAAATTTCCCGTCAAATTATGTAAATCTCCCGTCAAAATATGTAAATCTCCCGTCAAATTTAAATTTTTTCCCTGATTTAGTTAGCTTTTGTCATTCTAAGTGCATATTTTGTGCGAGATTCGTGAATTTGTGCATCTTCACTCAGTAAAATCAATCTTTCTATAAAGATCACGCTTAACAAAGTCCACTGTCGATTGGACATATTCCGGTTGGTTTTTTGGGGGTTTACTAAAGGGGCTGGGTGGACTTTTTGCGAACAATCGATTGAGCGGATCAGAATTCGGGTCAGATGGGCTTAATCGCCCAGAACTCTACCCTGAACCACTAAAAACCACCATAAACCAGGAATTCTGGGCGATTAAGCCCATCTGACCCGAAATCTGATCCGCTCAATCGATTTTTCGCAAAAAGTTTACTTCCCCTTTAGTAAACCCCAAAAAACCAATTTTCAGGGGCTTCTGGCCATTCCGGGGTGGGATTCTGACCAATCCAAGTTATTTTCTGACTAGAAAATTTGAATTCCCGCAAAATTTATGCGAAAATTTAAATTTGACGGGATATTTAATGATTTTGACGGGAGATTTACATAATTTGACGGGAAATTTACATATTTTGTTTGAAATTTGAATTTGACGGGGTAAAAAATAAATTTGACGGGAGATTTACATATTTTGACGGTGTTTTCACTTATAGCCATTTTTATTGGCTATAAGTGGTTTGCGCCCTCAAAATGCTCATTTACGCCCTCAAATTTGAAAATCGATCAAAATGCTTATTTACGCCCTCAAATTACTCATTTACGCCCTCAAATTTCTTTTTTACGCCCTCAAGTCGACCAAAATGCTTATTTTAGCCAAAATTTTGCGGGAATTCAAATTTTTTAGTCTCAACCAGCGAAACCAGCCGATCGTCCACTTATATCATAAGAATTTTTACATTTTTCATGCTCCTAAACCTGTTTTTTGAACTGATTCGGGCATGCTGAAGATGGTTTGACAGTGGTAAAATCCCGTGTTCTCGAGTATATTTTGAGTTTTGGTGAATAATTGATTTCACCAAAATCAATTATTTCACAACACTCAAAAAAAATACTTGAGAACACGGCATTTCACCACTGTCAAAACATCTTCAGCATGCCCGAATCAATCCAGAAAACAGGTTTCGGAACATGAAAAACGTTAAAAAAATTTTGATCCAAGTGGACGACCTCTTGGTACCCACATAGGTACTTCACCTAGGTACCATCACCAGTGCACCTCCGCCTAAGAAAACTTGCCTCTCTCTCTGGTACAGTCAAACCCAATTTAGTGCGAACGCCGATTTAGTGCGACCTCGAGTTCGATGGACTTGGTCAAAAGTCTTTGAAAGTCTCGAAAGTGGAACCCCGATTTAGTGCGAACCTCGATATAATGCAAATTTTTTCCGCTTTCCAGGGTCGCACTAAACCGGGGTTTGACTGTTCCTCTCTCCTGGGTATTCCTAATCTAACCAACAACACCTTGACACTCCCTTCTTAGGATCCTCTATCCTGGGCAGTGATTTCAAAACTCAACCTCATACTCAACCTTAACTCGTAAACTCAACTCATCCTAAACTCAACATCATCCTCAACCTCAACTCGCAGTTGAGGTTGAGGATGAGGTTGAGTTAAAAAAAAATTAAACTCAACCTCATCCTCAACTCAACCTAAACTCAACCTCAACCTCAACTCAACCTCAACCTCAACCTCAACTGAACCTCAACCTCAACTCAAACTCAACTTTCACTTCATGCTTTACGTTAAATTATTCTTTTGAGATGTCATTGTTCTCGTCAAGTCAGTCAAGGACGCCTGGAAAAAAACGCAATCGGGATGAAGTCTGGAACAACTATGTGGAGGTGCAAGTCATGGGCGAATCAAAGATGAAATGCGTCGAGTGCTCACAGGTAGATAGTGCTCACAGGTTTGATTATGAGTCTGGCCTTTTTACCTGTCTGTTTTTCGGTGATCGCAAATCATAAGACAGCCGTGACGAAGCACTGGGAAAAAATGCATCAGGACAAGGAACAGCCAGCCAAAAAAATTCGTCTTTCTGCGACTGAGAATGAAAATGAGCCAAAGGAAAAGTAAGGTTATAGTAAAGCCTCTACTCTATCCACGTTTTTTCTCTTAGGTCGAACAAAATTCGAAACGCCCTCTGCGCAGTACTGTCTATTCCGTCATTGCCCATCAACATCTTCTTGCACCCACTTATGCGTCGATTTCTCCAAATCCTCTCTCCAAAGATAGAAGTGAAATTCGTTAATTGTCTTTTCTACCCTCCTTTACTGGCTTTTTTCAGCTTCCAAGAAGCTTTTCTTCGCTCAAGCAACTCCTTCTTGCTCATTTTGTGAAAGTTCAAGCCAAAATCAAGGATGAAGTGAGCAGACTGCACCATCGCTATTCTCTTACATGCGATGTATGGACGGATGGCGGAATGAATCATGCTTACTTGGGTTAGAACTTTTTTAATATTACTAGTAATTTTGATCTTCCTCAAGGTGTGACACTGCATTATTGTGATGAGGCTGCGAATCTAAGATGCGTCTTTCTTGGTCTTCAACAGCTATTTGGCTCTCATACTGGTGCGCATATAAGAAGAGAAACTGAGAAAATTGTCAGCTCATATGGTCTCTTCCTATCCGATGCGTTCAAAATCGTTACTGATGGAGGAAGCAACATGGTCAAGGGTTTCAGTGACATTCGCAAAGGTAATATCTAAAAAAGTGAAGTAAAAACTTGGTTCAAGTTATTTTGTTCAGCTGACGTTGATCCTGAGTGTATACCGGATAAAGATGAACTAGACATCGAGCTCTTGGACATCGAAGGAAATGATGCTCAGCACCATGAAGAAACAGAAGAAAGAGGCTTATAACAAGCAGAAATACAAGAGGATGTGCAAATAAATGACTGCTGTGAACTTGAACTATGGCTTCAGTAATTTTTGTCTCATTTGTTGTCTATTTGCATACATCTGCTGTTCAGGTCTGCCTTCTCGCTCCGCGTAGGATGTTTCGCTCATGCATTGCAACTGGTTATCATGCAAATCTTCAGAGAAAACGTGGCTACACACCAAGGGTACTCAACAATGATGAACCTTATTGGACAGTTCCGAAAATCTCCAAGTGCTAAGACGTCTCTATTAGAAAAGTGTGGTAAAGGTCTTATCTCACCGTCCAAAACTCGTTGGGCATCGCAGATTGCCGTGACTGGTTGCTATCTCAAAATCAAAAAGGAAGTCATCGAAGTTGCTAAAGCAAAAGACTGGGAGCACCCAACAGAATCAGAGAACGTTGTGAGCAATTTTGCGTCTGTGTTTTAGCTACGGAGTTTTGTGTTTCAGTTCCTACAAGAAGTCTATGCTCTCACCAAACTATTAGCTGACGTCCTTCTTCGCGTTCAGGCTGAGAAAATTGTAACGATTTCCAAGATTTACGGCTATGTGAAAGCAATCTATAGATCCCTAGAAAACTTCCAGGTAAATTTTCATTTCATATACGACTGGATAACTGGTATCTGTCATCTCAGGAAAATTCCGAGTCAGAAACAGCCGAAGCATTGAAGAAACTGATGGACAACGTTTTAAAATGGTAATTGACAGTGAGGGATCGAACTTTGAGCCTATTTTCATAGTCGCTACTGCACTCGACCCAAACACAGCTGGCTATCTAAGTGAAACTGACTTCAGCATTGCAGTATGTGAAATTCAAAACATGGTATTTGATTAAGCAGATTTTGTGTGTGGAACTTTCAATCTCTGTCTTAAGGTTCGGTATGAAAAGTCCCAGCAGCAAGATGTCAGCAAATCAGCAAGAGCTGTGCAGAATGCTACGTTAGATCAAATTCTGGGAGAAGTAGCTGCTGAAAATAAAAAGTTTCGAAGTCAAAAGGAGGTCTCGCAGTCGAATGCTAAATCGTGGGTGCGGGATGTGTTGAACCGTGTTTTGAATGCATCGTCCTCAGCAATAGATCCTCTGAAGTGGTGGGTTAATATGTTGGACGCGGTATTGTTTGATATGAGCTTAAGCAAAGCTTAATAATTCTTTCAGGATGCTAAGCAAATCGCAATCCTGGCTTTGGAGGTGCTTTCTATTCCGGCCACCAGCGCTCCTATCGAACGGGTTTTCTCCCAGGCAGGACTAGCCACAGCTCGACATAGAAACAAATCCTTATTTCATTTGTTGAATTCACAGTTACCGTATTCGCTCTAATAATCCCACATCTCTAATAATCCCACACCCCCCGATTTTTTGACTAGGATTTCAGAGTTAAGGGCATTTTTCATTGACAATTTCGAGATTTTTCGGAGATTGAAAAATAATCCCACAGTGGTATTATTAGAGAGAATACGGTAGTTGTATACTGTAATATATTTTTTGGGAATGAATAATTCATTCTTACTGTGATATGGTCTGTTACCTGAAATAAAAAAAAGTATGTCATTTGTTGTTTTGGATATTGTATAAGTCAGCGCAACATCTTGATCACAACATGAATATCAAAGTCACGAGGTGAACCGACGAGAGAAGCGAAGTAAAAGTCGAGTCAAATTGACTTGAAGGTTGACTTGTATGCTACAATCCTTGACTTTGACATCTTTTATGTGGCCGAAGTATAGAATTCCAAAAAGCACATAAAATAGGGTCGTTAATTTTAAAGAAACGTTCATTTATGGTTAATATAAGTTAAGGTTGAGTTAAGTTGAGGTTGAGTTGAGGTTGAGGTTGAGTTGAGGTTGAGGTTGAGGTTGAGTTTAGGTTGAGTTGAGGATGAGGTTGAGTTTAATTTTTTTGAAACTCAACCTCATCCTCAACCTCAACTGCGAGTTGAGGTTGAGGATGAGGTTGAGTTTAATTTTTTTCGGTTGAGGTTGAGGATGAGGTTGAGTTTACGGTTGAGTTGAGGATGAGACTCAGGTTGAGGTGAGGTTGAGGATGAGGGTGAGTTTTGAAATCACTGATCCTGGGTGCCTCCCTCTTAGACACCCCTCTCCTAGGTGAGCTCCTCATGCTTTCTCCTACAGAATGGCTCAGGGAACTGAAGATACCGGTTTGGAAAGTCTAAACATAGTCAGACATTCGAGTTCTGAAAATATTGCCATCTAAAATAGGGAATTCCCACCCAATTTGATCGATTATGGGGCGTAAATAATAAATTTGAGGGCGTAAATAATTAATTTGAGGGCGTAACTGAGCATTTTGATCAATTTTCAAATTTGAGGGCGTAAATAATCAATTTGAAGGCGTAAATGAGCATTTTGAGGGCGCAAATGAATTTTAGCCATTTTTTGCTGCAAAAAGACTTTTTTTTGCGCTAAAAAGACTTTTTTTGCTTCCAAAAGACTTTTTCTGTTGCTAATTTTAAGACTTTAATAACAAAAAAGTAGTGGGGTGCCTACAACCGAAAAGAACCCAATTTCTGATTCAAAAGATATTTTTAACTTCCGAACTTTTAGACTTGAATTCCTCAATGGTAGATGGTCTTTTTATGCAGTTCAGGGTCATTTTTTCAAGTATTTACTATATTTAGGGTTCAAGCTTAGGCAAGGGTAGACCAACGTATGATAACACGGACTCAAGCATAATTTTCATACTATTTTACATGTGAATAACCCAGTTTTACTTTATATGTCGCTTTTGAAAAAAAAAATTGGGTGGTGGGCCCAACGGCACTAGTACCGCCATGACTATTGTCAAAAACTATAATATATGGCTACCACAATGCAAATTAAATTTAAATTTTGTTGTAGTGGTTTGTCCAGTGTTAACCCTGTGCACGGCCGGTCTTCATATTGCAGGCCTGTGCACAGGTATGGGGTGGGAGCCAGGACGGGTCGGGCCCTTTTTTCAAAACCTTGAACGGTCGTAATTGTCAAAAAAAGGCGTTGGGCCATTAAAACTTTATCTCCTTAACTTTATCTCTAGTCTCTGCACAGGCCTGCTTGGGGACCGTATTGCACAGGATCATATCATGAAAAGTTGAAAAATTGAACAAAATTCTTGCATATTTTTTCATTCTAAGCTTTAAGTCAACGTATTAGAAAGTTTGAAAGTCTTTTGTTAGATTGTTTAGTTTGTTAAATATTTTGAAAAAGTTGTTTTATAAAAATTGGACTTATGCGCATTTTTAATAGCAATTAGATGACTTATCATTTAGCAACTGAGTGATAATTTTCTAATTGACTGAATACCAAAACTTCCATATGTATTAGCTTTTGTCTAGACTCTAGACGATTGTTCGGCTAACTAGACAAATTGGGCCATCAACAAGACTGAAACAGAAATGATTCACTAATCAAACGTGCTAACATCAACTCATCACCACGTGGAAAGAATAAAACAGGAAAAATCTGGTGCAAAGAAAACCCTTTTAAATGCTTCGATTGCAGTCAAAAATATCTATTGACAGATCAACTGCTTTTATATTTACTGCTCTTCAAGGTTTTCTTTTTCTGTTTGGATACTGTAAGTTGTCGCTAGTTTTACTGCCTGGTTTTTTGTCATGGAAACTTATTACCTAAAATGGGCACCTTAAAATAGGCAGCACCTTAACCATAATGTGGACATTCACATTTGTGAGCGACGGTTTGATTCCCTGAAAGCACATTTAAAAACATGGTGAAATACTCTAGAAAGATAATAAGAAAGCTTCGAAAAAATTAATTGTATTTTTTGATAAAAGACCCATCAAGCTACGAATGTTGAAAAATAGGCAGCTTCAGCAAAATTAGCCAGAAATTCAGTTTTTTAGAAAATTTCAAAAAATCATATCTACAATAAATGGAAGCAAAAAATTGTTAAAAATTATTTAAAAAGCTTCTAACCTACAAGATAGCTATTACCGAAAGCTGAAAAAGATTTTACAGAGATTTTAAAGATTTTACTCTATTTAGGACCGTGAATCATTGAAAATTTTGAGGTTTTGGTCAAAATCTTTATTTTTGGCACTCAGAACTAAATTACTAGCTGAAATGGCATGTTTTGACGTGAATTGTCGAATTGTACTCGCAGAGCCTAATCAATTTGAAAATTTTGAGTTTGCAGGCCTGCTTTATGTATACAATCAACTCCTGATATAATGCGCTTTTAAAAAATTTCATTACGTATTGATATTTCATTAATATATCATTAAGTTAACAAATGCTCTTGTGTACAGTCAGCTCTCGCAACACACTCAACCATTGCTGTATGGTAAATTTTCTTTACAGTCGACTCTCGCCACATACCGTCTATCATCTTTTTACCCCCCACTCTCTAATAATCACCCATTCTACCGACCTGATATCTTAGTCTAGAGCAAACATTTCCCAAATCTGTTTTTTGCGATTTCTTAATTGTCACGAGCTCTCCTGATTCCACTCTTCAGATTTTGGTCGACTGCCCAAAAATTTCGAAATTGACCTAAATTTTTCCGATTTTTTAGGGGTTGAAAAATAATCCCTCTTTGTGGGGGATTAATAGAAAATATACGATAGTTATCGATTTTCCTCTATCACTCGCCACGGGAGGGGGACGATTCGTATTCGCAGAATTCCTATTCGGCTTTTTTCGTATTCGGCCAGATTCGTATTCGGGTAACCGATAATAGCTTATAACTGAAAATAGCGGATAATAACCTAATTTAGTTAGAATACGAGTTATTCTAACTAAATTAGGTTATTATTCGTCATTATCGGTTCTAAGCTATTATCGGTTACCCGAATACGAATCTGGCCGAATACGAAAAAAGCCGAATACAAAAAAAGCCGAATACAAATTATGCGAATACGAATCGTTCCCCTCTTCTCGCCACTCTCTAAAAACACCCTGCCCCGCGTGCTTTCTATCTCAGTCTTAAGCAAACATTTCGCAAATATTTTTTTTGTAATTTTCTTAGTTACCACGATAATATCTGATTGCATTTTTGAAGATTTTCGTTGTGCAGCCGAGAATCTCGAAATTGACCTCAATTTTTCCCAATTTTTCTCGTTGTAGAGCTCAGCAGATCGAGAGTAGACTGTACGCAAAGTCGTTTATTTTAACGTATTCCTAGCCAAAAAAAGTTACCAGCAAGTTTGTTTGGGTGTCCATAGATTTTAGTTTTGCAAACGCAAATATGTTGTTTCGGTTTGCACACTTCTTTTATAAATAGATTAATAAATTTGCATGAGAATGACGACAAAGAAGTTGGAGATGAGTACATTGGAAGGCAGAGACGTGATTGATTTTGTTGATAATTAATCTGACTTGTCTATGCACGTATCTGTTTTGCATTGCTTGAGTCTCTTGGCAAATAAACCCAAAAAATATTATTACTGTTGGAAGATATATTGGCGTATTACTGATACTTTTCGATGACAAACAGTTTAAATTATATGCAAATAAATATTTACAGTAAATAAAAAAGGAGAAGGCTCTATATGCATTCGCGCCCGCCATAAAAAGCATACCCCTGCTGATTTTTTTAGAAATTTTTTGTGCAGAGGGTTTGTCCGGTTTTCGCATCTTTTTCATTCAGCTTTCTGTACAAATTTGAATTTCAGGCTAATGAATATACTTGGCATGTTTCCCGGCATTTCGATCTCGGTTTTCGTTGTAGAAAATTATAAAAAACTGTCTCAAGTTCCATTTTCCAAAATTTTGAGTGCTCATTCCAGAACAATCGAGGGCTAAATCAATGTAAAGGGTAATGGTCATCGTAGATTGTCTAGATTTATAGGTTTTTTACTCTGGATGAATGTTGGCATCGATCTTCTGACCAGTGATGTGCAAATCTGTGGCTCTCGCTTCGGCTCTGAGCAGGAGCCAGGCCCGGAGCAAGAGCCTGATCAAATTTTTTAAATGAAGAAACCGGGGCCAGATCCGGAACGAAAATTTTCAAATGAAGAGCTTGGAGCAAGTTTCAGAGCAAATTCAAATAATATATTTATATTTTATATGCGTATAACGAATATGTACGTAAAATTTGCTCTGGCTCTCGCTCGGAGCTAGAGCTGGAGCAAATTTTTCAAATTTAAGAGCCTGGAGCAAGAGCCGGAGCGAAAAATCGCAAAAATACATCACTGCTTCTGACCCAGCTACTGTAAACCATATAAGTATGACATCAGAAAAACCACAAAAATGTATTTAGTTCAAAACTTCAGTAATTTTTTTTCTATCAGGGAGCGTTCTCTGAAAAGCTACCCATTTTTTACAACCTCCTAGAACTATTCAAACCCAAAATGAACAAAAAATTAATTTTTTACAGTCAATACTAATAACCTATCCATCAAAATCTTACACATAAGCCTGAGCAATGCCTTGGCAGGGCTGATCACTGGTGCATTTGTATATTGTGGCTGCAAAACAGGCACATCTCGGTCTCTCTCCAATGATTATCACCCCAACACATGGGAAAAGAAAAAGAGTATTATATTGGTTTGCACCAATGTACTCAACTGTCAAAATATGCAGAGTCGGTGGATGTGTGTGACTACATTCCAATGCAATCAGTGCTGGCATAGCCATCTTAAGTCTTTCTCCACCCCAAAACAATAATGCAAATCGGCGGTGCAGTATACTCTAGGCTGACCACTGTAGTGCTGATGTACTCAGAAGTGAGTGCATCAGCACTGGAATAGTGATGAAACTTTTTTTGATGAGTTTGCACAACCCCTTTTCTATCTTTTTCTGATTATTTATTTGGGTGTATAGTTGTAGGCTGATTTAGTTACTAGATTGTTTTGCTAGTGAGCAATTGCTGTGTGAAGTGTTTAATTTTTTTGTACAGTCTCCTCTCAATATACCGTACACCTAATTGAACGGACTATCGATGTATGGTGTCCCAGAGGCCGGTCTACAGAAAGTCTTAAACTGCGTAACGAATTCTTGATATGACGTATTTCTGGGGCCTTCTGGGTATCGAGAGCTACGTCCCACAAAAGAAGGTTTTTTGCTTTGGACCACGTTGTTATTTGTGCCAAAGCTTTTGATTCGTGCATAGGTCTTTACTAAGCAAGCATACGGTGATGCTCACTCAAATACGTGTTCCGAATTAAAAAAAAAGACACCATCAAAAGTGCAACCCCCTCCCCGAGGAGTATAAGTTCTCTAAGCCTGAAAATGATTATATGGGTCTACAGCTAGAGAACTCACACTTTTTAGGACAGGGCCTATACTTGATTTTTACGCAAAAAGAAGGTCAATCCCAACATACGCTGACCTACCCTGCTTCCAAACACAATCTGAAAAAAGCAGGAGGAGCAAGGCAAACCCCCACCACTTTTGTGAAGTAGGGCCAATACCAGTATTGCTGACTTTTTTCGTATACATTAGAATTCAACTAATAACACTTTTGAATCCTGACTTCTGCTACTTTGAAGAAATTTGTGAGAATGCGATTTTGAACGTTTTCATGTGATCCCGCTTAAACCCTAAAAGAAGATCCCGAAAATGTCTTTCTCAAATAAAAACCGAAGAAAAATTAACATTCAATTTTTTTAAATTTAGATCTGGTAATTGAAAATGTCTCCTATTGTTCCTGTGTCTGAGCTACAGCTTCCGCTGAAACTAACCAAATGGCAAACCCTGAAACTAGTAGTAATTGGCATAATTCTGACTAGTATCACCAACTTTCCATCCGGCTTCATGCACACTTCTATGAACACAGCTGTCAATGAGCTCAACCAATACTTGAATGATAGTTTTGTGGCTAGAGGTCAAACAGAAGAGGGTGGTGAATATGTGCTCTTGAGGAGTGTCATCAATAGTTGCTGGTATGCTGGACAAGTAGTTGGCGCACTCTTCTCACCCTATGTCACTGACAATTATGGCAGGAAACGTGAGTTTTGTGTTGACAGCGATGAAAATTTTTTTCCAACAATTACCTATGATCTCTATAATTCCCTTACTTTCAAAAACTCGAGAAAAAGCTCTATTTAGTGACTTGTTTAGCTAATGTGCAAATCAGGTTTCTGAATCGAAGTTTGACTGTACAGTCAAACTTCAACCTCGATAAAGTGACACCCCAAGAAGTTCGTTCCCGCCTAGGGTCCGACACTTTTTTTCACCTAATTTTTGTAGTTTTTTATTAATTATTTTATGAAAGTCTGGCCTCGAATATCGTAAGGATTCTAATTTTGCCGATTGTTTTTCAAAAAGATAACAAATTACGGGCTATGAAGTAAAACTCGATATGTTGACATCTTTATTTGAAAACAGGTGTAACTATTTCTAGTTTCTACTTTGCAGTTCGAAATTGGTTTATTTTTGAAAAATAATCGACAAAATCGGAATCGTTACGATATTTGGGATCAGTCTGTCAAAACAGAATTGATGAAAGATTTCAAAAATTAGGTGAAAAAAGTGTCGGACCCTAGGTGGGAGCGAACTTTTAGGGTTGTCACTATATCGAAGTTTGACTGTATTCTAGAATCTCTAGAAGCCAAGCACAAGAGGAAAAAAGAAAGCAAGCTTCTTAAATGAAGAAGTTAAGGATATTTCGAAGAGCATTATTCAATCAATGGTCGAAGATCGCTAATGAATAGGTTGTGACGCCAAGAAGATAGTGCAGTCGACTCTCTACATAACATAATTTTAATTAAAAATCTTTAAAACTCTGAGTAAATTTAAGGAAATAAAGTCGCAGTACAAAAATTAGAAAAATTAGTCCTTTTTCTTTGTTCATTAAAAAACTTTCAGCCGCCTACATTTTGGCGACCGCCATGATGACACTGGCCTGCGCCCTGCAAATGGTGGCTACACTATTCCCGTACCCTGAAATCTTAATTTTGGGTAGAATTCTTGCCTCAATGTTCTCGCCGATGAGTGACACAGTAGCAATTTTATATCTTCAGGTTATTTTCAATTTTTTTTTACTAAAATTCAACTTTATTTGTATAGGAGATCTCACCACCTCACTTAAGAGGCACACTAAGCAGTCTTTTTGCCACTGGTTACTCAGCTATGGGTTTGCTAGGCATGGTTCTGGGCATTCGCCACGTTCTTGGTCACTCGATCACATTGCTGTTCTCAATTCCTGTGATTCCTGGACTGATCTCTTTGGTTTTTCTGTACTTTTTACCAGAGACACCAAAGTTTTTGATGATCACAAAGTTTGTTTAATTTTAAAGTTTGTTTTCTTGAATCTTAAAAATGAGCTGTATTTTGCAGACAGAATCGCGAGAAAGCACTGAAATCATTAACTTATTTCCAAGGACCCAGAGCTGAGAATGAGCAGATTTTAGACGACTATCACCAAGAAGCCAAAAATGATCCTATGGAAGAGGGCAGCATGTTGGTTAGTATTTATAAATAAATGGCATTTTCGGCCACTTTTGTGGCTTATAGCAGAATTCCTTACTCGAAATTCAAACAATTTCAATCAAATTTTTTTTTTTTTTTCAAATTTTTACAAGAAATAAAAAATTTCAAGGTTCATCCATAGAGACACAGCTCTTTCAACAGTCAATGAAGCGATCCAGCGATTCTTGCAAACCAGCACAGGCCCAAAGAAAACAAGAGGAGGGGGGGGGCTTTGGTCGAATCAGTGTAGTATTACCGAGCAATAGAAAAGAATCTAAAAGTTTGGCTGAGGGTTCAGCCAAAAATGATCCTATGGAAGACGGCAGTATGAGGAAGTACGAAGATACCGTACTTTCTCTAATTTTTGGTTACTTATCCAAAAAGCCAAAAAGTGGTATCAATGAACTTCGTAGGAGTTAAAAAATTGCAATAAATAGCTTCGAAAAATATTTCTTGTGTGCTGAGATATAGGCGCCAAAGTTAAGGGGGTGAGTTATTACAGCAATATTGACCTTTAGGCAGGGTCCGAATCGTCCTTTTTAAAAAGATTTGTCCTTTTTTTGGCACTCCAAATTGTTTTTTATTTGTGAAAATTTAGTCAAAATCTTTTTTTTTTCGCTTCAAAATGGCAAAAAACACTGGATAAAATGATCCTTTTACTTCAAAAATAGTCAAAATGTCCTTTTTTTACCCAAATGTCTTTTTTTTCATCCGGAGCCCTGCCTTTAGGAGACATTATTTTTAGCTTGGTTTCCTCTGTTCTTTTTCATTGATTAATACCTTGGTAGCCCTGTTGTTATAAAGGTTATCATGGTTGAGGTGATCATGTTAAGCATAATCACACTGATCTCCATATTCAAAATACTAACACAACTACAATAGGCAGGGTTAACGAGCCATTTTTTATAAACAAAACAACAGGCGGGACCAAGCTAAAAATAATGCCCCCTAGAAGTCAGTAGGACCGTTGTTAGAGCAGGGTGAGTTATTGGAAAAAATACGGTAAAAGTTGTCAATAATAGTTAATAATAGCAATAATAGTTTTTCAAACCGAAAAACTAAAAAATTTGCTTTTCTGTTATTGGTTCGTCTAACCAAAATTTTCGGTAGCCGAAATTTTGATTAGCCGGTAATTCTAGATTAACTGCTACTTACTAAAAGTTTTCAAAAAATCTCCGTGCCTTTTCAAATATCGAGTGAATAGCAGCGTTAAATAAAGAACATATATATATTTCAGAGCCTTCTGAAAGTGCCTCACCTAAGAAAAGCGCTGATTCTTGGTTTTCTAATGATGGTGCCTACATTGCCCTTCTACCCTATCCTGCAATGCTCAACCTACTTTTTTCAGCAGATAAACTTGCCTCCGTAAGTTGTTCAACACACAAAATTTTTTTATAAAAAAATGTTTTAAGGCACTTGGCCCAAATCTCATCTTCTGTCATGATGGTGTGCATCCTGCTTGCTTGTATATTTGCAGCAGTACTACTGGACCTGTTCCAAAGACGCACTTTGATTATGTTTTTTGGGATTGGTGCCCAAATTTCGTTGCTTGTATTTGTGGGATGTGCTTCTTTTGTGCCTGTAATGGATGAATTGAAATATGGGGCAATGCTTGGTATTTTGGGATATTTGTTGTGTTATGGGTGAGCCATTTGGTTGCTTTAGTGTTTTAATAATATTTTTCAATTTTCAGACTTGCAATTGGCCCAATTTCTTACTTCATCGCTCCAGAACTGGTCAGTTTTCATTATTTTTCAATTAAAAATTGTTTAATATACACTTGTTGATTATAGGTGCCATTGCAAAACAGATCCAGCATGTTTTGCTTATGCTTCAGCATATCTAGTGTATTTATTGTGCTTACCAACTTTGCAACTATGCCGCTGTATGAGGTAAGCTCAAAAAACTATCTAATGATATTTTCTTCTCCTCAGAGCGGATATTTCCGCCTTAAAGCAAATACTAGAAAAATGCAATTTGTCAAACTTCAAGTGGTCTAAAAATTTTGTCTTTGCAGATAACATACATCTACCGGCTCTGGTGTACCAGTGGCATTTTTTTTCCTTAGTCCCCTCCTAATATTTTGTGATTGTTCAGGCTTGAGGCTTACAATATTCTCTCTAATAGAAGCGCATCCCCAATCCAAAAATCAAAATTGTGTTCCTGGCATTGTGTTTTTGACCCACTTTTTAAAAATTTTCGGCCAGCGACAGATTGAGACAATTCAAATTGAGACAAAATCATCGGTCTTTTTCGGCAAATATTTGGCAAAAAAGACCGATGATTTTGTCTCATACGTTGTCTCAATTCAAATTGTCTTAATCTGTCGCTGGCCAGCTTTTATTATGTAAGTCACTCTCCAATTGAAGCTCGTTTTACTAGCTACATATTGAGGAGTAACTTGTATAAGAGAAGTTTTGGAATAGTGGGTCAAAAATACAACACCAAAAAGACGATTTTGGGGTGCGCTTTCATTATAGAGGATACGGTATGCAATCTGAAAACTATATGTGTACCCATGGAAAGGGGGGGGGAGGATTAGCCGGGCTATAGCAACTACCCTTATGAAGAGTTTCAACAATCCTTTTCGAAAAATTAACATATTTCGGCATGTTTGAACTGAAACAGTAATTGGATGACGCGTTATAGAACTTGATTTTTACAGTAGAGGCTGTTCTTGGGATGTTGAGTCATCCATGATCACCTTAACATTCTTTTTTTTTTAATTTAAAAAATGGAGTAGTTGGCTAAAAAAGGCTGGCTGGAGAAACTGGCTCACTCACTTGCTTTAAATATTTATAAAAATCAAACTTTGTAAAAACTTCCTTGAATTTTTCCATACAAAGCTTTTACAAGAAAAAATTTTCAGTTGATTGGACCAGTTACATTTGTTCCACTGTTCATTATTCCATCAGTTGGAAGTCTTTTACACATCTATCTATACTTGCCTGAGGTCAAAATATTATTTGCTCAATTACTTGTACTAATTTTACAGAAAAAATTTCAGACCAAAAACAAAGACACACAAGAAATCGTTGACAGTCTGAAAAGTATAGGTCACAGAGCTCGCCTTAATTCTGAGATCCACATTTTGGAGAAGAAAGGCAACACATGATTTCAACTACCTCAATGATCTCCTAAACTCAATCTACCTCGGAATAACCACCTAGAATCTCAACGGATAGACGGACTCAGTAGCCAAGATGTCAGAAAAAAATTTATTTATTCTTGTTTTCATAACATCATACATTGACGATGACCAACAGAGTTGGTCGAAAAATGAAGAAGAAATAAAAAATTATGCTTTTGGGGTGTAAATTAATATAAGAGATAACGCCCTAGTAGAGAAGCCGGTGTTTTTTTACCTTGGACCCTGGAAATTTACTTTCAATATTTGTCGAAAGACAAAAGGACGACCTCGATCGCTTCAATCGCTGACTCGACCACCGATGAAACCGTGATTACAGGGCTAGGTAAATAAAAATGCAAACAGTCAAAAACAGACAAACACAGTCAAAAACAAGTGGTAGACACCAAGACAAATTTCATTAGCACATAACACTCAATCAAACTGGTTAAACAACTCAAAATCATCCAACTCATGCTTCACCCGCCGATTCATCGCTGCTGGTTTCTTCCAATGTTTTGCTCTAGAGCAGTCGGTTTGAATAGAGGCGCGAATTCCAGCAGAAAGTTATGCTTGATAAACGTAGTCTTTGAGGCAATGTTCACGTTCATCCTAAAATAGAGTTAGCCGACAACGAAGAATCCTTAATGATAAATACCCATTCCGAAGTTTTGTGTGTATTCTGCCACCGAGGCTCCAGCTTCTTTCTCTAGCAGGCACTGCTGAGACCGGTACATTATGGAGCATTCGGACCACCTTTGACAACAAAGCATCAGAGAACCAGGCCTTCCGCCAAAGTGAGAGCATCGATTGTTTTCGACAATAGCAAAATAAAATTTGTACTGTACAGAAATGAAGCCGGATTAAAAGGCTTAACCAACATAATTAACCAATTTAAAAATACCGATTATTCATATCTGGTCTTTTATTAATAAAGTTCTGGTAGTATGACTGCTAATAATATTAGTATTAACACGATTGGCCAACCCTAGTTTTAACCACTTCTAGAATGGAAAGACCTGAATCGAAAACTCACTTTTTCCAGTACGTGAATCTCTTATTTTTTTAAATTATACAGCTGAGTTTTACAGCTCGTTAAAAAGCTGAGATCTAGGGCTACATAATAATACCAATATTTAACAAAAATTATGTTATTATAAGGCATACAATTTGATTTTGAAAATTAGGCGGGGGATTTCCGACAAAAATGTGGGAGATTTCCGAATATAGGCGGGCGATATTCAATTCATCCACAGTTTTTTTGTACAGTCAAACCTCCCAATAACGAACCACCAAAAGTTTGTTCCCTTCTCGGGTCCCACACTTTTCTTACCTCGATTTTTAAAAATAATTTCTTTTTCTGTTTTCACAGTCTGGCTGCAAATATTGTCAGGATTACGATTTCGCCGATTGTTTTAGCGAAAGAAAAAACCATTAACGTAACCGTATTTTCAAAAAAACCTTACGTTGATGGGAGGTTTTGCTTTTAAGGTCAACAAATTTTTCTTTCGCTAAAACTTTCGGCAAAATCGTAATAATCCTGACGATATTCTGTGAATTCCAGACTATGAAAACAGAAATAGAGAAAATTTAAAAAAAAATCGAGGTAAAAAAATTGTCGGACGCTAGGCGGGAACGAACTTTTGGGGTGTATGTTATTGGGAGGTTTGACTGTAAAAATTTTCAAAGACTTTCAAGAATAAAAAGTATTTACAATAAAAATTATTAGTTCTTTCTATTTAATATCAATCATTGCTTGTTTTTTTATCAAAAAAGAATTTGAGCAAACTTCTTCTTTTTCTGAAAAAGGTCTTAGAATTTGTTAGTCATATTTTTTCTTGTTACTTCTGATGCTTGGAAAAAATCATGTTTTGATTTCAGTTAAGCATTTTACTATTATGAATATTTATCGAAAATTGTGTTTGCTATTTTGTGTAGCTTTTATTTTGAAATTAATAGAAGTATTTATTGGAATTGCTTCGTTGCTGTTAGGCTGCAACCTAAGGTTCGGTCAAACAATATTTGTTACTAGTGTGACAAAAGTTATTGAGAGACTTTTGAGCTCATGATTCATAAAAAAATGATTGGTAGAAAAAAAACCAACTTCGAAATTTGTATGAATTCGCAGCTCCCGGGAATATCCTTCGTTCCCCGTCCCCTCGTGCATTTTTTGACGATCCCGATTTGACAAGGAATCCCTCGTGAATTTTTTCATGATCCCCGTATTTCCCGAACCATATCTGCAGTCCTGTTCATCTTCTTTCAAAAAGTATATGAAGCTTTTTCAGAATACCGAAAAGCAGTCATCATTCAGGTTCAAACACAAACCAAACACTACAATTGCAGAAAGATTGATGATAAGCATTACGAAAAAATTTAAAACTTCGAGCTTTCCAAAAAAATGAAAAAAAATCCAATTTTTTCAATTTTTTTCAGATTTTCGGTCATTTTTAAAGGTATTGATTTTTTCTAGGGTTGGGATAAAGAAATTCCCGGAAAATTTCTCAGGAATATTCCTGAAAAAATTGAAAGTGGGAAAATTGACAAAAAAGCGCAAAACTTGTTATATTGTTTAGCGTTAATTTTTAAACAGTTTTCAGAGGTAGTCAATGTCTGGAGGACGTCAATTGTCGTAGGCTTGGGAATACTTCAACAAAATTGACAAGCAAATCAACTAAGTAAATCCATTATTAACGGGACTTCAGTCGTGCTTTGGTTAGTTGACCCCCCCCCATTGAGGCAGCAGTGATAGAGTTAACTGTATTGCGAGAGTCGACTGCATCATGAGCATTCACTGTATTGTTGATTTAATGTTGACTGTGTTGGGGTAGTTGACTATAGGCAATGGCGTAGCCAAGAGAAAGAGGTTGGGAAGTAATTTTTTTTTCAAAACAGTGCAGCTGAAATGGTTACTATGCGCTTGGGCCCCACTGCATTTGGTTCCCTCATTCGGGCATCCCGCATTTAGGCCTCCGCACTTGGGCCCTGAGCCAGTTTCTTACTGAAAGTTTCCAATGCGGTGGGGCACCATCTTGGATAAAATCGGGTTGATCGAATCCGGGCCAGTCTCGAACCACCGGCAGAAAGTCTTCTTAAAGCCGGACGAGATAGGAGGCTTCTGAAGCACGGACAGTAAGGCAACAATTACGAGAACAAACATCAAAATCATTCTTACTAGTAACATTTCAATCAATACCGATGGCAGCCCAAAGAAAAACTCTCAGCAGATAAAGCGGCTCTTCTTGATACTTATGAGGGTTGCTGTAAGACCAGTAGCGAAGCAGTGATGTTTGACGTGCTGTGAAGATAAAAGTTAGATTTGTCAGAGAATAAAAGATTGCTCAAAAATGCACCATCATTTTCAATTATATGCAGCTGCGCCTCGGCATGCTGGACTCTCTTCGCTTGACTGAGCACATTAACTTGCTGCCGACGTTGTATCTTGTAAGGATGAAACCGATTTAGGCTTCTTTCGGTGTTCCATGCATCCCGTACCATACGACACTTGACACCTCCTGCTCGATCGTGTAGTCCATTTTACCTGAAATTTAGGCGAAATTAAGACATTTTCAACTTGATAATTTTTCATCTGTTAACACCGATAACGATAAATATGAGAAGTCATTTGATTGCCTAGGATAATGGCCCTATCCTAGAAGAAGGGGTCAAATTTTGCCTTGGTCCCCCCTGTTGATTTTAATCAATTTCGCCTTGGCCCCCCCCTGTTGTTTTTTTTCTATTTTTAATATGATTATATAATTATAACAAGTAAAACAAGCTTAATTTTGGAAAACTTCAAGAATCATGGCTAACCAACCGCATACACAATTTTTATTCTCGTGGTTTTGTTGATGCATTGGTTATTCAGTAGAATTGGGGTTGGATCATAGGAAAATTCTAGCTTTTAAAAGTTCTTCACAAGACCAAAATATTACTACCCGGGTATAACTACACTACCTGAGTTCCCCAACCTGGGTACGACTACCTGGGTACAACAAAACCAAGTGGTTGACCACTTGGAGCGAATTTTTTTTAGGGTTTTCATGTTCCAAAACCTGTTTTCTGTATTAATTTGAACATGCTGAAGATGCTTTGATAATAGTAAAATAAGATTTTGTTCGATATTTTTTGAGTTCGGGTACATTTGATTTTACCAAAACTCGATGGTTGTAACATAAGTTCTGTCGGTTTTTGTTCATGAAGATTCTGTTTCAATGTAAAACATTTCTAACATACTGTTATATGTCATTTTGTAGAAAAGAATCTCCTATTTCATCGCTCTATTTCTGATTTCACAACAAAATGTTGATTTTTAGCCTTCAAGAAATGAGCTTCAAGTAAAAAAAATAATTATCTCCGACATCTTTAGAACTAGTCAAAAGTTCAGTCAATTGTTAGGCGCTGCAGCAACAACTTAGCACCATGTTGTAGCGCAGATTAAGAGCTTCAAAATGCATTTTACAGAATAATTTTTGAAAATCTGAGTATTGAGATTTCACTGTTTTAAAAAAGCAAATTCTTTGAAACTTGACTGAAATTCAAGTTTTCTTAATTTTTTCCCGGATTTCAGTCATTTTTTTGAAGAATTTTCTTTTTTAAAACAGTCATATCTCAATACTCAGATTTTCAAAAATTATTCTGTAAAATGCATTTTGAAGCTCTTAATCTGCGCTACAACATGGTGCAAAGTTGTTGCTGCAGCGCCCAACAATTGACTGAACTTTTGACTAGTTCTAAAGATGTCAGAGATAATTATTTTTTTAACTTTAAGCTCATTTCTTGAACGCTAAAAATCAACATTTTGTTGTGAAATTGTGAAATCTGAAATAGAGCCATGAAATAGGAGATTCTTTTTTACAAAATGACATATAACAGTATAGTAGAAATATTTTGCATTGAAACAAAATCTTCATTAACAAAAACCGACAGAACTTATATTACAACCAATAAATAAATAAAGTGACTTAACGTCAATTATCTAGGGGCGTGAATTGTCCTGGGGCGTGAATCGTCCCCGAGCGTGAATTGTCGCGTACCCCGAAAAACTATAGGGAAAGATTTTAACAGAATTCGATGACTTAAGACTGAAAAACGCCAAATACAATGGTGGGAAAAACAACAGGGGGGGGCAAGGCAAAATTGATTAAAATCAACAGGGGCGACCAAGGCAAAATTTGGCTCCCTCTTCTAGGATAGGGCCATTATTTAGAATGTCAGCTTTCAAACAAGAAAAAGATTATTTCAAAACACCACAAATTTGAAAAGTTATAAACAAAATAAAGCGTGATGAAAATTTGGACCATACTGTACGTCTTGTGAGAAAATGAACAGGACTACAAAACGCACATTTTGAATTTTCGTAGCAATGAGCTTAAAAAACACTCAACAAATTTTGTTACACTAGTTATCAGTAAAATAATGTAACCACTTTATTGCAGATCTAGTGAAAGCTTTTGTTTCAATGATTGGAGACTAGCTGCCTCCGCCTCAATTACTTTCATATCAGTTGTTGTGAACATATTTGTGCTCATAGTTCGGTTAATTATCCAAAAAGTTACTCGATATGTAGGTTTTTTAAATAATTAAGTACTTGATTATAAAAATGATTTAAGGAAAGAAAACTGACTTTTGCTCTAGCCATTTTTTCGTGTGTGGCTCTTGCGCTATTAATTTGGCTTACTCTACAGACGAACTCACAGATTAGTTACGTTAGGCCAAACTCCCTGACATTAATTGTAAGCCAGGATTTTGCATGAGACGGCCCGACCCTGGCAGGGGTAAAGGATGATGCAGGCTGAATTAGACTGCCTGCCACGACTTTAAATACAGGGCGGAAATTATTATGAACTATAGTCAAACCTGGATACAACACCACCCCGGTATAGTGGACCGATTTGGTCAGTTTTGAGTGGGGGACCACTAGACCACTATGAACATGATCTTTCAAAAGATATTAACCCCGTAAACTGTGGAATAAAATAATAAAAATGTCACGCTACTGTCATATAAAACCTCCCCCTCCTCCTCCCAAAAAAAAAACTACTGTGATATTCACCCCCCACTCAATAATTTTTGGAGGGTACTTAAAACCACCATTTTCAAAAAAAACTTGTAGAAAAGTCTCTTTTAGTAATGGCTAGGCCCTGAGACTAAGCATAAACCTACGGGCCTAAGCCTGAGCCAAAGCGTAGCTTATTAGGGGGAAGGGGAATGGAGTGTAGTAGTGAATTCTCCAATTCAACATAATATTTCTGAATCGCAACAGGGAAAAAAGTTATGAGCGTTTGAAATTGAGAGAATTTCTAAGGCTACTAAATTCCTTCCTAATTTCTGTGTTATTTCCTCACCCTCCCGTGCTAATTTAAAAAAAAACTTTAAAAAAATTTCAGATATTGAATGCTACAATCGTTCTGCTTTACGCCTTAAAAGGAATACTTCTCTTCGTAATATATAAAGTGAAACTGCCGAGAAACTACTGAATGCCTTTAAATATTTATGATTTTTTTAAATCTTTGCTTATCTTTAAAAAAAACTTTCGGTTTTTATTATGTATAATTATTATTCCCAGCCGTCAAAAATATGATGGCTATAAAAAACAAAAAAATCTGTCAGTTATACAACTATGTTTTCTTATTTCTTACTTATTTCATTGATTTTATTACTTGTGAATTAAGTAATGGTGGTAAGTCATTTTTTAAGAACGGAAATTTTAAAACTCTCCGCTTCTATTGCTTAAACTTCAAATGTTCTGTTTCAGATTTTTGTTTTTCGCTTAAAATATTTTCGACAAAAACTTTGGCATTTCTTGGGTTGCGGACCCTGTGATTTTTCTAAAAGTAACCCACATATACGTTATACACTACTTTTTCATGATCAATACACGTTTTTTTTGACATACACAAAAATTTCCGGTGCGGCACCACCGGTGCCCGACGCCGAAATTTTATATGTCGGTGCGCGGTGCCTCTGCCAGAATTTTAGAGGTCGGTGCCCCGGTGCGGTGCCGGTGCCAGAATTTTAGATGTCAGTGCCCCGGTGCCCCGGAAAAATTTTGGCTGATAGGGTAAGGGTCTAATCAACTTATGACAACTATCAGTTATAGATATTTGCGATATTTTGCACTTTGAAGTTTTCTTAGCATTTAAAATTTAATTTACTCTTGTTTAAACTAATCAATTAAAAATTTGTCAAATTCAAGCTAAATATCCTCCATATCCGGAGTGTTCGTTTTGGGGTGGTTGTGTTGGAGATGATCCAGATTTAGCATGCTATCCAGTCACTAATACTTGGTGAAAATATATATAATTTCGCACAAATTTTTATTTAAAAGTTTAAGTGTGATCTACAGTGCTAACAAAAGTGCAGCTGTTGATAAGGATGGTAACCCTTGATTTTGCCATGTGGAGGATTTGGTGTTTGCTGGGGTAAGTATATATGCGACCATCAAACAAGAACGTGTCACTTGTAAAGGCCTATATAATTTGTGAAGCTCAACAGCAAAGTCCACATTTCAAAAGCAAATTTGAATTTTCCATTTTTTATAAGTCCAACCTGTCTTTTATTGCATTTTCATATTAGCATGCAGTCATATATTTTAACTTTTCAAAGAAATATTAAAATTGAAGTACCGTAAATGATCTAATAGAGACCCGGGGCTTTATTTTTCAACCCCTAAAATCTTGAAATTGTCAATCGAAAATGGTACTAACTCTGAAATCCTAGTCAAAAATCGAGGCGAGGGGGGGGGGCTCTATTAGAGAGGGGGGCTCTAATAGAACATTTACGGTCAGTGATTTTAGAAATTTTGAAGTTTCCTACTTTAAATAAAGCAGCAAATTATTTTGTTTTACTCTATTCTTATCTTGAGATTTCTGAAATTGTATGATAATCTTTAATTGACTTGTTATATCGGATTGACTGTCGTGGAAAGTGGTGGTGGCTGGAGTTGAACCAACTCTTAGATCAACTCTTGAACCAACTCCAACTCGGATTACTGTGCCAACGTGCTTCCATTACACTACGCTTCCACCCTCTGAACAATTCAAGAGGAGAGACTAAGACAAAGAGACACAATGCCTATGGTGCCATATATTAGGTTGGCGGATAACTTTTTGGACTCGCCAATACATCGAAACTTTCCATGACATTTATGATTGACATATGACACGTCACAGTATTCTCAAAAAGGGCATCCTGCGAATTCTGTCCAACAATCTAGTCGCGATATATTTTTCGAGCAACTTTGAGCTCTTGAAGTTGACGACAGCCCCTTTTCAACTTTTCGGCGTCTAGACCTCGGATTGTCTTCAAGTGTCGCATTTATAATTTTCGACTTTAAGGACTACTCATAAGCTGTTGTTATTGGCAGAGATTCGGCTATCTTTGCTTGAGTGATGTCGTCCACACATTCTTTCGCGCTGTGACCTAGCTCAAACTCAAAATTCAGCGGTTCTCGAATAATACATTGATTTTTCCCATACTGCTGTCAAAATCTAAAAGCTTTTGTGGAAATAAGTTAGTTGATAGCGAAGATAACTGTGAAAAAACTTTTTATTCAGGACTTACAATTAATTAAGGCTATACTATAGAATTACCGCCCCCCCCCCCCACCCCCCAGCTAGCGAAAAATTTACTTTTCCTGAAGGGGAAAGGACCCGTCCCATTTTGATTCTCGTGCTCTGAATAGGCACGGAAACACTTTGGTTTCCGACAAATCGAAAATAAAAAAATTTTTCGATTTGACTTGGCCCCCCGAGGTAAAAAATTTAGGAAAATCCAAAAAAATATTGTTTTGAATTCCCGCCAAAACATTTTTTAAAGGAATAGGGCTGTATTGGGATGGGAAGGGACAAAAGAGGGCCACTAATCACACAGAGCCCAATAACAAGAAGATGTTGAACATAGTTTTGAATACTGGGGCCTCCGCATAAACAAACTCTGGTATGCATACATTTTTATGCATCCAGAGTCACTTTCGAGTGATTTGTGTCTAAGGTATGTGGGTGTGCGCATCTCAACTCCAAGCCCCAAGCCCCCTGCGCCCCCGAAGGGGCGCAGGGGGCTTGAGAGTTAGAGATGCGCGCACTCACTTACCTTAGACATGATTCCGAGAAGTACTCTTGACCATAAAATGCATATAGAGTCTTTTTTCCGGTTGAAGGGTTCCGGTTCCGGAGCCCAGTTGAAAACATGGTAGGACATAAATTTCCAGAATTCACTTTTTTAATAATTTTGCCATAAAAATGGCCCCTTTTTTCCTTTCCCCTCCCAATACAGCCCGGGCGGCGGTAATTCATCCTCCGGTAAATTCATCCTCTAATTTTGTCTTGACAGGAATAATTTTCATTATCATACTTTTTGATTTTTTTCGGGGAGCAGGACTCTGAATCGTCTCCACACTACAGTAGCCCACTTTTTGTGCTTAGGCGCAGAATGGGCCAGTGTACATTAGAACGAACTCAAACATGTATTCTCCAAATGTCCCTCCAAATCTTTAAAGTTACAGGTTCCAGTCCTGGCGGTAACATACATCATTTTTTCTTGATCAACATTCGTAAAATAGTTTTTTATAAGAATAGTAAGCCTAGGGTAGGTAGTAGAACCATCTGGCACTTCCCCAGATGGGTATCCACATCAAAACTCCAAATTTTGGATTTGGATTAAAGTAAGTAAAAATCATTGTAACATATCCAGAATCGTATCCTGAACACGGTTTAATAATACTAAAACAGCGATTTGACTTGCAGGTGCCCCAATTATGGCATACACGAAAAATTGGGAGGGGGACGATTCGTATTCGCAGAATTCGTATTCGGCTTTTTTCGTATTCGGCCAGATTCGTATTCGGGTTACCGATAACAGCTTATAACCGATAATGACGGATAATAACCTAATTTAGTTAGAATACGAGTTATTCTAACTAAATTAGGTTATTATCCGCTATTTTCAGTTTTTTGACCAAATTGACCCCCAGCATTTTTGACCAAATTTAAACCCTTTTTAGGCAAAATCTAGGTAAAAATGATAGATTTTGAACAAGTTTTTACTTTCTGGGCCTACCGCATATATAAACTCTGGTATGCATATGTTTTATGCATCCAGAGTCACTTTCGAGTGATTTGTGTCTCAGGTATGTGTGTGTGCGCATCTCAACCCCAAGCAACCAAGGCCCCATGCGCCCCCGAAGGGGCGCAGGGAGCTTGGTTGGTTAGAGATGCGCGCACTCACTCACCTTGGACATAATTCCGAGCTAGACTCTTGATCGAAAATGCATTTAGAGTCTTTTTGCCCAGCTCCAGCAAGAAAAATATGATAAATCACCAAAAAAGGGCCCTAAAATACCCTAAAAAGTTTTTACTACTTACTCTCTTGGCTTATGTACTCAGGCACCTGGCTCACCTACCCATACCTAGGTACGTCACGACCTACCCACTCCGGTACTATTGTAGGTCGACCTGGACTATTCAGGGAGGATATAAACTATAAAGGGTATATCTGAACCTTAAAGGTTGCATCTTTACCATTGAGAGAAGTTCATGATCATTGAAGGTAAATCTGAGCCACTTAGGGTGGACTGGTGCCACTGCAGGTAGATGAGGACCGTTGAAATAACAAACAAATATTTTTACCCAATATTCCTGTCAAGACAAAATTAGAGGATGAATTTACCGGAGGATGAATTTACCTAGAGTCATACAGCCCTAATTCCCTTTAAAAATGTTTTGGCGGGAATTCGAAAAAAAATTTTTTTCGAATTTTCTTAAATTTTTTACCTTGGGGACCAAGGCAAATGGAAAATTTTTTTCGATTTTTTCGGAAACCAAAGTGTTTCCGTGCCTATTCAGAGCACGAGAATCAAAATGGGACAAGTCTTTTCCCCTTCAGGAAAAGTAAATTTTCCGCTAGCTGGGGGGATTCTATAGTGTTACCTTAATTAAATTTTAATACTAGTCCAGAAACTTATCCGCCAAACTAATATTTGTGGTGCTTGTAATTGTTCGTGGTCAAAATTTTGTCTATTAAAATTTCTCGGAAATGGTTTCACTGATGGAAATGGTCTTGCGAATTATTTTTCCGCGTTTTCCACCCATATACCTTGGCAACCAGACAAAACAACAACGAAAATATTTTGTCGCGCGACAAAATATTTAAAAAAAAACATTTGTCGCGCGACAAAATAATTTTTTTGTCATATTGTCGTGCGACAATGCAACAAATTTGGGTTTTTTGTCGCACGACATTGCAACAAATTTTGCTCTTTGTCGTGCGACATTGCAACAAATTTTGCTCTTTGTCGGGCGACATTGCAACAAATTTTGCTCTTTGTCGTGCGACAATGCAACAAATTTTGCTCTCTGTCGGGCGACATTGCAACAAATTTTGCTCTTTGTCGGGCGACATTGCAACAAATTTTACTCTTTGTTGACTATGAAAAAAGCTTTTGATTCCATACTTATATTTTATCATATTTCCGAGTACGTCGTACAATCAAATACAGTCAAACCTCGGTTATGCGCACCCCAGTTATACGGCACCCTCGGTTATACGACATCCTTGATAGACTGTATTTGGCTAAAGTTAGCTTATTCTTAGACAATTGACACCCCCGTTACACGCTTAGCTAAGGCTGGTCTCCTGAGTGGCGTATAAAAAATATTCCCAGAATAAACTTTATAAACCGCCAATTTGGAATTTTCAAATAGGTTCCAATCCTGGTGATAGCAAACATTTTTTCTAACTTGAAATTGTGTCAGGAATTAGATTTTTTAGGACCAAAATTGTAATTTTACCCACTCCAACTCTATACATAGAGTAGATACCTCTTGGTCAGGTATATATACACCTGGATGGCCTAAAAATCAAAATTTAGTTCAAATCCGTATCAAACCTTTCTATTCACTTAAAATCGTGTAGGAGTCAAGTTTTCTAGTAACAAATTGAGATTTCAATCTCCCAAAACCTTGGGTAATTATCACTCGGGTAGGTGAATATCCACCTCGCTTCCCAATAAAACTATGAATTAGCCGAATTCGAAACTAACTACTTTTTCTAACCTAAAATCGCCTGGCAAAACTGGTTTGTGAAACACTAAAATTGCGATTTTGCCCATCTGGCCTACAAAATCTGGAGAGGGTACCAGCTGATCAAGTAGATATCCACCCTAATTGGACTGTAATAAAATAGAGAATCTCGATACCATAGTTGGACGGCCGCCGGCGGCACCCCTTCGGTTACCTTCGGCGCATAATTTTTGGAGGGTACTTAAAACCACCATTTTCAAAAAAAAACCAGAGTCTGTAGTCTACCTAAATTCCTTCCCAATTTCTGTGTTATTTCCTCACCCTCCCGTGCTAATTTTAAAAATAACTTTAAAAATTTTTCAGATATTGAATGCTACAATCGTTCTGCTTTACGCCTTAGAAGGAATACTTCTCTTCGTAATATATAAAGTGAAACTGCCGAGAAACTACTGAATGCCTTTAAATATTTATGATTTTTTTAAATCTTTGCTTATCTTTAAAAAAAAACTTTCGGTTTTTATTATGTATAATTATTATTCCCAGCCGTCAAAAATATGATGGCTATAAAAAACAAAAAAATCTGTCAGTTATACAACTATGTTTTCTTATTTCTTACTTATTTCATTGATTTTTATTACTTGTGAATTAAGTAATGGTGGTAAGTTATTTTTTAAGAACGAAAATTTTAAAACTCTCCGCTTCTATTGCTTAAACTTCAAATGTTCCGACTCAGAATTTTGTTTTTTCGCTTAAAATTTTTTCGACAAAAAATTTTGGCATTTCTTGGGTTGCGGACCCTGTAATTTTTCTAAAAGTAACCCACATATACGTTATACACTACTTTTTCATGATCAATGCACGTTTTTTTGACATACACAAAAATTTCCGGTGCGGCACCACCATGCCCGACGCCGAAATTTTAGAAGTCGGTGCGCGGTGCCGGTGCCAGAATTTAGAGGTCGGTGCGCGGTGCCGGTGCCAGAATTTTAGAGGTCGGTGCGCGGTGCCGGTGCCAGAATTTTAGAGGTCGGTGCGCGGTGCCGGTGCCAGAATTTTAGATGTCGGTGCCCCGGAAAAATTTTGGCTGATAGGGTAAGGGTCTAATCAAATTATGACAACTATCAATTATAGATATTTGTGATATTTTGCACTTTGAAGTTTTCTTAGCATTTAAGATTTAATTTACTCTTGTTTCCCCTAATCAATTAAAAATTTGTCAAATTCAAGCTAAATATCCTCCATATCCGGAGTGTTCGTTTTGGGTGGCTGTGTTGGAGATGATCCAGATTTAGCATGCTATCCAGTCACTAATACTTGGTGAAAATATTTATAATTTGGCACAAATTTTTATTTGAAAAGTTTAAGTGTGATCTACAGTGCTAACAAAAGTGCAGCTGTTGATAAGGATGGTAAACCCCTGATTTTGCCATGTGGAGGATTTGGTGTTTGCTGGGGTAAGTATATATGCGACCATCAAACAAGAACGTGTCACTTGTAAAAGCCTATATAATTTGTGAAGCTCAACAGTAAAGTCCACATTTCAAAAGCAAATTTGAACTATTCCATTTTTTATAAGTCCAACTTTTCTTGTATTGCATTTTCATATTAGCATGCAGTCATATATTTTAACTTTTCAAAGAAATATCAAAATTGAAGTAAGTGATTTTAGAAATTTTGAAGTTTCCTACTTTAAATAAAGCAACAAATTATTTTTATGTTTTACTCTATTCTTATCTTGAGATTTCTGAAATTGTATGATAATCTTAAATTGACTTGTTATATCGGATTGAATGTCGAGGAAAATGGTGGTGGCTGGAGTTGAACTAACTCTTGGATCAACTCTTGAACCAACTCCAACTCGGATTACTGTGCCAACGTGCTTCCATTACACTACGCTTCCACCCTCTGAACAATTCAAGAGGAGAGACTAAGACAAGGAGACACAATGCCTATGGTGCCATATATTAGGTTGGCGGATAACTTTTTGGACTCGCCAATACATCGAAACTTTCCATGACATTTATGATTGACATATGGTATTTGATTCTTATTGCACGTCACAGTATTCTCAAAAAAGGGCATCTGGCGAATTCTAGTCGCGATATATTTTTCGAGCAACTTTGAGCTCTTGAAGTTGACGACAGCCCCCTTTTCAACTTTTCGGCGTCTAGACCTCGGATTGTCTTCAAGTGTCGCATTTATAATTTTCGACTTTAAGGACTACTCATAAGCTGTTGTTATTGGCAGAGATTCGGCTATCTTTGCTTGAGTGATGTCGTCCACACATTCTTTCGCGCTGTGACCTAGCTCAAACTCAAAATTCAGCGGTTCTCGAATAATACATTGATTTTTTCCCATACTGCTGTCAAAATCTAAAAGCTTTTGTGGAAATAAGTTAGTTGATAGCGAAGATAACTGTGAAAAAACTTTTTATTCAGGACTTACAATTAATTAAGGCTATACTATAGAATTACCGCCCCCCCCACCCCCCAGCTAGCGAAAAATTTACTTTTCCTGAAGGGAAAGGACCCGTCCCATTTTGATTCTCGTGCTCTGAATAGGCACGGAAACACTTTGGTTTCCGACAAATCGAAAATAAAAAAATTTTTCGATTTGACTTGGCCCCCGAGGTAAAAAATTTAGGAAAATCCAAAAAAATATTGTTTTGAATTCCCGCCAAAACATTTTTTAAAGGGAATAGGGCTGTATTGGGATGGGAAGGGACAAAAGAGGGCCACTATCACACAGAGCCCAATAACAAGAAGATGTTGAACATAGTTTTGAATACTGGGGCCTCCGCATAAACAAACTCTGGTATGCATACATTTTTATGCATCCAGAGTCACTTTCGAGTGATTTGCGTCTAAGGTATGTGGGTGTGTGCATCTCAACTCCAAGTCCCTCCATGCATCCAGAGTCACTTTCGAGTGATTTGTGTCTAAGGTATGTGGGTGTGCGCATCTCAACTCCAAGCCCCCTCCATGCATCAAGAGTCACTTTCGAGTGATTTGTGTCTAAGGTATGTGGGTGTGCGCATCTCAACTCCAAGTCCCCTCCATGCATCCAGAGTCACTTTCGAGTGATTTGTGTCTAAGGTATGTGGGTGTGTGCATCTCAACTCCAAGCCCCCAAGCCCCTGCGCCCCTTCGGGGCGCAGGGGGCTTGAGAGTTAGAGATGCGCGCACTCACTTACCTTAGACATGATTCCGAGAAGTACTCTTGACCATAAAATGCATATAGAGTCTTTTTTTGCCACGGCCCAGTTGAAAAACATGGTAGGACATAAATTTCCAGAATTCACTTTTTTAATAATTTTGCCATAAAAATGGCCCCTTTTATTCCTTTCCCCTCCCAATACAGCCCGGGCGGCGGTAACTTCATCCTCGGTAAATTCATCCTCTAATTTTGTCTTGACAGGAATAATTTTCATTATCATACTTTTTGATTTTTTTTCGGGGAGCAGGACTCTGAATCATCTCCACACTACAGTAGCCCACTTTTTGTGCTTTGTGCTTAGGCGCAGAATGGGCCAGTGTACATTAGAACGAACTCAAACATGTATTCTCCAAATGTCCCTCCAAATCTTTAAAGTTACAGGTTCCAGTCCTGGCGGTAACATACATCATTTTTTCTTGATCAACATTCGTAAAATAGTTTTTTATAAGAATAGTAAGCCTGAGGGTAGGTAGTAGAACCATCTGGCACTTCCCCCAGATGGGTATCCACATCAAAACTCCAAATTTTGGATTTGAATTAAAGTAAGTAAAATCATTGTAACATATCCAGAATCGTATCGTGAACACGGTTTAATAATACTAAAACAGCGATTTGACTTGCAGGTGCCCCAATTATGGCATACACGAAAAATTGGGAGGGGACGATTCGTATTCGCAGAATTCGTATTCGGCTTTTTTCGTATTCGGCCAGATTCGTATTCGGGTTACCGATAATAGCTTATAACCGATAATGACGGATAATAACCTAATTTAGTTAGAATACGAGTTATTCTAACTAAATTAGGTTATTATCCGCTATTTTCAGTTTTTTGACCAAATTGACCCTCAGCATTTTTGACCAAATTTAAACCCTTTTTAGGCAAAATCTAGGTAAAAATGATAGATTTTGAACAAGTTTTTACTTTCTGGGCCTACCGCATATATAAACTCTGGTATGCATATGTTTTTATGCATCCAGAGTCACTTTCGAGTGATTTGTGTCTCAGGTATGTGTGTGTGCGCATCTCAACCCCAAGCAACCAAGGCCCATGCGCCCCGAAGGGGCGCAGGGAGCTTGGTTGGTTAGAGATGCGCGCACTCACTTACCTTAGACATAATTCCGAGCTAGACTCTTGATCGAAAATGCATTTAGAGTCTTTTTGCCCAGCTCCAGCAAGAAAAATATGATAAATCACCAAAAAAGGGCCCTAAAATACCCTAAAAAGTTTTTACTACTTACTCTCTTGGCTTATCTACTCAGGCACCTGGCTCACCTACCCATACCTAGGTACGTCACGACCTACCCACTCCGGTACTATTGTAGGTCGACCTGGACTATTCAGGGAGGATATAAACTATAAAGGGTATATCTGAACCTTAAAGGTTGCATCTTTACCATTGAGAGAAGTTCATGATCATTGAAGGTAAATCTGAGCCACTTAGGGTGGACTGGTGCCACTGCAAGTAGATGAGGACCGTTGAAATAACAAACAAATATTTTTACCCAATTCTATAGTGTTACCTTAATTAAATTTTAATACTAGTCCAGAAACTTATCCGCCAAACTAATATTTGTGGTGCTTGTAATTGTTCGTGGTCAAAATTTTGTCTATTAAAATTTCTCGGAAATGGTTTCACTGATGGAAATGGTCTTGCGAATTATTTTTCCGCGTTTTCCACCCATATACCTTCCCTTTCAGGGAAACTTTGGTGACGCGAAACTGCCAGTCTTTTCTTGCAAATTAAAAAAAAGCTAGTCTAGACGATTAAAATTTTTCAAAAGATATGAAAAAAAAGAACAGACAAAAATCACGTGTTTTTCAAGAATAAAATTGCGGGATGCCAACACATTTTGCATATTTATTAAGTCTCAATATTCCAAACATTTTAAAAGGTCGATGACTTAACGAAAGCTCCTCGCACTTTTGAATAGTAATTAACCGCAAAGTTAGTTTTGCCCACGCCTGAATTTATATCAACTACCGCGTAAAAATCAAGAAACTAATTATTTTCGTTTCGACTAACTTGGTTATCGGAATTTTCGTTAATTAACAGCCACACCGTTTCTCAGAAATTCAAACAATTTTCTTCTAAAAAACAAAAACTCGATTTGAAGGACCATAGCTGTCGCCGACAATGAGAATTTCAAATGTTTGAATTCGCGCGGGACAGTTCTGTTTCGTCTCGCACTGTACTTTTTTGACTTGCTTCGAATAACTCAAAAGAGTACACTGAAAGACGAAAGAGAATTGTCCCGCGCGAATTCAAACATTTGAATTTGCGTTGTCATTTAAGGACAAGATTTTTTGAAAATTCCTGTTCTTAAAGGAGCATGCTTTCCGGTTGATAAGTCAATTGTTGATATTTGAATTCCCGGGGACAAAATCCTACACTATGGTTTTGGCACGAATTGTTTTTTGAATGCAAGCATTTTTTGTTTCAAATATTCTTTTTGAATTTTTTAATCACGTCAAACCCAGCAATTGTGGGCACAGCAAAAAGTATGAGTACTCACTGAACCTATAGCAGTTAGCCGGATCGGATCCCGAGGTTGAGTCAGATCTCTTCAGAGTGTCGTGCACTTCTAGTTTTGGATTTGCTGAGGCTTTGGCTCGACCTTACAAATTTTTCCGGTCTGATCAGTAGGTGAGCCTTTGGTTTTACTTTAGAATTGATTTTGGTCTGATTAGTAGGTAAGATTAATTTGAACACTCACCCACAGATTAAAGGCCGAGCCAAAGGCTCAGCGAATGCAAAACTCGAAGTCCACGACACTCCAAAGTGGAGTAGGATTTCGTCCCGGTGGGTAGGATTTGGTGTAGGATTTCGTCCCGGGAATTCAAATATCAACAATTGACTTATCAACAGGAAAGCATGCTCTTTTAAATCGATTTTTTGCATTAAATTTTTTTTTACCCTAGTATAGAATAACTGACCGCCCCCAAATTTTTCCTTCTAAAACTTAAGTAAAAACTACCCAAATTTACGTCCCAGACACCGAAAAATATGCGTGAACTATTTATCAGTCACCCCAAGCCTAAGGGCTAAGCCTGAACTTGTTGTTTGCAAGGGTAGTTACAGCAATTTTGAAAAGGTCCGTTGGAGGGGGTGATATTCTATACTATCGCCAAAATTTGGAATTTCTGAAAAGACGATCGGCAAAATTGTGATCTTTGCGATACTTGCAACCAGACTGTCAAAACAGAACTGGTAAAAAATTTAAAAAATCGGGGTAAAAAAGTGTCGGACCAAATGTGGGAACGAACTTCTGTCCTTAAATCGAGTGATCTTGAAGGAGGGGGAAAACCATTTAGGTTTGCAAAAGTGGCCAATTACGCACTACGCCACCGAAACCACTTTTTCAAACCTAAATGGCTTTTCCGCCTTCCTTAAATCGAGAGTGGAGTGTTTTTTGGAAAAAGTGTTTTTTTCTGAAAAAGTGTATCCAGTCGGAAATTGTTACCAGTCGTTGTAATTAGTTTTTAACACATTCCCTTTTTTCATTTTTTTCTGCACTCTTTACAATCATTTCAAAATGAGACAAACTTACAGGAGATTATGAGCAGAAGCAAGCGTGGGATGTGAATAAGCCACATTATAAAATAAATTTCCAGCGAATTCCAATGAATTTCCAATTTCCACTTAAAGGACCATGAAACTTGATAAGCACAGCAATTTGGAAATTTTGAATTCGCGCGGGACCACTCTAATTTTGTCAATAATGTTTTTGAATTAATTTTTTTGTGTGTGTTGAAAATTTGAACTCTATTTATGAATAAATTTTTAACGTTTACCCATATGAGTAATTATGGTGCAGTGAAAGTAGGATAAGTCGTCCGATCTGGCAATGTCGATAACGTCGTGCTCGACTAGTAAACGGTTCTATATTTTGAAAAAATTTTACATGCAAACAAAAAACAATTCGATAACAATATTGACAAAATTAGGGTGGTCCCACGCGAGTTCAAAATTTTCAAATTGCTGTGCTTATCAAGTTGCATGGTCCTTTAAGTTTGATAAAGTGGCTTTCATGGCGCAGCGCGTAAGTGCTCGCGTTTTTTGGCCCAAAATGGTGTTTTTCTGGTGTTGCAGGTTCAGTCCCACGTGGTGAAACACTATTTTTTTGGCTTCTTTGGCCAGTTTAGAGGTAATTAGACTTTTTGACGCCAGATTCGGGATCAGCGACTCAAATTACTTCTAAACTGGCCAAACAAGCCAAAAAAATTAGTGTGCCACTACGTGGGATTGAACCTACAACACCAAGAAAACACCATTTTGGGCCAAAAAAAAGGGGAGACATACGCACTGCGCCATGGAAGCCACTTTTTCAAATCTAAGTAGCTACCCCCCTCCCCCTTTTCCGCGATCAGAAAATGCCAGATGGTCAATGCAACAAATGGATTCAACATTTAGCGAAAATAATAAAATATTGAATGAATACTATTCTATCCACACTTCTTTCTTCGACTTTCTTCGACTTCAATGCATTGTTGAAGTCGGTGCCCATAACCGTAGTTGCAAGTTTCGGAAAATAGAACGCCACCGACGCCAGACTATTTTGAAATTTTGGCACCGAGCGCCATGCTAGAATTAAGGCGCCGGCTCCGGCGCCTTTTTTTTCAGCCCTCGGTTTATTTTTTTTGGTCACCCTTTTTTTGTCTAAGCCCTTGGTTGAATTGCTAAAAGTTTAAGATAATTTCCAAAAGATTTTTCAAAAAACAGCGTCTCTGCAAATATTGTGACAAAGTCGGCGCTTCACCCAAATCTAGGGCGCCGGCGCCAGCTGTAAAAAACACAAGGGCGCCGGGCTTGTGAAAAATCGGCGCCGGCGGTGGCACTGGCGCCCGTGCAAGTATGCCCATAACCGTTTATTGATTTCAGATATCATCCATATTAGCTACGATACAACAGAGCCCCAAATAATCGAACAATTATAAATGACACCAGCTCATGGCAAAGACATCAAAATTTTTGGCACTGGCACCTGCTTACGGCACGGGTGCGCTGCCGTGAGCTGCCGGTGCCACTTACAGCACTACTCATAACCATTGTACAAAAAATAACATTCGAATCCCTGTTTATAGATGTCCTGTCTATTACTTTTAGAGTTTTGAGGACCAAGCCCCAGTGGCTTGTTTATGCAGGAGCCGATTAATGGAGGATATACGGTATTCTAAAAAATTCATTACAGTCTAATTTAAAAAACCGTCACTACCGTATTTTCTCTAATAGCTCACCCGGGTGACTTATTTTTCAACCCCTTGAAAATCGGAAAATTTTAAGGTCGATCTCGAGATTTTGGGTGCTCAACCAAAATCTAAAAAGTGGAATCGATAGAGCTCGTGAAAGTTAAGAAAATGCGATAAATAACGATGTAAAATATTCACTTATGGCTGAGATCTAGGTCCTCAAAGTAGAGGGGGGTGAGTTAATAGAGACGAGCTATTAGAAAAAATACGGTATTTTAAGTTCATTAGAAGTCGACACATTCTACCCTGGTTTTTTTTCGCTAAACCTGATTCCGAAACATTGCAAAGATTAGTATTTCACTAGTCTTTTCTCAATAAAGTCTTTTGCAAATAATAGCGCGCCTTTTAATAGAATTGAAAAGAGGACGGTCCATTTATACAGTCGCCTAACAATACTACGATAGTAAGTACTCCCAAAAAGTCGCTCCCCAGCTGGGTTCGACACTTTTTAGCCCAGTTTTTAAAGTGTTTCATCGGTTCTGATTAGTCAGCCTAGTCTCAAATACCGCCAGGATTCTGATTTTGCCGACTGTTTTCAAGAAAAAATACAGTTTTGCGATTGTGGCTCGCAACGCTCGATAGTAGGTACACCTAAATTCAAAAAAAGTGAATTAGGTGCACGCAGTATCGAGCAAAACTATATTATCTCTTCAAAAGGATTCGAAACTAGACTGACAAATCGGAACCGATCAAATAATTCAGAAACTGGGCTAAAAAAAACGTCGGACTCGGCTGGTGAACAAACTTTTTGGGGACACGTACTATCGAACTTCGACTGTATAACAAAACCCCTGCGTGACGGCCTCTGTGGTCCGTTGTATCGGGTGTCGGTCACATCGAAAAGGGACTGTGGTTAACTGTAGTGAAATACTAAATACTTAAAGACACTGAACAAAAACGAGAACAAAGCCTAGCGCTGGTCGTGTAAATTGTACATTGAACGGCTGGGGATTCCCCGCACTAAAACAAGGATTATGCAAATTTTTCGGACAACAAAATAGATAGAATGGGGGTTCCCCAAAATAATTTCTGAAAACTCAGCACACCAGACAATAATAATATTTGCATACAAAAAATGGCGAACAAAACTTACGTGTTTTCCTTGACAATAGTTTAGGAAAGCCCTTTTTGCATATCAAGTAGGCCTCAAAAGTATTTTCGATCACGCCAACGATTAACAACATTACAGAAGACTGATGCAAATTTAAGGCCTCAAAGTTTGCGACCAACATTACGCTTTTAAGCGATCGGTTGTTAAACCCACAGACCATTGTTTTATGGCATTTTTCATTTTTTTGTTCATTTTTTTGAAATGTTTCTAATGAGTTTGATAAATTAGAGTTAGCTCACAATAGGCTAACATCAATTTTCGGCGTGGTGATAGTTGCGGTTGGGCTTTGCGGAAAAATATTGGCTGACTTTATAACAACAAAAAATGGTTTTCTTTTAGAAATCTGTATTCTAAATAAATACTTTTTTGGTTAAAAATTTTTTTGACTACAGTCGAGTCCCGCTAACCCGGCACCCCAAAAAGTTCGTTCCAACCTTGGGTCCGACACTTTTTTTAACCCAATTTTCGAAGTATTTTTCAATTGTGTTTTTACAGTCTGATAGCAAATATCGTGAGGATTCCGATTTTGCCGATCGTTTTTCAAAACCTAATATTTTTGGCTCTAACCATATTTTAAAAAGGGTGCCGGGTTAGCGGGTTTTGGTCTTTTAGAGCCAAAAATATTAGGTTTTTGAAAAACGATCGGCAAAATCGGAATCCTCACGATATTTGCTACAGTCGAGTCTCGATTTAACGATCACCTTCGATTTAACGATCACCTGGATCGGTCCCTTCAATAATAAATTCCGTCAAATTACCCCTCGATTCAACGATCACTCTCGATTTAACGATCACCTGGGTCGGTCCCAGGGTGATCGTTAAATCGAGACTCGACTGTATCAGACTGTAAAAACACAATTGAAAAAATACTTCGAAAATTGGGTTAAAAAAAGTGTCGGACCCAAGGCGGGAACGAACTTTTTGGGGTGCCGGGTTAGCGGGACTCGACTGTATCCGTATGACGGTCACATGACCCTCCGTATATGTTGGCCGCAAATGTCGATCCGCACTTTTCGGTCCGCAGGTGTGGCGTCCGATAAAGTCGTGGCCCGAATGTCGGGCTGCAAATGATTATCCGCATTAATCGGCCTAAACTCTTCCACCATCCGCAAAAACCCAGGCGCAAATATAACCGCGCCCAAATTTTGAAGTAATTTGGATTAAAACAAAACTCTACAACACAATTTTAGCGCTTGAAATTTTCCATTTTTATAAAAGAAAATTTCATATTTTTTTTGAAATCTTGTCACAGTTATAATGTTATAAGTTTGTTGAATGTCTTTTTGGCTAAATTGTAGTATATGGTTCTCGTCTAGAAAAAACGCTCAGAGTCATCCTTTTTGGACGTTTCAGCTACTGCAACAAATTTTTGGTGCTGTTGGACACATTTTAGCGAATTTTTTAACCAAAGTTTCACTTTTTGCGTTATGGGACCAAATCTTGATGAGGTAGAGATGATCGCTCTTTCATGTACAGTAAATTGGATTTATTGTTTGTTTAAAAAGTGTTAAAAAACTTCAATTTTCTTGTGATTCCGAGCAAGTACAGTAGCCTACTCCAAGATTAGAGTGGGCGAGTCGAGTACTCCAAATTTAGTAATTTCGAGTAGTACTCGAACATTTTCGAGTATCGAGTCGAGCACTCAAAAATTTCAAGTTTCGAGTATCATATACTCGCCCACCCTATCCAAGATCCCTAAAAGCTGCAGGTGTTAATAAAAGAGACAGTTGTAGGGACGGTAGGGAAACTTGCAGTGAAAAATCACCCTTTTATTTTTAAACAGTCTTATGAGAAGAGGCTTTTTATAAGAGGAGTTATAGAGTTCTAATAATTTGAGGGTGGCTTATTAATAAAGGATATAGGGTACTTATCAAGTTTGAAGGTTTCAGATTCGGTGACTGAACATGTCCTCCATCTCTGAGCTACAACCAACACTAAAACTAACCAAATGGCAAACCTGAAACTAGTAGTAATTGGCATAATTCTGACTAGTATCACCAACTTTCCATCCGGCTTCATGCACACTTCTATGAACACAGCTGTCAATGAGCTCAACCAATACTTGAATGATAGTTTTGTAGCTAGAGGTCAAACAGAAGAAGGTGGAGAATATGTGCTCTTAAGGAGTGTCATCAATAGTTGCTGGTATGCTGGACAAGTAGTTGGCGCACTCTTCTCACCCTATGTCACTGACAATTATGGCAGGAAACGTGAGTTTTATGTAAATAACACAAGAAAAGTATGAGAATAAATGAATTTTTTTTCCAAAAGACCAGTTAAGATTGTTTGTCAATAATTTTTCATTATTGAAATAACTGTAGTCTAAAACAAATAACTGTAGAATTTCTCGTATATTAAACGAAAAATTTACAGTTGACAATAGGTCTAATAAATTTTCGGCGCTCGCATAACCTACGGTAGCATCGCTCAGTAGCTAATCAAAACAGGTAACTGCTTAAAAAGTTGTTATTTGAACGGCAAAAATTTGGCACCATCACCCTACAAAGACGGCAAAGAGCATACAATACAGTCGACTCTTGATAAAACGCCACCCCTTCAAGTTCGTTCCCGCCTAGGCTCCGACACTTTTTTACTCTATTTTGGAAAACTTTTGCTGAACCTGATTCGGCAGTCTTATTAGAAATATAGTACACATTCCGATTCTGCCAAGCATTTCTAAAAACCATGAAACTTTTGCCAGTAGGACCCGCGCCTCTCGATATAACGCTGCCGATTTTTTAAAAGTGGCGGCGTTATATCGACAGGCGTGGATCTTACTGGCAAAAGTTTCAACTTTTTCAGAAACGATGAGCAAAATCGGAAGATGTACGATATTTCTGATAAGACCGCCAAATCAGGTTCAGCAAAAGTTTTCAAAAAAAGAGTAAAAAAAAGGTGTCGGACCCAAGCGGGAACGAACTTGAGAGGGTGGCGTTATATCGAGAGTCCACTGTAACACCTCGTGCAATTTTCAGCCGCCTACGTTCTATCCGTTGTTATGATGACCCTAGCATGTGCCTTGCAGATGACAGCTACTTTATTTCCTTACCCGAAGTTTTAATACTGGGCAGGATACTAGCTTCGGTGTTTTCACCAATGAGTGACACAGCCACTATCCTGTATCTACAGGTAGCTATAATCTTTCTTGGTTTTTTTTCAATTTGCTATTTGCTTTCAGGAGATTTCCCCACCAAATCTGCGAGGCACTTTGAGCAGTCTTTTTCCAGCGGATATTCAGCAATGGCCTTGCTAGGAATGGTACTTGGAATTCGCCATGTTCTGGGCCACTCTATTACACTGCTGTTTCCGTTCCGGTGATACCTGGACTGTTGGCACTCCTTTTTCTCTACTTTTTGCCTGAGACACCAAAGTTTTTGATGATTTCTAAGTATACTTTTTCCCGAACATTATTATTGCTCACGATATGAAATTTATTTTATTCAGGCAAAACCGTGAAAAAGCGTCAAAATCGCTTACATTTTTTCAAGGCGCTAAAGTTGAAAATGACCAAATTCTGGACGACTATTTTCAAGAAGCCAAGAATGATCCTCTAGAAAAAGGCAACATGTTGGTAAGATTTCAAACTAATGAAAATAATAGAAAGGCCGTGTGAATAATAGAAAAGGATCCGTCTGATTTATCGAAAAACCAAGGTTTTTAGCTTGTAAGCCAAAAACTGCAGTTCAAATATTTAAATCCTCCAAGTTGTCACACTCACGTAGTTTTCTTAACACATTCAAAAAAATCTGATAACTCAGAGACCCTTTTTAAAATATCCACTGAAACGTAACTTCTTACAGCCTCTGCCTGTAAGAAGGTCGATGACTATACAGTCAAACCTCGTTTATCCGGCACCCATAAAAGTTCGTTCCCACCTTGGGTCCAACACTTCTTCAACCCAATTTTTGAAAACTTTTGCCAGTCCTGTTTTAACAGTCCGATCGGTAATATCGCCAGGATTTCGATTTTGCCAATCATTTTTTTAAATCCTGCAATTTCATCATTAAAAAAGCAAAAAACCGGTTATCTGGCACCTGTTTCTGAAAAGCCCTTTGTGGCTCGGTCACACATGTTGTTGTTTCAAAAGTGATCATGGTAAAAAGTCACCATGACCACCATAATCACCATTTTAAAATTACTGGATATAATTACATTTTTTTCTTATGATTACATTTTTGAAGAAAAAACAATCAGTGGGCCAAAAGGGGAACAGATTCTAGGGTTGGGTAATTCTCCGGAAAAAAAATATTTCTCCGGGTAATTACCCGGGTGATTTCGGGTAATTACCCAAGTAATTACCGAGAAATAAGGCCGGAAAAGTATTTTTCCGGGTAATTACTAGGGTTGGCCTCCCTCCCTCCCTCCCTCCCTCCCCCCCCTCCCCCCCGCTTTTTGACCAAATTTTCCTTATACCTCCCCCCCCCCCGCTCCTCCCCCCGCAAAAAAATCGGCCACCTCCCCCCCCGTTTCTCCCCCCGCTCCCAAAATGACCCCCGTCACCCCCCGCAAAAAATCCCAGTCGAAAAAAACTCTCGGATGGGGTCATTTTCAGAACGGCAGCCGAGAAGGATCAACATTTATCGAACCAGAGGAGTGGCAATATCGTGGCTTTGACTTCAGAAGTGTTTCAAAAGCCTTCAGATTCATTCTAGGCTGCTGTTTCAAAAATTTCAGTCCCGAGGCTTGTAAATTAATCAGGCACCCCCGCCACTGCCCCCGCTCACAGCTTCCTCCCCCCGCTCCTCCCCCCCGCAAAAAAATTGGCCACCTCCCCCCGCTTCTCCCCCCGCAAATTTTTTTAGTCTAATCTCCCCCCCCGCACCCCAAAAGCGGGGGGAGGCCAACCCTAGTAATTACCCGGGTAATTACCAATCAACCAACCCTAACAGATTCTCAGATAGCGTCGCTTTTACCTGTAAGAAGGTCAATGACTATAATTACAGCTAATAAAAAATGCTAGACACTCAAAATGACTACTTTAGGAGCCTTTGATTTTTCAAATCTTTTCTCACATATTGCTTAGGCTACTCGTTACACCCTTTCATTTTTTAGAGTATTATAACCGTGCCTCATCTAAGAAAAGCTCTTTTGCTTGGTTGTCTAACAATGGTGCTCATTTTTCCTTACTACCCCATACTGCAGTGCTCCACCTATATCTTCCAACAAATCAACTTGCATTCGTAACTTTTTTTTTGCAGGCTTTTTTTGTCTAATAATTGTGTGCGTTTCAGAGATTTTGCTCAAATCTCGTCTTCAGTAATAATGGTTTGCATACTCATGGCTGGAATTTTCGCCGCTATTCTTTTGAACTTGTTTCAAAGGAGGAGTCTTATTTTGATTTTCGGGATTGGTGCCCAAATTTCGTTGCTTGTATTTGTGGATGTGCGTCTTTTGTGCCTGTAATAGATGAACTCAAATATGGGCAATGCTTGGTATTTTGGGATATTTGCTGTGTTATGGGTTAGTAATTCAAAAAATTTTCTATTTGAAATATTAATTTTTGTATTTCAGACTAGCAATAGGCCCGATTTCATACTTTATTGCTCCAGAATTGGTTGGATTATTAATATCAATTATATATGATGTCTCTCTGTTCTAGGTTCCACTGCAAAACAGATCTAGCATATTTTGCCTATGCTTTAGCATATCCAATGTTTTTATTGTGTTAACCAGCTTTGCCACAATGCCGTTATATGAGGTCTTTTCTTTAGACATTTTAAAACTGTACTCATTCCGTTCGTATCCCAAGGCCCCGTTCCCCTTTCCCAAGAACGAGGATTTTTCGATTTTTTAAAGAATGTTATTCAATGTCATTTTTCGCTCTTTTACTTTTAAACCCACGGTGCTGGGGGATTACCGTGTTTTCTCTAATTATAGACCCGTTTCTAATTATAGACCCCCCCCTTGACTTCGAGGGTTTGTATCTCGGCGCAGAGTAAACATTTTGCAAATATCTTCTTTGCATTTTCTTAGCTCTTACAAGCTTTGTCGATCCCTCTTTTCAGATTTGTTTGAGCACACGAAAATTTCGAGATTGACCTCGAAATTTTTTGATTTTTGGAGGGTTGAAAAGTTATAGACCCGGGTCTATAATTAGAGAAAATACGGTAGGTGAGAACGGTGCCGGTTGGGAGGTGAGACCCGCGACACATATAGAGTCAAGACTCTTTGACACTCAATATGGAGGGAGAGAGGTGGAGTCGATACTTTAAGAAAACTAGAAACTTTTTATGACTAAAATTTGTAAATGTTTTGATAAAATGGAATTTTTTGCGGTTTTCAGAGCAAAAATCGTAAATTTGACATTGTACACCAAAAAATAAATGGCTCGAAAAACTCAAAACAAGTATTAATTAAATAAAAAAGAAATGCATGTATTTTAGTTGATCGGTCCAGTCACCTTTGTGCCTTTATTTATTATTCCATCAGTTGGCAGTCTATTGTACCTCTATGTTCATCTGCCTGAGGTTATTGTTCTAGTCATTACTGATTTTGCTAAATCTTACAAATATTTTAGACCAAAACAAAGACACTCAAGAAATTGTCGATTGCCTTAAAGGCATTAATAGGCTCAGAGCCAGTATGCACTCTCAAGCTCGCATACTGCAAGGGAAAAGAATGGGCATAATATAGGCTACATAAACGCTCACTCAACTTTGTCAGCCTGATACAGAATCTCAACAAAAAGACAGACTCAGCCGCAAAGTCTTTTAAAATTTGTACAAAAATTTATTCTTACAGTAGCCAACATTACATGTGATCAAAACAAACAGAACTAGTCATAAAAAATAAAGTTTATTTTTTTGATATTTTTAAAACACATACACAAAAAATTCACATTTATAAATTTCACCCAAACTTAGGTTTTTTAGATTTTTTCATTTCTCGGCATATAGAGCAATTATCGCACCAGTGAAAATTGGCCGATACACATTTCAAAAATTTTGATAAGTTCAACAATTTCGGCTTAAGTTTTGCACTTTTTTAAATTTAAGACCAAAAATCGAATCTACGTATTCTTGTGATTTTATTATTATTATTAATCAATTGAAAAAAAGTCGCGAAAATTTCAGACAAAACGGAAGATTTAAACTTGAAATCAGTAGAGATAATTTGACACTATACAAATTAAGCATTGAAAAAATCAGCTGGCTTAGTATATATGGAAGCACCTCCATCAGCCACTAAGCAAGCGCCAGTAATGTAAGAAGCATCTTCACTGGCAAGGAAAGCAATGACTTTAGCAATCTCTTCAGCAGTACCACCTCGACCCATTGGAACATGTTTTTGATCCAGTTGGACTCAAACTAAATAACACATTTGTAGTAAGGGCATTAAGATATTTGCCACTAATAAATGCGACTCAGCTTTTCGTTAACTGTATACGTCAATACCAATACGAACACAATTTTAAAAAGTGACAAATATCGCATGACATTTTTCACTTTTTTGTTAACTGTATACGACAAAAATGACGAATATAATTAACAAAAAAGTGAAAAATGTCTGGTTGCCGTTTCAGTACTAAATTTACTTTGTTGACTCTCTTGTCTCCATCTGCAGCACTTCTCGCGGTAATGAAGCCAGGGCTGCAAATACAAAATACCGTAAAACCTCTAATTTAAGACCCCCTCCCTAACTCAAAATCGTGTTTTTGGCATTGTGTTTTTGACCCACTTTTCGAAAAGTTTTCTCAGGCAAATTAGACCTCATTTTGTAGCTCATCTCACTTGCTTCAAAACGAGTGGTGACTTGCATAAAAGCAGTCTTCAAAAAGTGGGTCAGAAAAGCAACGCCACAAACACGATTTTGAACCAGGGGGGGCCTATATTAGAGGAAGTACGGTATGTTGAATAAAACTAAAAAATACTGAAGCTTACTTGACATTGTTGACTCGAATGCCCTTTTTAACATATTTAATAGCAGCATTCCGACAGTAATTATCCAGAGCTGTTTTAGTGTTTGTGTAGTAAGCGTAGTCAGAAAACTTAAAAAATGTATATTTTATATGAGAAACGCTTAAAATAATTCGACTCACAGCTTTTTGACCTCCGAAACTGCTCACATTAACCACACTGCCTTTAGATTCTTCTAAATAAGGCATGGCCAGACGTGTGAGCGTTGTTATGCTACAAAAAAATTTAGTTATTTTCAGTTTTATTTGAAGAGTTAACTATAATTAAATTTGAAAAAAATTCGTAAACAAATTTTTTCGGTTTATTCAAGAAGGAAATTAACCGAGATGTTATTTTGAGGATGGGAGGTGACCCATCTTGTTATTGTCTATTCTTGTAGAGCATCCGCAAAAATCGCAAGAAAGCGGTTTGCCAGATCCCACGTGATAGTGAAAGTTTCGAGAAATAAACTCTTGAAGTAACCGAAGCCTAAATCCATGATGAGTGAATCATGGGTTTTTCGAAAAAACGTTTTTCATTCTTGTTTTTTTTCACACAATTTATATTACAAGTTATCGAAATTTAGTATGTTTATTCGACGCTACTCGTTTATACCGCGAAAAACGATCGGCGAAATTGGAATCCTTGCGATATTTGCGACTAGACTGTGGAAACAGAATTGCCGAAAAAGTTGCAAAACTCAGCAGCGCCGTTGAACTTTTAAGAAGTTCAGAAAATTATTAACTGCAAATGCAAATTTTAAACTCAGTCCTGTAATGTAGACCTAAAAGTTATTAGAAATAATATGATAAAATGTTTCAAAGCACAAAATAAACATGTTTTTTAAAGTTTTTTTGTTTTTTTAATAACGGTTTTGAGAAGGTTGATCGGTACTTCTTTAGTCCGCCCTACTCGGATTTTTTGAAAAGTGACGCAAAATCACCAGCCCCTCCCCCCACACTCATTTTTTCTGCACAGCAAGATACGAGAAGCATTTCTACACACTTTCTGCCAAAGAAAAAAGTAAATTTTGTCGAAAAAAATGCCACCCGCTCCTTGGTGGTAGATGGTCTTTTTCGGGTATTTTAGGGTCATTTTAGGTGATTTATCACATTTTTTTGCTGGAGCTGGGCAAAATGACTCTCTAAATTCAATTTTGATCACGAGTCTTGCTCGGAATTTTTTCTAAAGTGAGTCTGAGCGCGCATCTCTAACTACCAAGAGTCTTAATAGAAATTATGTCTAAGTTGGGTATATGAGCTCATATCCAACCTACCAAGCCATCTGCGCCTCCGAAGGGTCGCAGAGAGCTTGGCAGGGGCTTGGTAGACGCCAGGTATTCGCGGGCTTAATACGCCCCAGAAAGTAAAAACCTGTTAAAAATCCAGCATTTTATACCTAGATTTTGCTTAAAAACATTGAAATTTCGTGAAGAATACCTTAAAAAGACCATCCACTCCCAAGGAATGGGCGGCCAATTTTTTGATGAAATTTTACTTTTTTTGCAGAAAGTGTTTGGAAATGCTTCTCTAACCTTGTTGCGCAGAAAAAATGAGTCTGGCGATTTTCTAGTCACTTTCCGAAAAATCCGAGTATGGGGGAACTAAAGAAGTTCCGGATTATCCTTGTTCAGTTTTAAACACCAATGCTGCATTGCTTCTATTCAACGCACCCTTATTTTTTATTACGATTTTTGACCCTACTATAGAATACCCCCCCCCATCCAAAAATCCGACCTTTTAAAACTTAAGTAAAAAGTACCCAAATTTATGTCCCAGACCCCGGAAAATGTGCGCAAACTCTTCATTAGTCACAACTTCCGTACGCTGGCCTACCCCAAGCCTAAGGGCTAAGCCTAAACTTGTTGTTTGCAAGGGTAGTTACAGCGATTTTATAAGGTGGGATTTTTTGGGGGGGGGGGTATTCTATAGTAGCGCCCGATTTTTGATTTGTCATTTTCTTTTGACAATTTCAAAATTTTTCAGAAGTTGAAATTTTACGCACCGGTGTGGGGTTCACAAATGAGGTGCCACAAAATTAGAACTCGAAAATATATTGCAACTTTATATTTAAAATCAAGCCAGCAAACCTCTCGAATTAATTATTACCTTTTCAAGTTTATATTGAAGAGATAATCAAAATTGTCCATATCATGGTCATTGTGGTTGTTCTTTTGCTGTGGAATGCCACCGGAATTGTTCACCTGTAACCATTCTCTGCATATTTGTGAAAAAAATTATTTAATATCTACAACTTGACTTACCAAAATGTCAATTTTTCCAAACTTGCTCACCGTCTTTTCGATCAAATTCTTGAGAGTGTTGTCATTGTCGATAGCTCCTTCAACCACCAAAATGTCTTCGTCGGATACACCGCTGTGAAGCATAAGTCGGACAGTAAGCTGATTACTAATATTTTAAACATATTTTTCATAGGAAATTGTACCTTGAGATCATTTTCTTCACTACCATGAATAGTTACTTTGGCTCCTTCTTGGCCGACTAAAAATTTATTGCTCAGTTTTATAACTTTTTTTCAGTAATTATGGTCATTTCATTGAGATTTCGGATACGATATTTACTCTATTAACTCTTCACGCGAAGTTATTTTTTAAGCTTCTTGCGGGGAGGGAAGTTATTAGAGGGTGGGGATCGTCTCAAAACTTTAAGTCTCGATATTAAACAAAATCGTTCTTTTGTTTCCCATTTTTCGTTATGCCATTCTTTTTTGCATCACTTTTTTGTTGTTTTGTTTCTCTGACTTGGTCTGAGGGAGACGAAAATAAACTCTTGAAGTTACGTGGAGACGAAGGCCGTCCAATCAACTACAGTGAATGCTCGATATAACGTTTCGCTCGATATAACGTCTCGAAAAAAATCTTATTTTGGCCGAACTACAGTGTATTTTCGACAAAACGACGCTCGATATAACGTCCCATTTGACAAGTCCCTTGAGAGACTATATATCAGGCATCGACTACAACAGCGTTGAAAAAACAATGATGCAGCAACAAAGCTCTAAGCTGTCAAGTCGGCGCCCCCGAAATTCACGGTATATATCCCATTGAAGCTTAGGCTTAGTCAAGAGGGCCAAAGTATGTAGGGTGGTCGCAAACATGTTTCTCGCACTCTTTTACAGTCATAAAAATATTTTCCAGTTGGTTTTTGAAAGTGGGCTCCGAATTGTCCATTAGAACTATTTTTCTACACTATTGACGGGCCTATTCTTCAATGGGGATTTTTTCGCCTTGTTCTCCCTTGTTGTTTTCATTGTGATTTTTAGGCTAAATAAGAAACCTATTCATTCTGGCACCGGTGGGGGTCGACGTAACAGTAGACGCTTTATTCAATCCACAACTACTAACAGTACATGAAGACATACAATGGGATTCTTTATGGCCTAGGGCCCAACTGACTTCTTTTCGGCCTTCTGCCAGGAACTTCTTTGCTTGATCCAGGTAGAACTTTGCTTCCCACATTGTCTTCTTGAGTCGGGTAGTCGGTTCCTCGCTGCTAGTCTTCCATCCATCCGGTTCCAGGCCGTGCGCAGTTTCTTTGGGGAGCGTGCTGCTAAGCCATTTCTTTTGCTGAGCCGGTAGATCTACTCCTTGGGTGCAATGATGCAGCTGTTCGCCTTGACGTGGAGCTCGGACTTCGGAGACTGGTCAGTACCTGAAACAAAACCAAACCCACGAACGATAGACTCGGTACGAACCTCCATGTTCTGAACGTTAGACTCGGTACACGACCCAAACTGGTCTAAATTCAATACGGTACTGGTGATCTCGGTCTTCACCTTCTTCCCAATATTATCTACGGTCTGGACTAGGCCCTTAACAACCGGTCTATATAGGTATTTCACGGGTGCACCTCCACTGAGGACAGTCTGAATCTCCACCAGGCGTTCAGCCACAACCTTCAGAGCGGTCACTCCCATACCGGGTAGTTGCTCACAGAGTCGGACTACATCCACCACAGTTTCACCCGAACTGGTGTTTCCCAAAAATTGCTTCACACATTTTAAATTGAAAGCTCAAGATTTTAATCGCAAATTAGATTCACCGAGGAACGGGAAAATAATGATTTCAAACCCTAGGGCCGACAATTTATTCGGTATGAGACAAAACGGGTTCAAATAGGCATTATCGGGTATTATTGTCGGTCTACTGGTAACTGTTGCGCCAACGGGTCTCGACGGGATTTCGCAAATCCCCCTCTCCTTACAGCTAGAACTTAGGCAAGTGTAGGCCATCGTATGTCAGAATGGACTTAAACATGAGTCTAAGATATGTTTGAGCCCGTCCTAACATACGCTGGCCAAGCCTTGCCTAAGCCTAAAGCCTAAAAAGTCTAAAAAACAACAGGGGGGGGGAGGCAAGGCAAAAACCACATAACCTTAGACCCCACCGCCATTGTAGAATAGAGCCCTATTGACTGAAAGGTTTTTTGGGCTTTTTAAAAAAAACGGCTTTTCACAGATTAAAATTTGAAAAATGAGCAAAATAGCTGATAAAAAATAACCTGTACTTTTATTAGAGTAACTCAACTTACATAACAATGCAGTTGCTTGGTCTATGCCGCAATTGCTGCAGGTAACAATCACAACCTTGCCTGTGAAACGAGCCATTACACCACTCTAATTGGCATTAATCAGACAAATCAATAAAACTTAAAAGTACAGAATAAAGAAAAGTGTGGCTAAATAGACAACAAGTTTCAACTTTGTAAATATTTTCGGCTTTCTAACACCTTGCGCCATTCATTTGGATGAGCCAGGGTAAACTTTTTGAGTCTTTACTTTGCTTCTCTAACCTTGAACAGATTTTCCGAGCCACTGAATTGGCTTGCTTAACTAGAGAATCAGATAACTACAATAGAACCCTCTGACTACTGATTTGTTTTTGTAGTACGCTGCCGTAATTTGATATGGCTGAGACAAGCCGCTCTGTTTCTTTAAAGTTTTGTATTATTGATGGCAAGTGCAAAGGTGTGAAGAAATCAAGCAAATATACTCTTAAAGCCAATTTAAAATTTTTGATGTGATAATTTTGTGGATTCAAAATTGTTTATAATCATGTGAATATTTTTTTAATACAGTCGAGTCCCGCTATAGTGCGACCCCCAAAAGTTCGTTCCAGCCTCGGGTCCGACACTTTTTTTACCTCGATTTTCAAAGCTTTTTTTAAATTCTGTTTTGACAGTTTGGTCGGAAATATCGTAAGGATTCCGATTTTGCCGATCATTTTTCAAAAACCTGAAATTTTTTCTTTTAAAAAAGGGAAAACCCGCTATAGTGCGACCACTTTTTGAAAAGTGGTCGCACTATAGCGGGTTTTCAAGGGGTTTCAAGATCGGCATTCAGGCTCAAAAAAGCTTCGGGATGGAATTTACTCAAAAAAAATTCGGGATCCCGATCAAAATTTCGAGATTCGTCGATCTGTTTATTCTTTGAGTAATCAGGCAAAATCAGGGCTGGCACAGGGCTGGCATTTTTTTCGGTTCAGAATGGCAATAAATGCTAGATAGAATGCAATTTTTTCAATCAAATTCCTTTTTTTGACCAAATGTCCTATTTTTCAATTTTGAGATGGTATCCCTGGGCAAAATACAGGGTGTCCCACCGCAATTCCATCAATTTCAAACGCTCGCAAATGTTCTTCTTGTTGCAATTTCGAAATTCTGTAAACGCATGAGAAATTAGCTTCAAAAATTATTCTTATTACACAAGGTCCGCCTTGAGGTTTCAACTTTACCTATCCAGAGCAGTGGTCGGATTTTTTTTAATTTTGTCGTACTCGTACTTTGTACTTTCATTTTTTTGATCTCATACTCGTAGTCATACTTCGTCTCATAATATACAGTTTATATGCTAAAAATTATCATAGCAAGCTTAGTTCACAGGACATCGAAATCACTTCAGGACAAAAACTTATATGCGTTCGAAATCAGTGAAATTTTCAAGGAATCCTTATTGGATAGTTTGCTGTTCTGTTAAAAAACATAAAAGAAAAAAACAAAATCATGCAAAAATGAAAACATTTTTGGCCAAAAATACTTTTAAAAGACTATGGTTTTTGCGCGCAGCGACATGTGCAAAATTTGAATTCGCGGGGACACTTCTCAGTGATATTCTTTTTATTAAAAAGTCCTATCTAAAAAGCAGTTTTTGTATTTGTTAAATTTCATAATTTCGGAATTTCAGTGATATCTTTTTTTATTAAAAAGTTCTGTCAAAGTTTAATCCTTTCAACTACCAAAAAACATATTTTGCAACATATTTTTTTTTCAAATAAAAAAACTAGATTTGTATAGAGCTGTTTACCTCCCTTTTCCCTCTCTACTTCGATTTTTGACTTGGTATTGTAGTGGATGGTAGTAGCAGTGAAAATTTATGTTTTTATGATTTTAACGCATCAACTGTATCTGGATGAGCCACACAAAACACAGAACAACGAGTTTTCAGATGTCAAAGGCTCAATACATTGGATTTCAAAAGATCAAAACAATTTTTTATTCTTTGGAGATTTTTCAAGGAATCATTGATCAATAACCAACGAATTTGCTGACTAAACAGTTTTTTACCGAGTTATTCAGTGGTCAAGTCTTTTCTTCCTCGATGATAATCTATTAGTCGGTCAAACATTTGATTTTTGATGCCTTAACTTATTTGTTTTTCCCCTTTTCCCAGTGGATCATGCAGAGGGGCGTGTTATTTTTTTCACATGCGCAGGGATATCTCTTTGCATATATAGGGATAAGAGAGTTCAGGTAAATAATCAAAAACAACTCTACAAATTATTCGATTAATTTCTGATCCTTCTTGTGATATTTTTTTTTCAAGATGAGACAAACTATTATCAGGCTATTTGCTGCCATTTTTCTTATCCTGCCTGCCTGTGTGGCAGCTGAGTATAGGTTTGTTTTCTGTATACACAAATCTCTTGAAGAAGTATGGTACACCGGCCCTATCCAACCAAGGGGGGGGCGTGTTGCCTTGGTTTCCCCTGTTTTTTTTGTTATTTTCGGGCTCAGGCCCAAGCAAAGATAGGCCAGTGTATAACCAATGTCAAAACAGGCTCAAAGATGAGTACTAGATATGTTTGAGTCTGTCCTAACATACGCTGATCTACCCTTGCCTAGAAAAAACAGCAGGTGGACCAAGGCAAAAACCCCCTTTGTTGGATAGGGCCGGTACACCTGCTCAGTCAACACACACCCCAGTAAATTGCCTTGGTTCTCCGAGCTGATTTTTCATAAAAGTTTTTTATTTTTACTTTTAAATAACGAGTCTTTCAAAAGAAGTTTGAAAAAAAAATAAAAACTTGGAAATTAAAAAAAAAATTTGTGCTATCAAGTTAAACTCCCTAAAGTGATTCTATAGTTAACTGTATTAGTAATCCATATTCCTGGCACTTTTTAATTAACACTCATACTCTGATTTGTCGAAAAAAGGCCGGAATGGGCGGCGGGACAGAACCACTTTATGGCTATCTGACCGCGACCAAAAAGCCAATTTTTAATTTTCCGTTTTTTTTTGATTTTTCAATTAGCATGAGTCTAAAATGAGCAATTTAGGAGCTATTTTATTTGAGAATTGTCATATTTTGAAGTAGGATCATGAGCAGAAAAATAACTTTTAAATTGCCTATTCCAGACTCATGCTAATCAAAAAATCAATCAAGAATTAACGAAAAAAAAAGAAATTAAAAATTGGCTTTTTGGCTGCGGTCAAAATGTCAAAAAGTGGCTTCTCGTTCTACTGCCCTTGGAATGACCTCCCAAGCTCATTTTTTCTGCTCAACACGATAAAAAATATGCCCAAGTACTTTCTGGAATTTTTTTCACACCATTATAACTTCTTGCATTCAGAAAGTGGCTGTGAATGTTTTTTTATCATCTTAAGCAAAAACAAGAGTTCGGAAGGTCGTTTTAAGTCACTTTTCAAGTGATCCGTGTGTGCAGAAGACTACAAAAAGTATTTCAAAAAACATTAGACATTCTAAAAAAGCTTTCTGATAACCTACGAACATCGAATTATTTTAAAAAGTATTAACATTTTTCAATCTTCATTTTTAGCCACCTACGAGCCCAACGATCTCCACAAGCCGTGGTTCAGCGACCTAGTGTCGTAGACACTCCTGCTGGTCTGCAAAACATTCCTCCTGGCTCCAAGGTTTTACCCCCGAAGTAGCTGTTCAAACCCCCAACGAGCCAGGAATTCTTACTAAACCAAGTGTTGTTGACACAGGCGCTGGTTTAGCCAACATACCAGCTGGCTCAAAAGTAGTGCCACCCAGGCAAAAAAGAACACCTCAAGAAATTTTGACTAAACCAAGTGTTGTTGACACTCCAGCTGGACTAACCAGCATTCCAGCCGGTTCTAAAGTGCAACCTCCAGAGATGGCCGCCCACAAACCAGATGAACCAGGCATACCCATCAAGCCAAGTGTGGTCGACACACCGCTTGGATTGGCCAGTGTACCAGCAGGATCAAAAGTGGTACCTCCAGCAGGAGCTTCTGCTGGTTTAAATAGTTCCAGCTCTAGTACTTCGACTGCTAGAAGTGATGCTCAGAAACAAGAAGGTGAGAGTGAAAAAATCACCACTACTACGACTAAAAAACACAGGAGACCAGCAATGGAACACCCTTAAAGGTGACTGAAGAAAAAACACTAGAGGTTAAAAATTAAAGTATTGTCTTGTAAAAGTGATTATCATTTTCATAAATAAAATATTTTTCGTTCATAATATTTTGTTTAGTGCATGATAAATTATATTCAGACCCTGATATATACAATTATCATAAGGACCACGGACTGTGAGATCAGAAACTTCTGAGCCGAAATTTAATGCTGAACTTTTCTATTATAGTGGACCATTTTGTAAGGCAACTTTTTATGCATAATTTTGTTAAAGCAAAATACACATTAAAGGAGCATATTTGTTTATGACAATGAGAATTTGGCAAATACAAATGCGCAAAGGACACTTTTTTTACTACAGAAATACTTTTTGAATTATATGTTGTAAAAACATGTAAAAACATAATGTATATCATTGGCCTAGATAGCTAACGTGAAAGCCCAAGTGCCCGCCCTCTCCAATAAATTTTTTTCTCTAAGCGTACTATTTTGGGTTCTCTAGATCTTGTGCTTTTTATATTGTTTGACGAGTGTTTTATTAGAGATGCAATTTTGACATTTTTGGGACGACACAGAACGAAATTTGAATAATTCTTTTCCAGACGGGACACCGGGACAGGACCTTGTTGAAAAATGTTCAGGTGGGATTTCGGGACGGCGGGCGGGACGGAGGTTTCCTGTCCCGCCATTTTTTTAATCTTGTATAAAGCCCGAAAACAGAATTCAGGTATGCTATGGGTCCTATAAAAGATAAAATGGGTTGCCGGGGTTTTGTAAATTTTGCATACAAGATTGACCATAAAACAAAGACCAAGATTTCTAGAAATGACCAAGCAAGATCCCAAGACAAGATTTTCAGTCAAAATTGGGGCAAGACAAGACAAAATCTTGGCCAAGATCTTGTCTTGTTTTTGTCTCTAGCCGTGATCATTAACAGGTATGTGTGGTATGGGTGTACTCTCTTTCCTTATGTTGAAAGTTCTATTCCCATCGGTGTAATTTTTAACTCGAGAGTGAAATTTTTTAAAAACACCCTAATATCATCATTTCGGGCATTCTCGGACAATAGTTACATTGTGTACTTTAGCAGTAGGTTCTCATTTCCCGTCTAATTCTCGTCGCTACCCCCTTAACACTAAACTGTTCGTTTTTTGTGAAATTTCACGCTGAACAGAATGATGAGAAAAAAATTGGAAGGAGGAGGATTGGGACGGGTAAAACAATTCTGAAAACAGGTGACCAAACCTTCGAAGAGGCACGCTAAACAGGTGTATTGAAGGGTTTGAAGGGTGTGTGGAGACTGTCAGATGGTTAAAGAAGCTGTAAGCGACTTATTTTCCAAGCTGTTTATGCCCAATCCTTCTTCTCTCCGGTATTTTTCTTTATTATTATGCTGAGTGTCATTCTGTACAAAGTGCCTACTTAAGTATGTTCCGCCTTTCACATATTGATTTTTGTATTTCAGGATGTCCAAGTACGGTCTAATAGCTCATAAGGAAGCCAAAATCTAATAGTCTTCAGGAAGCTAAAGGAAATCTAAAAGACTTTTTTGAAGTCGACATGTAAAGCTTCATACCCCACATAAGCTACTGGAATATACCCGTGTTTTTTTATATTTTTACATACTTTCGCCTTGGGGGAGCAAGACAAAAAACAGGGGCTGTTGTCAGGATGTTGGCATACGAAAATAGCTTTTTTATGTGGTAGAGTTGCATAGGGCACTTTGTTTGTGAGAAGGACGTTTTATTATCGATCGTTTTTTTGGAAATCGATACAGTCTTTCTATGTGACATTTAAAATATATGAAAAAATGGGTGCTGTCTACATCTATACCAACCCTCTATATTCCATCTATATCTTAACATAACTAAATTTGCTTGATTTAATATAGAATATTACTACTTTTTGGCTCAAATATACTTTTTACCCACAAATTTTCTTTTTTTCGCACAAATTATTGTTTTCCCTCATTTTACTAAATCTCAGTAGCATTTTTTCCAGTGAAGTTTTCGCCAACTTTTCTAGCTTATTTTAAGCAATAATTTTTTCAAGTGTGAAGTTGTTACAAACGCATGGGTTCGTAAGTTACGAATCGTAACCTTTTCTTTTTCTTTCAATTATTATATTTCAGAATAGTCATGATTTAGCTGCAAGCAGCTGTCACGTCATTTTAAAATCTTGAAGTGACTAAAAGGCAAATTTTCTCAATTCTGGTCATTTTCGAGGAACATTTTTTCAAAAAAAAACAACAACACTCAGATTTTCAAAAAAATTTCCGAAAAATAATTTTGTATCTTTGAACTGCGCTACAAGATCATTCAAAAAATTAGTACTTGAAAAAATAAGCTAGACAAGTTGGCGAGAAATTCGACAGCACCTGTTAGAAGTGATAGTGTTACTTTTTAAAAATATTGAAATTTTCAGATAATCAGGCAAAATATTATTTTCCGAGTAAATAACCAATCTTTTTCAGCAAAGTGAATTTTCTGTTTTTCTTGTCCCAGAACAATGTCATTCACTTATATTTTACAAATCCTGCTTGTCTTTTGCTTTACATTTCTAGTTTGCACTGCAGAAATAGATTGTGTGATAGAAGAGTTACATGGTCACTTTGAGGAAATAAATAAAAATCTTAATATAATGATGGAAATAACTACTGATCTGATAGAATATTTCCACGAATCTTCCAAAGGAGTCGGATGCTATGAGCACACAGCAGATTCTAAACAATTAGTCGGATTTTTAGTCTATGAGCCCAAGCCAAATCACAAAATTACTTTGGAACATTTTAATGTGATTGACGAAAAGCAAAATCATGGAATTGGACGTGAAATGTTAGAACACTTCCTCAGCCAAATTGACCACCAAAGAAATGGACAGAAAAAGAAATCGAACTTTACTTAAACCCCCAAGACAGCAAACCAGCCTTATCATTGTATAAAAAATGTGGTTTAAAAACGTTCAAACTATTGTCATAGACGACGGTACAGAAATGGTGCTTATGAAAAAAACATTTGGAAATTCGGAGCCTTCAAAAGAACGATATTGTAAGTCTGCGCCGGAAAAAAAGTTTGGAATTTCCGGTCTCAGTCGAATTTTGAAATTTTGGTAATTGTTGTACTGTTTTCTTTTACATGAGCTATAAAATATTTATTATTGGACAACACTGAAAAGTGTAGGAGACATGTTTTTAGGTGGAAGACGACACTTTTTGAAAAAATCTTTTGACCACATTTTGACTTTTTGCGTTGGGGGACCAAACAAATTGGTAGTGAAGGATAGCTGGATACCATATTTTTTTATTTTTACTTGTTTTTCACGATGCAGGTAGACAGAAAGAGTCTTTAAATGCACTTTCGATCGTGAATCTAGCTCAGAATCATGTCTAAAGAAAATGAGAATACCCCAACACACCAAGCCCTCTGCGCACCAAAACGAGCACCATTCGACTGCGCAGGCGGCTTGCTGGGTTGTGGTACAGATGGCGCACACCCACATACCTTAGACACAAATCACCTGAAAGAGACTCTGGATGCATGGAGGGGGCTTGAAGTTGAGATGCACACAACCACATACCTTAGACACAAATCATTCGAAAGTGACTCTGAATGTATCGGAAATAAAAGGGTTTAGGTCGCAAAAAAATTATTGTCCAAATTTGTCTACGAAAATTCAGATGAAAATTTTGGATTTTGATGAAAACTAAGGACACTAGTCAAAAGTTCAGTCAATTGTTAGGCAACAACTCAGCACTTAATTGTAGCGCAGATCAAGAGCTTCAAAATCCATTTCACAGAATGGTTTTTAAAAATTTAAGTATTGAGATATGACTGTTTTAAAAAAGCAAATTTTTAAAAAAATGACTGAAATCCGAAAAAATTAAGAAAACTTGAATTTCAGTCATTTTTTCGAAGAATTTGCTTTTTTAAAATAGTCATATCTCAATACTCAGATTTCAAAAATCATTCTGTAAAATGCATTTTGAAGCTCTCAATCTGCGCTACAACATGGTGCTAAGTTGTTGCTGCAGCGCCTAACAATTGACTGAACTTTGACTAGAACCCAATACTACAACCAATATATTAGTTAGTATGAAATTTACATATAGCTTGGTCAACACATTTGCTACTCGATACTTAACTTATTGGAAAAACTTTCACTTTCAAAATGAAAGTCATTGTCTAGATGAGTGAAAAACTGAAATTTAGCTTTTACTCTTTCAAAAGTTGAATCAGCGGCTTGGCCAGGTTTGCGTATAAACATTTTGGGGAGGTGATTTGCAGAAGCGACCTTTGCACTAAGATGTTTGCAGACCTACTTTTTGGTAGAGAAGTTTGCAAAAGGTTTTTTCATGGTATAAAATTTGAGGAGACGACATTCACAGATCATCACTAGCGGTAGGCATACTTGCACGGCCGCCGGCGGAGCGCCGGCGGCCGCCTTCCGCCGGCGGCCCGCCGGGCAAAATTGGCGATTTTGGAGCGCCGGCGGCCGGCGCTCCGCCGGCGGCGGCGGCGAAATTTTCGAAATGCCGGCGGCGGCGGAGGCGGCGGCGCTCATTTTTATAGACAGAATTCGTTTATAAATTGATGAAAAAATTCTGTAAAAAGCTTGATTTTTATTAAACCGAGAACGAGGATGCTCTGCATCTATGAAAAAGAACTGGTCTGGGTATCCCGCCTGAGCTGAGAATCTTTGCCCTTCAAGAACAGCCATTGGAAGAACTAGAAAAACAGACGGAACAGCGGAAAAGTGGAAAATTGGAAAGTAGAAAATGGAAAATGGAAAGTGTAATTTTTTTTAGTGAAACAGAAAACTGGAAAATTTCCACTTTCCATTCCATTTTTCGTTCAGTGAAACAGAAAATTATCACTTTCCATTTTCCACTTTCCATTTTCCGATTTTCCATGGAAACTTTCCCATCTTCAATTAGTGAAATAGGCCCTGGAGCGGTCCCCAGGGTGTACACTAAATCGGGAGTTGACTGTAGCAATATTTGACCCTTGGAGCAAATACCCCTCCCTCATAACTTTGCTTTTCAAGATCGTGTTTTAACCATTTCTAAGTGACTTTCATGGGCACTGGTATTCGCTACCAGCACCGATATTTTTAATAATGAGCTCAAAAGTCTGCAACGAGCTTATAGGACACCAGTTATTATCAAATGTTATGAGTGTGCACAAGGTTCGTTTTTCGTGCCCTATGTTGAGTTAAAATCATAGATAGGTGTATCAAGACCCCTTCTATCATCGATTGAACTGAGCATAGATGCCTCTTATTACTTATTTCTTATGGACAGTCATAATGCTAGGCAAAAAATCAATTTTTTTCGTCTAACTAGCATTCTAAATACACATGCAGTCAAACCTGTGTATGAGATAAACTCGTAAGAATCATCTCAATTCAAAGCTGTGGAAAATAGAGCTGTGCTCGGGTCGGTATCTCTTCTGAATCAGGCTCTCGATCCTGAAGACTTTGGAGGTTAATATTGATCCCAAATTATTTTTGATTAATTTTGTGAATCCCGATCGTTCCGATGTTCCGATGTTAAGTATTGCTAAAAATTTGAGTGAAAAAAAGTTCAAAATTGAAAAACCCGAGTGACCGCACTACACCGAAGTCGGTTGTAGGTGAAATTGTTAAGATTTTATTACAAACTGTTTAAAAACGCCTTGTTAGTTTCTCGGTCTTTCGGAATTTAGGCCAAACGTTAGACAAATTCCGAATACCGTATATCTCCTGATGAGGACTCATGCGGCCTTATTTTTCAACCCGTCTATGGAGGTGGGGCCTTATTAGAAGTTGAGATAGAAGCGATGCGATGTATCGCATCGCAACATCGCATCGCACGCAGCCAATTTGGTCAAAAGACATCGCATCGCAACGTCGCACGCGATTTTCAAAAACATCGCACATCACATCGCGAATTTCGAAAATATAGCACTTTGTCTTTCAAAAAATGTTGTATTTCTCAACTTTGCTTTCTCCATCATTTTTTCTTGTTTGCTGCTTTTTTCTCCTTTTTTGTTGGTAATATTGCTGTTTTTCATGTTTTTTTGCTCCAAAATAAGCCTCATCTGGAAAATCGAGCTGAAAGAAGGGTGGTATTTAATTCTGCCCCTAATCTGTGAAAAATGCCCCCTAATCTGTGAAAAATGCCCCTAATTCGAATTGCCCCCTAATTTTCTGAAAATGCCCCCTAATTTTTATCTCGTCGTTTTTAGTCAAAACTTCGCGGGAATTCAAATTTTCTAGTCAGAAAATAACTTGGATTGGTCAGAATCCCACCGCGGAATGGCAGAAGTCCCTGAAAGTTGGTTTTTTGGGGTTTACTAAATAGTTATTCTGAGCAATTAAGCCCATCGGACCCGAAATCTGATCCGCTCAATCGATTTTTCACAAAAAGTATACCCCTCCCCTTAGTAAAACCCCAAAAAACCAACTTTCAGGCGCTTCTGGCCATTCCGCGGTGGATTCTGACCAATCCAAGTTATTTTCTGACTAGAAAATTTGAATTCCCGCAAAATTTTGACTAAAAATGACGAGAAAAAAATTAGGGGGCATTTTTCAGAAAATTAGGGGCATTTTTCAGTAATTAGGGGCATTTTCAGTAATTAGGGGCAATTCAAATTAGGGGCATTTTTCCCGAAATTAGGGAGCATTTTTCACAGATTAGGGGCAGAATTAAATATTACCCCTGAAAGAATGCCTTTTTTGAAATGTTTTTTGAAAGATTTTTTGAAAGAATGCCTTTGAATGCCTTTTGGCCTTATCAGGCCTTATTCGAGGTGGGGTCTTATTTTTCAACACCTCTCAAGAGGTCAAGCCGCATCAGAAATTATACGGTATTTCAGCGTTTTTTATTCAAAAATAAAAAAGTTTCGAATAAATTAATTATGCACCGTCCATCATACGGGGTTGAAGTAGAGGTCGGTATGTTCTCACAATGTCGGGTGAAGGTACAAGTCGAGGTGGAGGGGGCAGTCGAGGTGTTTTACAACCCGATTTTGCTTGTTTGTGATGTATTTTTCAAAGTTCAGGTATATTATTATCAGTTTGATTTTTCATATTTCTTATTTCTTATTTATATGCATTTGTCCAGTACTTTTAGTACCATTTTTGAGAACTCCAAATTTGAAATTCGGACAACATACCTGTGTTCAGCATGGTGAATTTGCTTATAAAATTACCTTTCATAATCAAAATTCACTATAAAATATAAAACCTGCTAACAAAAAATATTTCGTTAAATATTTGTTGTCTCAAGCTGATTTCGGAATTTTACAATGAATCTGAAATTTTTTCAGCAGATTTTGAAAGTTATTAGCAAAAATTATACCGGATTCATGCTCATCATGTAAAATAAAGGTTTAAAGAAAAAAATTGACCATGTGTTTAAAAGTGTGTGTTTTTCAAGGTTTTTGTGGGTATTTACGTATTGATTACTTTCAGTCACTTGTATTACAAAAATTTTTGCTTAAGTTTTTTGGTCACTTATGGGCAGGGCTCTAAATGAAAATTTCAAAATTTCAAAAAAAGTGGGTAAAAAATACATTATGACTATTTTTGAAGTAAAAGGGTCATTTTATCCAGTGCTTGTTGCCATTTTGAAGCAAAAAAATGATTTTGACTAAATTTTCAGAAATAAAAAAGATTTGGGTGCCAAAAAATCTTTTTAAAAAGGACGATTCGGAGTCCTGCTTATGGGGAAGAGAAGTTAAAGAAAGGTGCATTTAGGGGGGGGTGTATTTGAAGGCGAAAAAGACAAAAATCGCATTTTCGGTGCGTGAGACATTAAAAGAGTCTAATATTTTTGAAATTTATTACAAAACAATTTTCTGGCCATTTTATATGCGACTTATTTCAGATCATCATGATGGTGGCAAAAAAAATTCTATTTACTTACTTACTATTTGTAGTCTGTTCAACTGTTGTAAAAACTTTTTCGGAATGGGATAAAATGGAAGATAAAGAGAGAGAAGAAGTAGCCCTCGACTCTTTACCTGTTTACAAAAGTAAAAACAACATTTTCGTTGAGCACGGAATAAATGTCAACGCAAATATTGACGAAATCAAAAAGTTATTGACCTGTTTTACTCTCCAGGGCGTTCAGCATACAAATTGAATGGAAAAAATATCAACTACTATCTTACCCATTTCAGGATTTGGTACTAATAATTGCAAAAGTTATCACAATTAAGTGCTTGGGCATGTCCGAAAAACAAAAATATGCTATGCTTTATCATATTTTGGCGATTTTCGCTGCACATCAAAGAGATGTTGAAAAGTTTGAACAAATTTTCATTTCGACAAAAAATTTAGAATCCGAACTAATGCCTGAATCAAAGATGGAAACACAAAAAGAAAAAGAATTTATACAAAGAGTTGTTAACACGCTATTTGGCTACAAAGAAAAAATGAAAAAATTGGTCAAAGTTGGCATTGATATGAATAAAGAAGTAAGTGAAGTGACAGGAGTATTGATAAATGTTTCTCAAAGTCTTCTGCAGGCCGTAATAATGATGCTTTTGATCTTAATAAGCTGGACAGCTCTGAAATGAGCATGCAATTGGCAAAATAATAGCAGAATGGTCAGCGGACGAACATGTGATGCCAAAACACACCTACGATATTAGCGAAAATCGCGTTTTCACAGGAAAAGACGCATATATTGCTGTAGTTAGGCTTTATGAGTTCGCTACAGCAATAGCAGCCAAGCAGATAATTGCAGCACATCAAAAGTTTGAAAATCTCTACATGGAAACTAGGAGTTTCAAAGTATTTATTTTATTGAAACTGAGATCTGAGCAAGACCGGAAAACCGAAATTCTGAAATCACTAACTGAATACAGTAAGAAAAAGAGATTTTTAGTCAGGTATGGCTTACAAACAGAATCTGATTTGAAAGCACTGAAAGAACACTTTCTGGGTGGAACTGAGCCAAAACACCCATTTGCTTCTGGACCAAAACAAAAGTGAACAAACAGGCCTTGGCAAATTTCACGAACTTCAGTTAATTTCAGCAGCACTTGATTTCATGAATGCTATAGCAGAGAAAAAATTTTTAAAAATTTACGATAGATTATTAGGCGAGAAATCAAGACTTGATAATTTTCCATTTTTGGAATGGCAGGAAATGAGCCTACAAGACAAAGAAGCAGTAGCGCTTGACTCATTACCTGTTTATGCGGCTAAAAAAATATTTTAGACAGATACGATATAAATGTTGACGAGAATATGACAAATTAAAACAGGCAATTGATAAGTGTTTTTATCAAAACGAATTTAATTTAAATATAATAAGCAACATTGAAGATTTGCAACAAAAAATTGCTCGGATTGCTGAAATCAAAACTAGACACGAGTATAAAATGCAAGAAAAAAGGAAAAATTACAGAGGGATCGAGGATTTCGATAACTATAGACATTATAGTGAAAGCAGAAACTATTACAACAAGAACAAGTATTTTGTATACTCTGAACGTGATTGCGATCATAGATATCCGAATGAAGACTATCGCTATAATTGGTCTGTGAAAAAGCGACATCTCAAGCTTTATAATGTTTTAGCAACTTTGGCTGCACTCCAGAAAACGTTGACAAGTTTACAAAAACATTCATTTTGACCAAGGAGTTGGAATTTGAACTGATACGAGAACAAAAGGAAAAAGACAAAAATAGTGATAGTTTAGTACTAGCGAAAGAAAAGCAAGATAAATTAGCGTTGAAACAACAAGCTTTGAAAATGCTACCTGCCTACAAAGAAAAATTGAAAGACTGGCTGAACTTGGCATTGATATGGATAAAGAAGTTGATGAAGTGACAAAAAGCACTGACAAATGTTTTTCGACTTCTCCGTTTGGCTTTAGTGAATACACGTTCGAGCTAACTCAGCTATACGGCTCTTCGCAGTTGCAGTTACAATTTGCTAAAATAATAGGAGAATGGCCAAATCCAAAATACGACATTAGCAAAAATCGCGTTTTTAAAGGGAAAGACGCATACATTGCTGTGGAAAGGCTTTATGAGTTCGCTACAGCCATAGCAGCTAAGCATGTGATTGTAGCACAGGAAGAATTTGAAGTTTTTTATGCGAAAACTAGAAATTTAGAAACAAGCTTGTTAATAAATCATAAAAGCGAGAAAGAAGAAAAAATAGAAGCATTTCAATCACTAACCAAATACGACAATAAAAAGTCATTTTTAGTTATGTATGGTTTAGAAACAGAATCTGACTTTGAAGCACTTGAAAAACACTTGCTGGGTCAAAATTTGGAAAAAAACAATTGGAGCTTTTTCAAGCTGTACGAACTTCAGTTAATTTCAGCGGCACAGAAAGTTATTATAGCAGAAGACAAATTTGCTGAAGTTTACAAGAAGTTACAGCGGAAAAAGTCTAGTCTTGATAATTATCCACCTGATGAAATGAATAAGATAAACATACTTTCTTAACCAATTTATGCAGATTTTTTGTCATAATGTGCTGTACAGAGTTAGTCATGAAAACACGAACATTTTGAGAAATATTCGTAGGTAGCTCCTTGCCCATCGATTTGCCAAGGAAAATCGATGACAGTAATTAAGCTACCTGGGAGCTCTTCGAATAAAAAACACAACGTTCAAAAAGAAATACAACCCTAACAAACAGCAATGAAAATAAATGCGACCACAAACTTCATGTTCAAATTTTGAACTGAATTCTTCGGGAAAATTTCCGTATTTTTTTGACTAAACCCTGTAGTTTAGATTTACATGTATTTTGGGTATTTACAAAAGTTTCAGGAACGCTCGTATAACTGTTTTTTTGAGGCAATTTTTCAAATCTGATTTTCATGAATAATTTAAATTAAATTTCTTTGTATTTTTTGCCTTGGTCCTCCGCAGTCAAGTAAATTTACTAATTAAGTTTACTAGAAACACCAAGTCCTGAGTTTTGAACCCAGATTCGTGATCAGCGTACCAAATTTTCTTACAAAACGCTACAACGCTCAAATTGACCATTACCGTATATCTTTTAATAAGGACCCACCTTCTAAAAAGGCCCCACCTTCTAATAAGCCCCACCTCCAAAGAGGGGTTGAAAAATAAGGCCCCACCTTCTAATAAGGCCCACCGTCTAATAAGGACCCACCTTCCATTAAGGCCCGACCTTCTATTAAGGCCCACCTTCTATTAAGGCCCCACATTCCAATAAGGCCAACATTCTAATAATGACCCACTTTCTTTCAATTAATCACATCCAAAGTATACCTATAACATAATTTATTGGACAAAGACAGACAAAATTCAATCATGGAACAAAAAAAACACCTTCATTAAAATCTCCTGATTCCACTTCAGCATGTTCTTCATCAATTTGGTTTCACGAAGAATCTTGAGTCCTTTCACACCGATGGATCCTCAGGTTTAAAGCACGTTATTTTTTAATCCGCTGTGTCATCAGTTGGAGTAGTTAAAGCACACGCTTAGAGCACACGGAACGAAATAGAATTCCCGGCCAATTAAACGGCTTATGAGAATAATTTGTCACCCATATCGTGTAGTAATCTCTGATGTGTAAAGTCTTTTCCGTTTCCTCTTCCTGATGTAGCTGGAGCTCATCTGCATAGTTCGAAATTAGCCGTTGGCTTGCTTCTGCTGAAAATTCTTTTTCTACAACCGCTGAAAAATCACGACCATATTGCATCAAAGCCAGATTTTCAGGAATTGAGAGAGCTTTTGCTGCTGCGCGCATACTGTTAGCCGGCCGATCGCTCATTTCCACCGAAAACAGAAAATATTGAGAGAAATATCAAGTAATTTCACTGGCGGCCAAGAAAATCATTATTAGAAAAAAATTATTTTCATGCTTTTCAAGACTTTTACTTTTTCAAATTATATATGTCATTTGAAAAAAGAGATTTTTTTGTCATTTTTATATTGAAAATAAGGCCCCACCTTCCAATAAGGCCCCACCTTCTAATAAGCCCCACCTCCAAAGAAGGGTTGAAAAATAAGGCCCCATGGGTCCTTATTAGAAGATATACGGTATATTGCATCTTAACTATTTGGAAGTACCCATTCCACCTGTATTTTACCCCGAACATACGGGTTAAGCCCCAACTACCTGAATGGGATCCAAGCCATCTAGATTTCATCCCAACTTTTTTAGAGCTCACCGTAAACACCTGGATTACACCCAAACCACTTGTAGGGTACGCCAACCATTCGTGGTCACCTAAACCACATGGATTCTGCCCCAAATACCTGGATTACGGACGAACCACTCAGTCAGTAATTAAACTACCTCGATTGGAGATCAATGCCAAAAAGGGTTGGGCAGCCGAAATTTCTTAACCCAACAAACTTGAGCTCTGTATTGGAGTGACTTTTTGAATTAGTATATTACCGCCTTGGCCAAAGTTGAGCACTGAATAAGCACGGGTGGCGGATAACGAAATGCCTGTTTGATTGTGTGTTTTTGCAGTATATTTTGTGGGTATAGTTTTGTGAATTTTCTACATATCGCTTTTATTTATTTGAGCAGTAGCATTTGACTCTTTACTATTTTTAAAAGATAAAAAGCATTTTGGTTGAGCACTGAAAAGATGTGAACCCCATTATTGATGAAACAAAAAGAAGTTGATGATCTGTTTTAAAATCTGGGGCCTTTAACTTACGATCCGAATAAAGAACCTATTAACTATCATATATCTACTAACAGGATATGCTCACAAAAATTGCAAATGTCTCTAAAATTAGCTACTTCGAAATGCCCGGAAAATGAAATCCTATTTTGACATACAGGGTGTCCCATATAAACGCCCGATTGAATTTTGGCCATAATTGTTTTCAGTTCCCGCCTTCTGGCCAGATCTTTTTTTTATTCGAAAGAGCAGCTCCTAAGCAAAAGAATGACAGGAAACCTGCCAATAACACTTTATTCAAAACACTAACAAATCCAACAAAACAAATTCATGACATTTTCAATGATTTTCAGATTTTTATATAATGGTATATAGTTCACTAGCTTTTTTATTACGTCGATATTTTCATTTACATCTACTCCGGACTTAGTCAAAATATTCTCTTTACTTTTACCTTTATACCACTTATTTCTTCTCTACAACTGTCATTTTTTCCATTCCGAAAAACTTTTGACAACAGTTGGGCAAACAATAAATAGTAACAAAATAAATAGAAAATTTGTAGGCAGCATCATGATCTAAAATTATGTCTCATATAAAAATGACCAAAATTATATTTTTCAATAGATTCGATATACAGTTAGCTCTACCAATATCGCACGAAGCAAAACATCAATTCTGATTAATTTTCTTTCAGAATGCTTTTCCAGACAGTTCAATAATGCCGAAATGTCAAAGCCTATTGTAAGGTAGGCGTAAGAAGTGGAAAACTCAAAGAAGTGGATAATATGTTAGTTAAAAGGTTCTTCATTGTATGCTAAAGGCCGTGGAGTGTAAAGCAAGTCAATAACTCTTTTTATTCTGTCAATATTTTTGTTGAAATCTATTCCGTGCTCAGTCAAATGTTTTTTTTTACTTTTATAAATAGTAAAAGTGTCGTCTGCCACTGCTTTTTTCTCTACTTTACTCAAATCGTTCCATTCCACAGGGGAATTCGCTACTAGCGCCGAAAATTTTTTTACCGGTCTCCTTATCGGGTCGGATGACAGCGTCATACAATCGCATCCAGTGCCCGGGTTTAAGTATTGTTGACCAGTTTTCCCGTTTATTATATATGATAAACTTTTTTTTAATTGATTTTCGAGTTCCAAAATGTTTTTTCGCTGCCAGGTACCGGATCAATTGACCGGTAAAAAAATTCAGTGAAATTGCTTAAGAATACAAAAAGACGTTTTTCAAATAATAAAGAACTGAAATAAGACAGTGAATAGAAAGACTGAGCAAAGATCAGCAAAATTTTGCGTATATTTCAAAAACCAGCAAAAAAACAGCAAATATTCAAAAAATCAGCGAAATTCAGCAAAGCAGCGAATGCCCCTTTTTTTAACCAGCATTTTGACCAGAAAAAAGCGAAGATGTCAAAATGTTAAGAAAACTTTTCCAGTGCTAACACTAGCACCAAATTTGCTACCGTATTTCTTCTAACTAGGCGGCCCCTCAACTTTGAAGATCGATAACTCAGCTCAGAGAATTTTTCCGCATAGATGTTTTCTGTGTTTTCTTAACTCCCACGAGCTCTACCGATTCCGTATTTTGATTTTTGGGTTATTACCTAAAAATCTTGAGATCGACTTCATCTAAAAAATAAGGCAGCTGGCCGCCTTGTTAAAGGATCTGCGGTAAACTGTAGCTAAGCAGTAACTAAACTGTAATACAGTCAAACCTTCATCAGTCATTTTACCTCATTGCTGGCCGAATAAGCATCGGAAAAAAGTTGATTAAATCGAGGGTTCGTTAAATCGGCTGTTACCTGTCTTAACTTTTTTGAAAGGTTTACCTAGAATGATATAAAAATTGATTTTACTATTTATACTTTTCTCTACGAAAAAAACCTAAAAATAAGCCTGTTTGATCAATAGAACAGCATGTGATGTGTGTACAGCGACAAGTATGGAAAAACAGTGCCAGTGTGCTTTTTGCACCTTTTCCATCTCACGGTCTTGTGATATTAGATGTATTAAAGAGACATTAGATTTCAGGTGAATATTTTATAAATGAATATATAATGATAATATAAATTCTAGCTTTTTTGTCAAAATAAATAAAAAATCTTCCAAATCTTTAGCCTCTACGTAAAGCTTAGCGAATTTTCTCTGTGCTTCATTCAACTTTTGGACTGCTAATGTGGTAGCGTAATCATAGAGCTTTACTAACGCAATGTGTGTGTCTTTTTCATAAAGCACAGGATACTTTTGAATTTTTTTTTCAATTTGGCCTTTGTTCTTTTCGCAGGAGTATCACTAGCAACTTGTTCAACTGTTACATGTTCTCGTGATACACCAATTATTTTCGCAAACTCATTGTGTATTTCATCATTCCTAGCAAATTTTCATCTAGATAGTTATCGATTTTCGAAGAATTCGACTCTGAGAAACATCTTCTAATTTTTTTCACACCAAATCAAGACTTTTGAAAAAAAATTTCAAGACATTTAAGGTTTTCGAAAAAAAAACAACAGGTTGGACCAAGACATATTTTTTTTCCAAAGATGTGAATGCATCTTGTTCTTAATCTAGTGCCTAATGTTTGAATATTCGCAAATTTTGATACGAAACGAAGATATTTTATCTTCGGGCGAATTTTTGATTCAAGAACCTCACATCATTGTTATATTGCTGTTGTGATCATAATGATTATAATAAACACGACCACTTAAACCATGATCACAAGGTTTTAAAACAAATAATGAGCCTTTTAGAATTTTAGGAATCATAGGGGCGGATGGAGAGATGGGATGAATAAAGTGAATATGGTGAATAAGTGACGCAATTTACATCGGAGTTTCCTTATATCGAAGTTTGACTGTATGCATGTTTGTAAATACAAAAAATTAGACACGGGTTGAAAAGAAAAATAAGTAAACTAAGCTTCCAGAAATCCTACTTTCTAGTCAAAATGCCAAACTTCTCCCCTGAAGTCTGTTTTCTTTTTTTCTCAATACAAAACCAGCCTTTCATGCTTTTCTCTGAAAAATAAAAGCCTGTTCAATCGATAGAACCAAAGAGTGGCGATGTTTGATGTGTTTTTGTGTAGTTGTATAAGTTAGTCGCTTGCTATAGCGCTCTTGTCTTGCCTAAGCAAAATCTATAAATGCGGTATGGAGCTATGATTTTAGTATTTTTCAATCCATGATTTTATCTTTACATTTTAAATGCTTCCAGTTTCTGATAAAACCCTTCAGTATCGTTTATCCTTTCATCACGGCAAGGTTTTTTTGCAACAAAACAAACTTAAAGTTTTTTTACATAGTGTAAAACAATGACTTTTCGATATTTAGACTAAAATTTATACTTATCTTAATTTACACGAATAAGTGCTGAATCTACTAAACTATGACTTTTTGTAGTATTTTACAATGAACATGATAGCAGAAACATGAGGGATTCGAACGGAGAAAGTTCTATCCCAAACTTTTTCAAATCCGTTCATCTTTTTGCAAATCCTTGATTCTGACACTGGATTCGTGCTCAGCGCAGGCTATTTATTTGTATAACTGCTTTTTGATACTGAAGTAACCAAAAATTTCAAATTTCCGCTCAAGACAACAAACATTCAAATATTGAATTTCGAGTTCTTTTAAAAAAAGAATATTTTTTGTCTAGATCGTTATTTGGAATTACGATGGTGATTATAATATCTTAACAGCAGTTCTACAAGTTAATCGCCGACGCTGAGCACGAATCTGGTGTCCAAATCGAGAATTTTGCTAAAGACTAAAGATAGTTTAAGAAGTATGTGATTTAACTTAAGCAGCTGCTTTACCTGTTCGAAGCCGTCCTGTTTTTGAAATTTTTTCAGCCATAGTGCTCAACGTGAAATTTTGCTCGAAAAGAATAGTTTAATACGCACGACCTTTCCTCGTGGAAGGTTATTACAGCTAGGGTTTTGTTAGTGATCCATGTCTAGGAAGACTTAACGGTAAGTCACCGCTGAGTCACCGAAAACTTGGTGACTTAAAAATTTCACGTATGATGCAAGATGTCTTTTTATTTACGTATTCATTGTGAGTTTATTTATTTCGATTCATTTTGGTGAGTATAACCTAGTGATGAAAAATATTCAATTGACGGTAAATGGACAGGTCAATTCATATTATTTTGCCGGTCGATAATAAATCGGTTTATTGGTTTATATTTATCTACTTACAAATGGGCTACAGTCGGATCTCCGAATCGTCTTTTTTAAAAAGATTTGTCCTTTTTTTGGCACTCCGGGGGGGGGGGGTGCACTTAGGGTTTTTTTTCATATATTTTTTGGCATAAACTGATTTGGTTTGCGAAAAGGCTGAAATATGCCACGAAAAAGATTATTTCTGCCACGAAAAACGACATACCACGAAAAAGCGGAAATGTGCAACGAAAAAGCTGAAATGTACCACGAAAAGCTGAATTGTGCCACGAAAAAAATTATTTATGCCTTTTTCTGTCCAAGACCAACCAAATTTTGCAATATTTTGCAAGAATTCAAATTTTTTAGTCATGAAATAACTTGGATCCCTCAGAATCCCACCCCGGAATGGCCAGAAGTCCCTGAAAGTTTGTTTTTTGGGGGTTTTCTAAAGGGGGAGTAAACTTTTTGCGAAAATTCGATTGAGCGGATCAGAATCCCGGTCCGATCGACTGAATCACTCAGAATTCCACCCTGAACCACTGAAAACCACCATAAACTTGGAATTCTGAGTGATTCAGTCGATCGGACCGGGATTCTGATCCGCTCAATCGAATTTTCGCAAAAAGTTTACTCCCCCTTTAGTAAACCCCCAAAAAACCAACTTTCAGGGGCTTCTGGCCATTCCTGCGTGGGATTCTGAGGGATCCAAGTTATTTCATGATTAAAAAATTTGAATTCTTGCAAAATATTGCAAAATTTGGTTGGTCTTGGACAGAAAAAGGCATAAATATTTTTTTTGTGGCACAATTCAGCTTTTTCGTGGTACATTTCAGCTTTTTCGTGGTATGTCGTTTTTCGTGCAGAAATAATCTTTTTCGTGGCATATTTCAGCCTTTTCGCAAACCAAATCAGTATGAGCCATATTTTTTTCAGTGTTTTTATGTTATTGTCTTGAAGGGAAAGTCGTTTTTTTTACTTTTTTCGCCAAATTTTGAATTTTTGCCTTTAGATATCAAGGTAAATGGCTGTGTTTAGGTTATCTTCCACCTGTATACTACCCAAACTACCCAAACCACCTGGATAGTACCAAAACCATCTGAATAGTGTCTAAATCATTTAAATAGTGCTCACATCATCCATACAGGCTCTAACCACCTCATGCTACCTAAACCACCTGGATACTTGGTACCCCGAACCCCCTGTAGGGTACCACCAAGTGGTCGTCCACTTGGAGCGATTTTCTTAGTTTATCGGGCTCCAAAATCTGTTGTCTGGACTAATTCGGACGAGCTGAAGATGGTTTGATAGTGGTGAAATAAGGTTTTGTATGGTTTTTTTCGAGTATCGGGATACAATTGATTTTACCAAAACTCGCTTTTACCAAAACTCGAAAAATACCTGAGAAAAATGGCATTTTACCTCTATCAAACCATCTTCAGCGTGTCCGAATCAGTCCAGAAAACAGGTTTCAGAACCCGAAAAAGTAAAAATTTTTGCTCCTGATGACGACCACTTGGTTTGGTTGGACTTAAAAATTCAAATTCCGCATAAATTTCTCAAAACCGAGGTTCATGGTTCGAACCCTTATGGGTGCAAAGCCTATTTCACACCTTTCGCATAGACATTACCAAGGATATTTGGCCTAAATTCAATTTACCGTATTTCCTCTAATTTGGGGTTTTACAGAGACCTAACTCTCAAGCACTGAACTACAGACCACTAGGCCACCAAGACACATAATTTAATTGTGTTTAATGGTCACATATTGTTCAAAGTCAACTAACTATAGTAAATATCGATCATCCAGAATCTAACGCTTATCGTGATAACCTAGCCTCGCATAAGCCAAATCATAAAATTACAGGTCATAGATGTGTGAGAACACAAATTTACGAGTTCCATGTTTTTAAAAACTCATTTTTGCGGGTTCCATGTTTCTCGAAACTTATTTTTTCGAGTTCCATGATTTTCGAGTCTCATTTTTACGAGTTATAATTTCTCGAGCCTCATGTTTTACGAGTTTGAGTTTTACGAGTTCAGATACAGCCCTTCAGGGGTATTTTCGCCTTGGTGCTACCTGTTGTTTTTTTCTCAAAAAATGACTTGATCCCTCGTGTCTATCATAGTTATGTCAATATTGTGATTATAGTGACCATCGTGAAATGCCGCGGGATTAAGGCATTTATATGAAAAAAACGCGGTGTAGGCCAAGGCAAAAAACTGATTAACCTTGTAAATACAGTCAACTCTGTGCTTATTTCACCGAAAAGAATTTATTTCAAGTCACCGTTTATTGGTGACTTATAGAGGACCATTTGACTTACCATCACCCAACCTGAATTATACCTTAGTTAAAAAAAAATTTCAGAATCTAATGATGCCTAAAAATTTCGATTTATTATATTGCTATTTATTTCTGTTTAACTGTTGTTAGAAGTTTTTTGGAGTGGGAAAATTTCAGTAATGAATACAAAGAAGCAGTGGTGCTTGACTCCTTACCTGTTTATATGAGTAAAAAAGACATTTTGACTGACTACGGAATAGATGTGAACGAAGATATTGACAAATTTCAAGAGAGTATTGATCGCTGCTACACTAGAAATCCTGTAACATTTGATTTAAATGGACTAAACAATTTGGACTTAGAAAATAATATTGCTGATATCGATGATATTTCAGACGTATTCATTTATAGAAAAAATGTTATGAAAAAAGAATATGCTGTATATATTGAGCCACACAAAAAAATCTCGAACAACGATAAACACTATGTTCAATCTTCGAAAGCGAGTGTACAAGCAAGATACCGTATTTACTCTAATAAGCGCGCCGGCGCGCTTATTATTCAAACCCCCAAAAATCGGAAAATTTGGAATTCGATTTCGAGATTTTCGGGTGCTTATCCAAAATCTAAAAAGTGGAATCGGTAGAGCTCGTGGGAGTTAAGAAAACGTATCAAACAGCTTTGGAATAAAAATTCTCTGAGCTGAGATATAGGCCCTCAAAGTAGGGGGTGCGCGCTTATTAGAGCATACGCGCTTATTAGAGGTAATACGGTATTTAAGGCTATATAAAATTTTGGCAATTTCAGCTACCCAACAAAAAGACGCTGAAAAGTTTAAAAATTTTTTTATTCTGACAAAAAAGCTGGAAGCGCATTTTTTGCACATTTGTAAATCATGTTTAAACGACTTCTAAGTAATTTTTATATGCTTAAAACGATTAAAAAGTTGTTTTCTGACACTTTTCCACGTAAAAAATAGATTTTTTGAAAAAAATTCTTTGGCCAAAATAAGACTTATTGCCTTGGGGGACCAAGACAAAACACCTTGTATTAAGGGATTCTACCGCGTTTTGGTCACTGGAGCTGGGCAAAAAGAGTCGCTTAATGCATTTTTGATCAAGAGTCTTGCTCGGAATTATGTCTAAGGTAAGTATTTTTGTGTGGAAAAATGTCAGAAAAAACTTTTTTATCGTTTTAAGCATATAAAATTTACTTAGGAGTCATTTAAACACTATTTTAAATAAGTGAAAAAACCAAAATGACCAGACTCACAGAGTAGCCAAGTCAAACAAACAAAAAAAAATTCGAAAGTTGTCTTTCCCATACCTTTTTTCGACTTTTCTATCGTTTTCAAGTCCCTAAAATTTCTTAGACTTTGAAAAAACGCACTTTCGGGCATCCCCAAATACTGTACTCCTGCCTATGAGACAAACACTGTTTTGAGTTTTACAATAAATTTCTTCAAGCTGCCTTGAAACTTGATAATCACAGCAGGATCAACCATTTTGCGCGTGACTAACCTAATTTCGTCAATAATGTGGGCAGTCTTTTTTTTTGCAAATATTTGCGAAAGATAGTTGCGGCGATTTTCGAAGGGTCAGGTTTGGGAAGGGGCGTATTTTATGCTACCACCGATATTTCAAACATGCGCTTGGGGTTCTTTCACCTGATGGTACCCAAACTCGATCTCTCCATAACTTACACTCCATATAACATGCCCCGTAGATCAGTTCCTGACTTTATTGCTTCTGTATCTAGGCGCCTGTAAGGCGTCAATCAACCTAGAAAACTTATAACACTGACTGACAAAAAAATGCTCTTTTCTGAAATTTATCCTTTCTGTATTTGGCTTTTCAAGCAGCTGGGCTAGGCAGCTAAAGTGCGAAAGCTGTGAACGCAAGGCAAGAATAAGAGGAGAGACCAAGCTAAAAAATCGAGCCCAAGTAAAGATGAGAGCCTATTTTCATGACCTTTAATGATATTCTTTATTGATGTCGTTAACGCATATTATCGAAAATTTGAAAAGCAGGGAAAGCAAGGCAGAGAAAAACAGAATTTAGCAGAAATTTTGGTTGGTTATATGACACTAGCGTCCTTTTTTATTTTTTTGTGAGATAAATTTGACTGCTAAAAATTTTCTATTATCGAGTGTATGCTAGTCAAATACCGTCAAATGCTCCAATTCAAGCCCATGGGCTTGTATTTTTCAACCCTCTTGAAGACATGGTCTTGTATTAGAACGTGGACTTCAATTGTGACATCCAGTCAGATCCTGGAGTTGAAGAAAAATGTCAACGATGATGAACCTTTGTTGTTTAAACATTGATTTTTGTTTGAATTTACTTGCAAAACATACTTATTGCCAATACTTATGATTTTTTCTAATTTAGATGCATATTTTCACCTGGGTTTATATTTTTTAACACACTCGCGGATATGGGCTAACTTAAGAAGGTGGACTTGTATTAGAAGGTGTGCTTGTATTTTCAACCCTCCTGGAAACATGGGCTTATTAGAAGGCTTTGTATTATCATTTACGGTAAATTTCACCTTTTTAGTAAGTAAGGGAGAAAATTTCAAGATTTGTTTGAATATTAAAATATATTTTTTTTTCAAAATTTTAAAGTGTTCCAAAGAAGGTGTAGTCTTAGAGAAGTTTGTCTGTACCTGTGCTATACAGAGTATTAGTAAGACTATTGTTATTAGCGATATCTCAGTTTTTTACTTTGCAACAAAACAAATATATAAATGATGAATTTGAAAATTTATTCCAGGCGCTTTTATATTAGACAAGCTTTAAATTATAACAATGACGCCTAAAAATTTTCTATTTACAAAATAAGTGATAAAGACAGAGAAGCAGTAGCACTTGACTCTTTAACAGTTTCTAAATTTAAGAAAGATTCTGGTTAAGCACGGAATAGATCTAAACGCAAATATTGACGGAACTAAAAAAGTTAATAATCTGTTTCACACTCCAGGACCTTTAGCATACAATTTGAATAAAGCCACTATTAACCATCATATTATCCACTTTCAGAATCCGCTACTGAAAATGGCAAATGTCGCAAAAATATGCTTAGCTTATTATATTTTGACGATTTTCGCAAAATAATGAAATTATTTTGATTAACCAAGAAATGTATTTTTTAGAAAATATAAAAAGTGGTTTTTTTAAATCACATGAGCAGTATTTCCAGAATTCCACATGCAGAAGCAGAAATAGAAATCCTATTTCTGCTTTTGAAACCTTTTATTTCTTCTTTTCGAAACTTTTTTTTCTGCTTTTTCAAGCTTTCTGCTTCTGCTTTAAGTTTCTGCTTCTGAAAATCATGTGCCTGCTTTTTTTTTCTGCAGTATACGTTCATTTAGTTTTTCATTTTATTCCTCAACGCGTAATTATTCAATGTTAAATCATGTTTTTTCTTCTTCTGCTTTTTGAAAACACTGATCATGAGAGCTTCCTAGCAAGCATGGAGTTCTTGTATAGGATCATAAATTAATTACAGTCGAACCTCGATAAGCCGACACCCCGATAAACAGACACCCTCGATGAGCCGACAACTTGTCGACACCTGATTTGGACAGGTAGTCGTCACTTTAAGGAAAGCGACACCCCGATAAGCGATACCCTCAGTTCGATGCCTTGGGGTGTCGGCTTATCAAGGTTCGACTGTGCACACTAAAACATGAAAAAAACACTGTGTTTTACTTATCTCTGCCCTGTTCTTGTTCGTCGTGATTCGGTGATAACAATTCTGTATAACTGTGGTGATAACTACATGAAAAAACTGAGAATTCAGCTGTCAAGGCTTTTCGTCTCGTTTTTATATAACAAAAATTTTAGGTTGTTAAGATGGTGCTTGAAGATTTTGTTTTTATTTTGTTACTATTTATTGTGTGCCCAACTATTGTCAAAAGTTTTTCGGAATGGAAGGACATGAGTGATGTAGAGAAAAAAGAAGTAGCACTTGAGGCTTTACCTATTTATAAAAGTAAAAACAACATTTTGACTGAGTACGGAGTAGATGCAAGCGAAAATATTGACAGAATAAAAAGAGCTATTGATTTATTTTACACTCCAGGACCTTTAGCATACAATTCGAATAAAGAACGTATCAATTATTATATGATCCATTTCATAGATTTGCTTCCAAAAATTGCAAATGTCGTTAAAACTAAATGCTTTGGAATGTCCGAAAAACAGAAATATGCTAGGCTTTATCATATTTTGGCAATTTTCGCTGCACATCAAAATGACATAAAAAAGTTTAAACAAATTTTTATCTCGACAAAAAATTTAGAATCCGAACTGATGCCTGAGTCAAAAATGGAAACACAGAAAAAAAATGAACTCATACTGCAAAATGAAATCATGCTACTTCGCTACAAAGAAAAAATTGAAAAACTAGCTGAACTTGGGATTGATGTGAATGAAGAAGTCAATGCAGTAACAAAAGCCATTGATGAATGTTTCTCTACCTCTTGTAGTATTCGAAGTCATGACACTTTTGAATTAACTGTGCTATCCGACTTTCCGCAGATGCAGGTGAAATTTGCTAAAATAATAGAAGAATGGCCAAAACACACCTACAACATTAGCGAAGATCATTTTTTTCATGGAAAAGACGCATATTTTGTGGTAGAAAGGCTTTATGAGTACGCTACAGCCATAGCAGCTCAGCATGTGATGGTGGCACAGCAGAAGTTTGAAAATCTCTACATGGAAACTACACATCTGGACATTAACGAAAACAGAAAAGTAAAGAAGAAAAAACAACAGAGGTTCTAAAATCACTAATTGAATGCAGTCAGAAAAAGAGATTTTTGGTCATGTACGGCTTACAAACAGAATCTGATTTTGAAGCACTTAAACAGCACTACCTGAGTAAAAAGAAAAAGGACCTTGCCAAATTTTTCGAACTTCAGTTAATTTCAGCAGCACAAAATTTTATTATAGCAGCAGACAAATTTTCAAAAGTTTATGATAGATTACAAGACAAAAGTTGAGACTTGCTGAATATTCATTTTTAGAGTGGAAAGATATGAGTGACAAAGACAGAGAAGCTGTAGTGATTGACTCTTTACCTATTTATAAAAGTAAAAATAGCTATTTTAACTGAATACGGAATAGATGCGAACGAAAATATTGATAAATTGAAAAATGCTATTGATAATTGTTTTGATCAAAACGAATTTAATTTGAATAAAATAAGCAATTTTGAAGATTTGCAACGAAAAATTGCTCGGATCGCTGAAATCAAAACTAGATACAAGTATAGAATCGAAAAAAGAAGCAGGTTTTCATACCTCGAAGATAATAGTGAAGATTATTATGACCATGAAGACGACCAATATTTTGTATACTCTGAAGGCTTTTGGAAAGGAGAAAATTTTGATAACAATTATCAGTATTATTGGCCTGTGAAAGAACTACACGCCAAGCTATATAACATTCTGGCGATTTTGAGTGTGCAACAGAAACAAAGTGCTGAAAAGTTTAAAGAAATATTTTTCTTGGCAAAAAGCTAGAGGTCGAAGATATACCGGAACAAAGACATGGAAACATCACTCTTTGGATGCAAAAGCAGTTGAACGACTACAAAATCAAAATAAAAAAACTAGCTGAAACCGGCATCGACAGCAATAGAGAAGTTGATTTGTATTAAAAAAAATTAGAATATGTTTCTCAAGGTCTAATTCCTCGAAAAGCGATGACTATCTAAACATAAATTCGATAGGAAATGATGAAATACAAAATGAATTTGCAAAAATAATAGGCGTGTCACGAGAAAATGCAACAGTTGAACAAGTTGCCAGTAAAAATACTACTGCAAAAGGGAACAGAGGCCAAATTGAGAAACAAATCATTCAAAAATATCCTGTGCTTCATGGAAGAGACGCACACATTGCGTTGGTGAAGCTCTATGATTATGCTACCACATTAGCAGTCCAAAAATTGATTGTAGCACAGCAAAAATTCACAAAACTCTACATAGAGGCGAGAGATTTGGAGTCATCCATTGTAGTGGGCAAAAATTTGACTAATGTAGAATGGAAAACCTTTTCTGTGGAAGAAAAAGAAACCAAAGCTTTAGATTTATTAACCGCATACAAAAATAAAAAGGCAGTTTTGGTCATGTATGGATTAGAAAAAGAATCTGACTTTGAGGCACTGAAAAAACACGTCTTATCGGGATCTTTTAAATTATCGAGAAAAAAACCTAAACTGAATAAGGCAGGCCATAAAAGTTTTTTGGACGGCAATCTAGTTGAAAACTTTGTTAAACTCAATGATTTTATGGCAATTGCAGCAGCACAGGATGTTATTATAGCAGAAGACAAATTTTTGAGTGTTTATGAAAAACTAAAAGACGAAAAATTTGATGTTGATCATTATGACACTCACATGAGTAAAAAATAAAAAGCTTTTCCAGCTCAGTCTCTATAAACAATTTTTTGTCATCGATAATGCAGTCAACATGTATCTGCATACTTTTTTAAATCGTGTTTTCTTGGTTCAATCACAGATTTTTTCAATTTGTTGTCATTCAATAAAAAATGTTTTTAGTAAGCGTAAAATATTTTTAGATAAGTTCTCAAGTTGTTCTGTTGATAGATGCTTCCTAGGTGCACTTCATTATTTCTAAAAGTGTTCTTTTAAGCCTCATCCTATGAACAATGGTCAATTTCAACACAATTGCTCCATATATTTAATTTTGGAATGTGAAAAAGATTCGGAGTTTTTAATCCAAGCAGAGGCATTGGCCCTTGTGCACTCCTGGGCCTCCTTTTATAAATCGTAACAGTTATAAAAAGTCAAATTTTGCCAAAAAAATCATTTACGAAAACATACCTTTTTAGTAAATCAAACGTTAGAAAAAACTTTTAATCATTTAACAAATCACCTAGGAAACTTGAAAGCACTAATCACAGAACACTGAATAATAAAAAGGAGCTTCCCGAAGTGCACTAGTGCTGAGGCATTCAAGAGCTATTGTTTGCAATATCTAATTAACTTTTTTTTATTTACTTTTATAAGCCACCTAAATGAATCTTATACACACATTTAAATGCGTTAGTAATTTTGATTGTCTGTTAAGTAAAAAATACTGATTATATTGCTCAACATGTATTTACAAAACATTTGATAATACTCAATCTTGTCCATTAAAATCCAAATAACAGGCATTTTTTAGTATGAACAAAAATATTCTCGAATTAGAAGATAAGAAAATTATGCTTGCCCAGTTATTCAGTTATCCCAGTTATCCTTGCAGGGGGCTTGAGAGTTAGAGATGCGAGCACGCACTTACCTTACACATGATTCCGAGAAGTACACTTGATCATAAAATGCATATAAAGTCTATTTTTGCCACGGCCCGAGTTGAAAACATGGTAAAGCAGCTAAAAAAAAGTGGCCCCTGTATTATTCCCTTCCCCTCCCAATACAGCCCATAATCCCTTTTTAAACTGCTTTTCTGGTCCCTTTATGGCGAAATTATTGCTTAAAAATGTGTTTTGACCACTCCTAAAAAACTTGATTTTTTGGAGGGGGGGGGGTTGTTACCGAGTAGCGTCAAAAAATTTTTTCCTTAAAAATTTCTGAAAATTTTGTCACCTTGGTCCTCCAAGCTGATTTTTTTTGTATTACCGAGGGGTGTTATTACCGAGTTTCGACCACTCCTAAAATCTTGATTTTTTAAGGAGGGGGGGGGGGTATAACCGAGTAGGTCTGATTTAGGGGGGGGGTGTTATTCCCGAGTAGCTTTTTGGGGGGGGTATTACCGAGTAGCGTCGAGGGATCACTATATAGAATTCATCTCTGCCTTATTTCTTTAGAAACCGACAAAGTCAGAACCAGGTGATCACTATATCGGGTGATCACTATATCGAGGTTTGACTGTATCTACCAGCGCAACAAGTTAAGAACTTAGCCAAATATTTTACGCTAGCTAAAAACACTGTTTATCACCGAAAAGTAAGAAAATATTGTAATTGAACAATGATAAAAAGAATTTGAAAAGTATGCAGCAACATGTAAATTGTATCATCGATAACAAAAATCATTTTTAATAACGACTCACAAGGGAACATATGGTAGTGACGATATAATTTGGAAAACCCCTATATACCATTCAATAGAGAATCGAAAATACTTATTTGACATAAAGATTCTTCTCTGCGTCAAATTCAATTTTGGGGTGAAAAATGTGTTTGAAGGTTGAGTAAAATTTTAGCCAAGTGAGTGTCATAATCATCAACAATAGATTCGTTGTCTTCTAATTCTTCGTAAACATCTGACAGTTGGGTTTTGACTCAATAACATCCTTTGTTGCTGCAATTGCCATAAAATCGTTGAGTTTAACAAAGTTTTCAACTGGACTGCCTTGTGAAAAGCTTTTATACTCTGTGTTACTGATTTTGCGTCTTTTTCCGGCAATTTGAAAGATCCCGATAAAAAGTGTTTTTCGGGTGCTCCAAAGTCATATTGTGTGTCAGAGCTAGGCAATTTGAAAGTTGACTTTTCAAGTGCTTGAAAATCAGATTCTCTTTCCAATCCATACATGATTAAAATGACTTTTTTATTTTTGTACACGGTGGATGCTTCTAGAGCTTTCCTTTCTTTTTCTTTCTCTGTTAAAGTTTTCCATTCAACATTAGCCAAACTCTTGTCTCCTGCAATGGATGCTTCCAAATCTCTAGCCTCTACGTAGATTTCTGTGAATTTTTGTTGTGCTACAATGAATTTTCGGATTGCTAATGTGGTAGCATAATCATAGAGCTTCACCAACGCAATGTATGAGTCTTTTCCATGAATAACAGGGTATTTACTAATTATTTCGTTTTGGTCTTGATTCACTTTTGTGTGAGGGTTCACACTAGAAGCTTGTTCAAATGTTGCTTTTTCGCGTGATATTCCTACTACTTTAGCCAATTCATTTTGCATCCATCATTTTTAGCCTATTTATATCAACGAAATGATTGTGTTCCAGTAAGTAGACTGCGAGAAACACTTTCCAATTCTGTTCATTACTAAATAAGCCTCTTGATTGCTGTCGATTCCAAGTTCAGCTAGTTTATTCATTTTCTTTTTGTTATCATTAAGTTGTTTTTGCATCCAAAAAAAGTTCATGTATTCATGCCTTTGTTCTGGTATCGCTTCCAATTCCAGCTCTTTCGCCAAGAAAATATTTCTTTGAACTTTTTAGCACTTTGTTTTTGTTGCGCAGTTTAAAATCGCCAAAATGTTGTAAAGCTTGGCATGTAGTTTCTTTACAGGCCAATAGTATTGATAGCATCTATCATCAATTTCTTTTTCCCAGCTATTTTCAGAGTATACAAAATATGGTTTTGTTTCACTGTGAAGGTATCTGTTATCATTATATTGTCTACAGTTAGACCATCTCCATTTATCCTCGTATATCGTTTTGATTTCAGCGATCCGAGCAATTTTTTGTTTGAAAATCTCTCAAATAGCTTATTTTATTCAAATCAAATGCTCTTGCATCAAAACACTTATCAATAGCCTGTTTAAATTCATCAACATTTTGGTACACACCTATTCCAAACTCAGACAAAATGTCTTTTTACTTCTATAAATAGGTAAAGAGTCAAGCGCTACAGCTTCTCTATCTTTGTCACTCATATCTTTCCACTCTAAAAATGAATATTCAGCAAGTCTCAACTTTTTGTCTTGTAATCTATCATAAACTTTTGAAAATTTCTCTTCTGGTATAATGAAAGTCTGTGCTGCTGAAATTAACTGAAGTTCATGAAATTTGGCAAGCATGTTTTGATTTATCTTGGCTGCTTTACTCAGGCAGTGTTTTTGAGTGCTTCAAAATCAGATTCTGTTTGTAAGCCATACATGACCAAGAATCGCTTTTCTGGCTGCATTCAATCAGTGATTTCAGAACCTCTGCGGTGTTTTCTTCTACAGTTTCCTGTTTTAGTCTATGGCCGTATCCAGATGTGTGGTTTGATTGTAAATATTTTCAAACTTTTGCTTAGCTACTATCACAGGCTGAGCTACTATGGCTGTAGCGTACTCATAAAGCCTTTCTACCACAAAATTTGCGTCTTTCCCATTGAAAACCTGATCTTCGCTGATGTCTTTGATGTGTGTTGGCCATTCCCTTATTATTTTTGCAAATTTCGCCAGCAATTGCGGTGAATTCTTCAGAATACTTAGGTCAAAAGTGTCGTGACTTCGGTCTGAAAGAAGACTTTGAAAAACACTTATCAATACCTTCTATGACTTTTTCAACATCTTCATTCAGATCAATGCCGAGTTCAGCTAGTTTTCGATCTTTTCTTGGTAGACGGGTAGCATATTCACAGCTTTTGTGATAATTCTTTTCTATTTGTGTTTTCATCTTCGGTTTAGGCAATAGTTCAATTCTAAACTTTTTGTCGAAATAAAAATTTCTTTGAACTTTTCAACATCTTTCTGTTGTGCCGCGAAAATTGCCAAAATATGATAAAGCCTAGCATATTTCTGTTTTTCAGACATGTCAAAGCATTAGTCTTAGCGACATTTGCAATTTTCGGAAGCAAATCTATGAAATGATCATATGATAATTGATATGTTCTTTATTGTATGCTAAAGGCCCTGGAGTGTAAAATAAATCAATAGCTTCTTTTATTCTGTCAATATTTTCTTTAACATCGATCCCATGCTCAGCCAAAATGTTGTTTTTACTTTTATAAATAGGTAAAGCCTCAAGTGCTACTTCTTTTTTCTCTACATCACTCATGTCCTTCCATTCCGAAAAACTTTTTACGACAGTTGAACAGATGATAAATAGTAACAAAATGGTTAGAAAAATTTGCAGGCATTATCTTCATGATCTAAAAATTTGTCTTTTGTAAAATACTTAGAAAAATCGACCTACTATAGTATAACCCCCCCCCCCAAAATCCGACCTTTTAAAAGTTAAGTAAAAAGTACCGTGTTAAAAAGTATTTATGTCCCAGACCCCGGAAAATGTGCGCAAACTCTTCATTAGTCACAACTTCCGTACGCTGACCTACCCCCAAGCCTAAGGGCTAATCCTAAACTTGTTGTTTGCAAGGGTAGTTTAGAGCATTTTTTAAAGATCGGATTTGGGGGGGGGGGTATTCTATAGTAGCGCCGAAAAATCCTTCAACAGTAACATTTTCAAATTTTTTGTTAAAACATGATACTGAGTGTGCATTACTTAGAATGTGAATCCAATTCGGAAAATCAATTCGCTTCAAATTCCTGAGCAAATTTTGAAATAAATCCGAGCAATGATGTTGATGATACACAGTCGTTGACCATTTTGGGGTACAGTCCGTTTGACCGTCACCATTTTGACCGTCAGCATAATTTGACCGTCACCATTTTGACCGTCACCATTTGACCGTCAGGAATTTTGACCGTCGTTTATATTTGACCGTCGTTTAAATTTGACCGTCACCATTTTGACCGTCAGCATAATTTGACCGTCACCATTTGACCGTCAGCATAATTTGACCGTCACCATTTGACCGTCAGCATAATTTGACCGTCACCATTTTTGACCGTCAGCATAATTTGACCGTCACCATTTTGACCGTCAGCATAATTTGACCGTCACCATTTTGACCGTCGTTTGAATGTGACCGTCGCTATTTTGTCACTGTTTTCTGGACTAATTCGGACATGCTGAAGATGGTTTGATAGTGGTAAAATGCCGTTTTGTAGGATATTTTTTTAGTTTTGGGCAGTAATTAATTTCGGTAAAATCAATTATTGCCTGAAACTCAAAAAATACTCGAGAAAAAGGCTTTTTACCTCTATCAAACCATCTTCAGGGTGCCCGAATCAGTTCAGAAAACAGGTTTTGGAACCCGAAACGTAAAAAAAATTTTATCCAAGTGGACGACCAGTTGGTTTCAATGGTCCAGACGCTGCTAATTCTTGATTATCAAAATCATTCGTTAGCGATAAATCAAAAATTTCTCGATTAAAACGTGATTTACCACTGTCAAACCATCTTCAGCATGCTCGAATCAGTGCAGAAAAAATTTTGGGACTCGAAAAGGAAAAAAAATTTGGTCCAAGTGGTCGACCACCTGGTTTACGACCAGTTGGTCTAAATTGGGGAGGAGTTGCTGTTTTGATTGAATAAGGATGTTATCTGTTCAAAAATTACTGACGGTCGAAATGGTGACGGTCAAAATAGTGACGGTCACATTCAAACGACGGTCAAAATGGCGACGGTCAAATTATGCTGACGGTCAAAGTGGCAACGGTCAAATTCAAACGACGGTCAAAATGGCGACGGTCAAATTATGCTGACGGTCAAAGTGGCAACGGTCACATTTAAATGACGGTCAATTTAAACGACGGTCAAATATAAACGACGGTCAAATTCCTGACGGTCAAATTGGTGACGGTCAAAAATGGTGACGGTCAAATTATGCTGACGGTCAAATGGTGACGTCAAACGGACTGTACCCCATTTTGAGTCCATACTCGATTTTTATAATAGTGACACAAAAATCAATCTGTACTCATTTTTTCTGCTGAATATTAAAGCGCTTCGAAGCATTTTAAGGCCGTTAACACATAGAAACATAATTTCAGTGTGTGATTTTTTTGAAACTGGGCCTACCATATGAAAATATCTGACATGCATATACTTATCAGGTTTTCAGAGTTACTGTCTAGTAATTCGCTTTCAGGTGTGTGTGCGTGTGCTCATCTCCACTCCAAGCCCCCTGCGCCTTTCGAAAGGGGCGCCGGAAGCTTGAAGTATGGATGCGTGCACTCACTTATAGTATACATGATTTCGAGCAAGACTCATGATTAAAAATGCATTAAAAAGTTTTTTTTCGTCTAGCTCCAGTGACTGAAACGGGTGAAAATACCGAAAAAATAGATAAAAACCATAAAAGCTACCGAGGCTAAAATTACCGAAACCATAGGGGGACCAAGGAAAATCAAAATTGTTTCAAGTGCATTTGCACACCTGAACTTACGGCATAAAATTGCTTTGCATTGCTTTGAATCAATTTTTAGATTTCCAGTTAAGTGCTCTGTGGTTGAAGAAACATTTCCAAAGACCTTCTCAAAAAATTCCATTCGTTTCAGTAGACTAGAATTTAAAAAAATTCTGTGACAGTAGACCACTTTAGATGAGCTTTTGTTCCCTATTGTTTTTTGAAATTTTCAAATTTTCGCAAAAGAGTCTCACGCTCATTAAAACGTGAAATTTTTTTATTGTCGGCAGCGGCGATAGTTTTTAAATTCAAATCTTCACAAAATATCGTATTTCCTCTAAAAGCGCCCTTCTTTTTCAAAACTGTGTTTTCGGCATTGTTTTTTTCACTGACTTTTCTAAAAACTTTCTCAGGCAAGTTATACCTAATTTGTAGCTCATGTCACTGGCTACAACTGAGCATAACTTGCTTGAGAAAGTTTTCGAAAAAATGGGTCAAAAGCGGAAGGCCACAAACACGATTTTTAACGGGAGGGTTGTGGGTTGTAAAAAAAATACGGTAACGAATAACTGATGATTCCGTAAAAGCCCAAGTGGGTACTTTTCTTAAAAAGTACAAGAAATTTTTCGAGGGGGGGGGGTGCACTTGGTATCTGTCATTGATTCATTTGAATGTGCTCAAAAGACAAATATTTACAAATTTACGCTTCTAATAGTCAAATTTATTAGATAGAAAATATCGAAAAAGAACCCTATAGTCATTTAACCAGCCAAATTTCCTGTTCTTGCTGTTGCTTCACCTGTTTTTAAACCTTTCCATAATATGCGTTAACGTCATCAATAAAGAATATTTCAAATGGTCATAAAATCAGGCTCTTATCTCTAGCTGGGCTCGATTTTTTAGCTTGTGTTCACTCTTATTTGAGCCTTGTGTTCATAGCTTTCGCACTCTGCATGCCTAGCCGAACAGCGCGAAAAAACAAATCCAATAGATGAATTTAGAAAAGACATTTGTTATTATCACTTTTTTGTCAGTCAGTGTCATGAATTTATTAGGTTGATTGGCAATTCATAGGTGCCTGGATACATAGCGACAAAGTCCGAAACTGATCTCCATGGCATATCCTATAGAGCGTGAGTTATTAAAAGGTCGACTGTAAGCACCTCGAGGGGGTTAGAGGTATGCCAGATTTAAAATGTCAGATATATTCTTAATATTCAATTTTCTGGCTGATACGTGACCATCGTTTTTCGCCCCACTACCTACCTCACCGGGTCATAGATGAATAATGGGTAAGCATTTTTGGGGCATATTTTTGGCAAATTTTTTTTGAATTTTTTTTTGTAAACATTATAAATTTGTCTTCAACTATAAAAAATCTTCGCTGCTGCGCTTGCCATAAAATCGACGAGTTCGGCAAGTTTTTAACTATATTGCCTTCTAAGAGGCTTTTATGGTCTGTTTTTTTTATTACAGCTTTGTTAGCCGATAATTTGGAAGGATTCGATAAAACTGGTTTTTTGAGTGCCTCAAAGCTAGATCGTGTGTAAAAGTTGTGCAATCCAAGAATTAACTTTCTCATTGCTTTCAAATCAGATCCTTCTTTCAAGGCATACATAATCAAAAATGATTATTCATAACCCGATAAGACATGTTTTCTGAGTGAAGTTAGATTCGAATTCGAAGTTAGATTTTGTGTCAAAGTTGTGCAATTTGAAAATTGACTTTTTCCATCACTTCAAAATCAGATTCTCTTTCTAAGCCATACATATCATGATTGGTTTTTTATTTCTGTACACGGTTAATGCTTTTATAGCTTCTCTCTTGTTCAGTTTTCATGTTTAAGGGCAGTTATAAGCAAATCGACCATGCTGACTTGAATCCAGTATCATTGCGGTTTTTTTGGCGAAATATTGAGTTTCACGTCAAAATTGATTTGGAATTTTTTTTTTGAGAGTCTTGCTAAACACTCCTCCTACCTCTTTTACCGTAGCTCAAAGCTTTTTTGGTGCAGTTTTTCTTGCTCTGTCAAATGATATACACTGACAAATAAAAAAATGACGTTATCACACTTTTTCAAATTTTCAACACTATTTTTTGAAAAAAAGATACAATTCTTTCTTTGAACTAAAATTTTTCACATTTAATTGTCATAAATACCTCGATGATACCTTATTTTCAAAGGCCATGTTCTGCGCTTTCGTTAGAGTTGAAAACCAGTAATATTAATTATTTAATTGGACGAGATCTGCCCCCTTGAATTTGGATACGCGAAAATCCTGAAATCAGGTTTTTTAAATAACTAATTTTGTGAAAATAAACCCATCTTGTGTCTGAGCAGTGGCTGGAAAATAGAGCACCAGTCTCTATTAAAACACCAAACTCTAATAGAGCATCACCCGCCAAGGAAAGTGGAAAAATAGAACATCATAATGTTCTATTAGAATAAATATGGTACATAAAAATAGTCTTGCTTTATGATTATACTACACATTAGCAGTCCAAACGGATAGCGACAGGGCAAAGCTTCACAAAACTCTACATTAAGGCTAGAAATTTGAAAGCACTCATCACAGTGAGCAAAAATTTGGCTAATGTTGAATGGAAACCTTAACAGAAGAAGAAAAATCAAAACTAAAGTTGCAGAAGCATTAACCGCGAACAAAATTTGAAAGGCAGTTTTGATCATGTGTGGCTTAGAAACAGAATCTGATTTTCAAGCAATGGAAAAGTCAATTTTCAAATTGCATGACTTTTACACTGTATCTAACTTCAAAACACTAAAAACACGTTCTATCTATTCAAAGTTGATCATTTCGACAATTGTTCAAGAAATAAACATCTTATTCAGCTGAGTCTCTATTAAAAATCATTTTTTTCATCAATAATAACTTGCGTTTCCAATAATAACGACACCACTCCCCTCCCTCGATATAATGTCGACCAAAAATGGACCGATTTTGGTCAGCTTTGATGAATGAACCCCCGATTCAACATAACATCCGCCCCCCCCTATATAACACCACCAAATGGCTGTCCCCAGGGGTGACGTTATATCCAAGTTCAACTGTATTATCAAATTTCATTTGAAGAGTTTTCACCAGGCAAGAAAATTAATATTTTTAGTCTGACTGACATAAAACCGGGGCTGGAAAAAGTAACAAAAGGGAGAATACACTTAAGGCCAAAAAGAAGAATGACAGTATCAACAGAAAAAAGCGAGAATTTTCTGACTAACTGACATCAAACTGACGAACTTGGACACAATTGTCCCATTATCTGACTAACTGAAATTCTGGAGCACAAAGAGCTGGTCTCTCTTCTCTTTTGGGAAAAAATATATTAGCGAATCGAATCCTCCTGAGCAAAATGCCGCACCCTATAAATTAAAGCTTAACACTGAATGCCAAAAAAGAAAATAAAAGAATTCTTTTTCTAAATTTGTCTTTCTGTATTGGCTTTTTGCACAGCTTGGCTAGGCAAGCAGATTGTGAAAGCTTCAAACATGAGGCTTAAATAAGAGGCAAGACCAAGCGAAAAAAACGAGCCCAACTAGAGATAAGATTCTCTTTTTTATGACCCTCAATATATATTGTTTATTGATGGCGTTGACTCTTATTTTCAAAGGCTTAAAAGCAGGAAAAACGAGGCAGATAAACAAATTTAGCAGAAAATTCGGTTGGTTATATGACTATATATTTTCTATGATATATTTTTCTATGAAAAAGTTGATAGTTAGAAAGTTTTTTTATCGAATGTATGCTAGGCAATCGAAATTGACTTTCAATTAAGGAAAAAAAATGAAAAAGTTCGTCTAAATATCGAAAATTTTGTCTTTTGAACACATTTAATCTAACCCAATAAATATTTTTTGTATTTCGCAATTATTCAGCACTAAAATGAAAAAATGCAAAAATTGGTTTAATCGGTTCAACCGTGGGTACTTTTCTCATTTAGGTCACACCATCAGTTTTATTTTTTGTCGTTGCTATTTGGACAGATTATATACATTTTATTATTCACAATTATACAATTTAACAATTTGAGACCATTTGGAGAACATAAGAGTGATAGCATCTCTTCGTTGAACTGACCACGTAAAGATGTCACCTCAAATTGAAGATATTGACATATATTTTAGTTCTGCAATTCCTCCATCTGTAAAGCCTTCATATGGTCTCAAATTGTTGAATTGTATAATTGTGAATAATGAAATGTATATAATCTGTCTAAATAGCAACGAGAAAAATAAAAATGAAAGTGTGACCGAACATGAAAAGTACCCAACATGATTTTAAAATTTTTCTATTATCAAGTGTCGGATCTCGTTATGCCCACGCTATCACAGATGGCGCTCGAGAATTCAGATAATGTTCCTACTCATTGATCTTATGTCAACTTGGTTTCTAATAAAAGTATGCCTAGAAATAAATTCGGCCCAATCCCTCAATGGGGCGGGGGGTTTTTTTTGCCTTGGCCCCCCCCCCCGTTGTGGTTGTTTGTGAGTTTTTGGCTAAGGCTCAGGCAGAAGTAGGCCAGCGTATGTTGAGACAAACATAATCATGAGTCTAAAATACGTTTGAGTCCGTCCTAACATACGCCAGCCAACCGTTGCCTAAGCCTAAAGCCTAAAAATCACAAAAAAAGAACAGCGAGACCAGGCAAAAAAACCCCCATTGAGGTGTGCAGTGTGCAGGGAGTTGACTGTATTCTTTTTTTAGCAAGTTCACGTAATCTAACGATTTTTATGGTGACTCTTTTGTAACTATTTGTAATTCTACATGTTCCTAAATTTTTCTAAATATCAGGGTGAAAAAATCAGAAAATGAATGTTGCACCCTGAATATTTATAGTGCTGATTTCATATGATTTCAGATCAAGCATATAGGGTGGTCTGAAAGCCTGAGAATTATTGCTAAAACTATTTTTCTCATTCTCTTACTTTCTATATTCGCTACAATTGTTGTGAAAAGTATATCAGAATGGCATGATATGAGTGATGATGACAAAGAAGTAGTGGCACTTGACTCCTTGCCAGTTTATAGAAGTAAAATAGCTATTTTAGCTGAGTATGGAGTAGATGTGAGCGACAATATTGAATCATTACAACATGGAATTCAAGTGTGTTTAATTCAGACCCTGTGGAATTGGATTTGAATAAGCTGAACAGTTCCGAAGATCTGCAACTAAAAATCGCTCGAATATTTGAAATTCCGACAGTCCAAGAAATGCAAACAAACAGACGAATACGTCAAGCAAAATATTTTTGAGTAAAAATAAAAAATTAGAAAAAAAATCTGAAGAATCCAAATACGAAGTATATTCTGAAAAAACTGGTAATGAAATAGACGGACAAGATCTAATATATATCAGATATTTTAAAAATATGTAAAAAGTAAATTTGCTAAGTTCCAGAAAATTTTGGCCATTTTAGCAGCACAACAAGAACAGAGTGTCGAGAAGTTTAAAGAAATTTTCATTTTGTTGAAAAAAACTGGAATTAGAAGTGATGCAAGATGAAAAATATGAAAACAATCACTTTTTTACAGAGCAAGAAATAAAAGACAGAGAGGTAAAAAAACAAAACTTGTTAGTCATATACCTGACTACATAAGCAAAATTAAGCAACTAGATGAACTAGGCATTGATAGCAATGCTGACGTTGATGAATTATAAGTCACATAGAAATTTGTTTCGAACATTCTTCTAACAGACCAAAGTATGACTCATTTAGTCTGAAAAAGCTGAAAAATACTAAATTGAAATTGAATTTTTTAAAATATTAGATAAATCGCGAAACAAAATTCACCAAAAGTTGGGACTTGTTAAAATGGTAGATAATTTGCGAATAACAGGCAACAAAGCACTTCAAAAAAAGTTTGAAATGAGCATACGGAAACAAAACGGATTAGCGAAGACTTTGTATTTTATGGAAAAGATACATACATTGCGAGGCAGGATCTCTACGACTATGCTACAACAGTAGCAGCCAAGCATGCGATTGAGTCACAGCAAAAATTTAAAATTCTTTTTATAGAAACTAAAGATTTAGAAGGATCTATTACATTGGACGAGAATTCACCTGCTTATAAATGGAAAAACTTGACACAGGAAGAAAAAACAGCAAAAGCTATAGAAGCATTAGCCGAATACAAAAATAAAAAGGCAGTTTTGATTATGTATGGGCTAGAAAAAGAATCAGATTTTGAAGCACTTGAAAAGTCAGTTTTTAAAATGCATAATTTAGAAACAGAATCTGACTTTGAAGCACTCAAAAATCAGTATTTATCAAATTTTTCCGAATTACCTAAAAAAGAACCTCTGAAAAGTGAGACAGGATTTTTGAATGGAAGTCAAGTTGAAAAAGTTGCTAAATTCAACGACCTTTTGTCGATTCTAGTAGCTCAAAATGTTATGAAGCAGAAGATAAATTTGCAATAATTTACAGACAATTAAAATTGTACAAATCATGTGTTACAGAATACTCTGCTGAGGAAATGCGTGAAATAAACATTCTTTCTTAACCAGAATAAATGACGTATGATGTAATTTACATATTTACATGCTTTTCTGTTTATGCTTGCTTCGTAAAACATAAATAAATGATTGTCTGAGATATTTTCAAACAATGATTAAATGGCTTTGTTTTTCTCAGACCTTGTTTTCAGTGCTGTAAATCTCGGCACCGGCTAAACTTCAGGCGCCTGTTTCTACGGGTTATGAATTTTAACAATCTCGTCACTGAATATTATTAGGTAGCTCAGACATCGGTACCAAGGAGCGGCGAGAACGGCACGGCGGAAAATTGCGCGCCGATTTTTTTCTATCAGTCAAAGAAGCAAGAATTTAAATAATTTTTTCAAAATCTCTATATAGTATTTGGCATGTGTGGGTGGGTGTTCGACACTTTTGTGTTCAAGTTGGATTTTCGGCCAATTTTTGTAAAATTAAATCGGATATCTTTCAGAAACCTGGAATTCAATATCTTAGCTATCTTTTTAGTACAAAAGACTAAATTGAGTAGGCTCCAAAAAAAGTTTTCAAGTTCCTCCAAATCAGAGATTACGGATTTCAGCCTGGATTTCAGGTGGATTTCGTGTTTAAGTTGGATTTTCGGCCAATTTTTGTAAAATTAAATCGGATATCTTTTCGAAACCTGGAATTCATATCTTAGCTATCTTTTTAGTACAAAAGACTAAAATTGAGTAGGTTCCAAAAAATAGTTTTCAAGCTCCTCCAAATCGGAGATGGTGGATTTCAGCCTGGATTTTAGGTGGATTTCGTGTTCAAGTTGGATTTTCTGCCAATTTTTTGTGAAATTATACCGGATATCTTTTCGGAAGCCTGAAATTCAATATCTTAGATATCTTTTAAGTACAAAACCCGATAATTGAATAGGCTTCAATAAAAGGTTTCAAGTCCCTCCAAATAAGAAGTGTGGATTTAACCTGGATTTTGGTGGATTTTAATGCTCGAGCCCGGGAAGGGGGTATCTAGGAAGAGGGTGGCAAGGAGGGTGCTACTCAGTAGGTGGGAAGCAGGAGAGAGATACACAGGAGGAAGTTAGCCAGGAGCAGGGTAGGTAGGAAGTGATACCCAAAAAGAGGGTAGACAGTAGGAAGATGGCCAAGAGGACGGTAACCAGGAGAGGGTAGGCAGGAGTGGAGTACCAAGAATGACGGCAGCTAGGAGGAGGGTGATCTAGAGGAGGGTAGCCAGAAGGAGGGTAGTCAGTAGGAAGGTGGCCAAGAGGACGGTAACCAGGAGGAGGTAGGCAGGAGTGGAGTACAAGAAGGAAAGCAGCCAGGAGAGGGTATATAGGAAAATTTACCCAGGAGAGGGCTACCCAATAGGAGGAAGGCCAGTAGGGAGTTATCCAGGAAGAGGGTAGCCAGGAGGACGGTTAACCAGAAAAGGGGTAGCCAGGTAAGGGTATGTGATCGATTATTATTTATGTAATTTTTAAAATTTGATAGTGGCGCCGATAGGCGCCTTGTGCCCCTAGTGATGATACTATTAGGTAGCTCTAAGATTCTAGTTTCTTATAAGGCATCATTCGTTGAAACATCCTTAAGAAATGTGGTCCAAAAAACTAAAAGTATGAAAGAAAACAGAAAAAGTGATTATTTTCTGATTTGTTCCATACTTTTAGTTTTCGAGTTAATATAATGAAGTGTGATGGTACCTGACCGTCCAGTTCTTAAAAGGTAGAAGTCCTGTCCTTAATCATTTGGACTCTGCAGCCATTTTTGATCCATTTCTTCTGCAGTCGGGCCATTACTTCAAACGGTTTTCGACCTCATTCTCCAGGACTTGCCGAATCCTATGCTCATTCACTGTTAAACCAAAGATTAGCTGAAGTTGATTTCACTCTAGGTCACAGTTGCAGATTTTTACACAACTTACTTTTGAAACGCCCTACTCTGGTCTTGTTGGGTCCTCTTAACCGGTTTCAGACACTTTGTCAGCGAATTTGGCATTTTTCCTCTTGTTTCTTCTCGATTAAACCACTTTCCATGCTTTACGTTGAAGAAATAATTGTTTGATCGGAATAATCGGAATCCTTGCCACACTTGGGACCAGACTGTCGTGAACAAAAAGTAAAAGGCTTTGAAATTTCTGTTAAAACAGGCTTCGAATCGTCCTTTTTAAAAAGATTTGTCCTTTTTTTGACACCTTAATTTTTTTTTGAAAATTCAGTCAAAATTTTTTTTATCGCTTCAAAATCGCAAAAAGCACTGAATAAAATGACCCCTTTTACTTCGAAAACTGTCAAAATGTCCTTTTTTACCCAAATGTCTTTTTTTTGAAATTTTTCATTCGATGCCCTGGGTTAAAAAAACCTTCGGACCCAAGGCGGGAACGTACTTTTTTGTCATTACGTTAACGGGAGAGTCGATTGCCCATGGAACAGTTGAAATTTCAAACCCACAACCTGACCTTGGCCTTCGGTCTCCCAAAAATTTTCAGAAAAAATTGTCTTCTCATTGACATGATTGAGATCTTGCCGAGTTCTTGTGTCCAATTTGTCTCAAACAAAACCGGAGACCAGATAGAGGAGTAAATTTGCTGCATTTTGGTACCAAGGACGTATACAAAAATACAAATTTAGAGTGTCTTATACAAAAGTTAGATGGAAAACGCAAAAACTCCTATTTTTACTCGAGAAAATGCCAGTTCTTTGCTTCAACTGGTCTCTAGTTCCTAAAATAACATTTTCACGAAATTCGGCTTAATTATTCTTGTAGCTGAATTCCTAGACTTTCTTTCGGTGCATGGAACATCCTGAAAAGACGACTTTTCTAGATTTTTTGACGGAATTAAATTTGGTATAATTTTCAGGTATGATGAGGACTCGCAATTCAAGCTATCTAAGAAGCAGAGCAGGACAGAAATCAAGAATCAATGAGTCAAGCGGTCCAAAAGCAACAGGTTTCAGCCTGTTTAACATGCTGGCATTTGTACCTCTTCTGTGATCACGCTTATTTTTCACTTTAGCAAACTGCGCATAAGACTGTGCCGAAAAAGCTCCGAAAAAGTCTGTAGGTGTCAAGACAGATGCTCGTGCCGGAGCTGATGGTGAAATTAAGAAAGCGCGTCGCTATCATCCTGGCACTGTTTCTCTTCGTGAGATCCGCTGCTATCAGAATTCGACTGATTTGGTGCTCCGTAAGCTTCCGCTCCAGCGAGCTGTCCGTGAAATTGCGCAAGAGTGCGAGACAGTTCTTTGATATCAGTACGTTCCATTTTGCGACTCCGGATATGTCCTTTGATGAGCTATTTGTTTTTAAGACGTCTGCCGTTCTTTCTCTTCAGGAAACCGCAGAAATGTATTTGACGTGCCTCTTCGAAGACAGCAATTTGTGTGCCATCCATGCCAAGCGGGTTACCGTCATGTGCAAGGATCTTCAGCTGGCTCGTCGTCTTCGTGGTCAACTACATGCTGAGGCTTTGGAATAAATCGCAACACAATCGTTACCCAGTCATACTCTTTACAACTACTCCAAAGGTTCTTCTAAGAACCACTTTGTTTTTGTCTTTCTCACAAGTTGTTCTGAATAAACGTATTTATTCTGTAGTTTTTGTATCCATATTCTTACTTTCTCTGTGTTATCAGGTGAGGTAGTCAAGTGGATTGTCAGGATTATGTTATAGTAAACGGGATTTAGATCATTTCTCTTTTTTCGGTCAAAAGACATATATTTTTAGTGTTTTTGCATTTTTAACAAATTGTGAAAGTGCAAAAATCTTTGATTCGTAAGGTTTGAGATGTTGAAGTTTTAAATGAAGCTGATTACGTTTTTAACTAGAGATGGGCATTTGCCTTTACCTAATGCCAATATTTTTGGTCCTCCCCAGACCCAATACCAACATTTCAAAGTTGTGGACCTCAATATATTGCCCAACACCAATATTTTTTCAAAAGTCTATTTGCTCACCAAAACATAAAAAAATACTGATTCAGTCTAATAGAAACTCATGTTACGGACAAGCAAGATTTTGAAAAAGGCATACGATGTAATTTCTAGACAAAAAATCTTTTGGAGTAAAAGACCGTGTGCTTTTTGCAAAAAAGGTACGTTTCGGTGAAGAAAAGACAAAAAATTTAAAAGGCGCATAAAAACGGCAATTTAATCTTGGCGTTTTGTTTGAGTTGAACTACAAGGAAATTCAAATTTTGAAAGGGTGTGATACAGATACAGGTTAACTAAGTCATCCACGACATAATTTTTTTTGAGAAACAGAGACTATGCTGCAAAAAAATGTTTATTTTTTGCTCATTTTGGATTCATAGTTTGCTTCACTTGATTTTGCTTCTTGTAATTTTTTGTAAACACTTGCAAATTTGTATTCTGCTTCCGCAACTTTGAGTGCTTCTGAAATGGACAGCAGATCGTTGAATTTAGCAATGTTTTCAACTTCACTGCCGTTTAAAAAACTTTCGTGATCCTCCTTTATTGACAGATTTTCAAAACTAGAAATCAATGTTTTCCGTTTTTCAGTGCTTGAGTATGCGATTTTGCTTCCAAACCATGCAATTTTGAAAGTGACATTTTAAGTGCTTGAAAATCAGATTCTGTTTCTAAGCCATACATTATTAAAATTGACTTTTTATTTTTGTATTCCGCCAGTGCTTCTGAAATTTTTGTTTCTTTTTCTTGCTCACTCAAGTGCTTCCATTCCACATTAACCGATTTTTTTTTCACTGTAATAGATGCTTCCAAATCTCTAGTTTGTAAGTAGAGTTTTGTGAACCTCTGCTGTGCTGCCATCACATGGTGGGCTGCTAGTGTTGTAGCATAATCATGAAGCAAGGATAACGCAACGTATGTGGCTTTCCCTTTAAGAATAGGATATTTGCCAATAACTTTGGTTTTATTGTTCACTTCAGCATGGCTGTCTATAATAACAGTTTGTTCGACTGGCACTACTTTTCGCGATACGCCTATTATTTTAGCAAAATCAGATTTCATTTTTTCTTGATATCTTGCCATATTTATATTGAGAGAGTCATTTATTTTTGAGAAACTAGACCGTGAGACCGTGAAACTAGACCGTTACTCTAATAGAAACCCTGTGGAGTTACTATATTCCGATCTCCTGAAAATCTTGAAATTTTCAATCGAAAATGGCCTCCGCTCTGAAATCTTAGTCAAAAGGGGAGGTTTACGGGGGGGGAGCTTTACCAGATCCAAGGGTATACTGGACTATGTCAATGGTCTTTTTCAGCTATATCCTTCTAGTCCGCAAGACTTGACTTATAGTGAAGAAAATCCAAAATTAGCATACACTAGGTTTAAGAAATGCACATAATCTTGTTCAAAATAGTCAGGAAACACAATGACCCAAAAAGAAAAACTGGCTTAAAAAAGAGCTACTAAGGCCTTTCATGGACTTTTAAATTACAAAAAACGTCTTTTGAGAGACAATGAAATAGCGCGAAACGTAAAAGAAATATAAAATAAATGAGCTATTTTTCATTTATATAATTTGCTTCGAAGCAAGTACGCTAAACATGACAGCGAATACATTTTGTCTGTTGTACAAACCTTGTATATACGAAAAATTTTTACTTTGATATCTAATGTTTCTTTCATACATCTAAAATCAAAAAACTTGAAAGATGGAAAAGGTGCAAAAAGCACAGTGGCACTGTCTTCCATACTTGTCGCTGTACACACATCATTTGCTGTTCTATTGATCAAACAGGCTTATTTTTAGGTTTTTTTTCGTAGAAAAAGTATGAAATAGCAAAACCAATTTTCATTTCATTCTGAATAAATCTTTAAAAAAAGGCACTTGTTCACTTGGGGGGGGCATTTTATAATCGTCGAAAACTGATGTTTAAACGTCTCCTAAGTAATTTTTTTGTGCTAAAAACGATAAAAAGGATGTTTTTTTACACTTTCCTACGTAAAATTGATTTTTTGGAGAATTTTTTTTTTGACCGAAATGTGACTTTTTTCCTTGGGGACCAAGTAAACCAGTACCTTTATGATTAATGAAAGGCAGTTGAGAGTTATGATTTGAACATAGTTTCGTTAACTGGGCCTACCGCATAAAAAAAACTCTGGTATGCATACCTTTTTATGCATCCAGAGTCACTTTCAAGTGATTTGCGTCTAAGTATGTGGGTGTGTGCATCTCAACTCCAAGCCCCTCCATGCATCCAGAGTCACTTTCGAGTGATTTGTGTCTAAGGTAAGTGGGTGTGTGCATCTCAACTTCAAGCCCCATCCATGCATCCAGAGTCACTTTCGAGTGATTTGTGTCTAAGGTATGTGGTGTGCGCATCTCAACTCCAAGTCACCTCCATGCATCCAGAGTCACTTTCAAGTGATTTGTGTCTAAGGTATGTGGGTGTGCGCATCTCAACTCCAAGTCACCTCCATGCATCCAGAGTCACTTTCGAGTGATTTGTGTCTAAGGTATGTGGGTGTGCGCATCTCAACTCCAAGTCACCTCCATGCATCCAGAGTCACTTTCGAGTGATTTGTGTCTAAGGTATGTGGGTGTGTGCATCTCAACCCAAGCCCCCTCCATGCATCAGAGTCACTTTCGAGTGATTTGTGTCTAAGGTATGTGGGTGTGCGCATCTCAACTCCAAGTCACCTCCATGCATCCAGAGTCACTTTCGAGTGATTTGTGTCTAAGGTATGTGGGTGTGTGCATCTCAACTCCAAGCCCCTCCATGCATCCAGAGTCACTTTCGAGTGATTTGTGTCTAAGGTAAGTGGGTGTGTGCATCTCAACTTCAAGCCCCATCCATGCATCCAGAGTCACTTTCGAGTGATTTGTGTCTAAGGTATGTGGGTGTGCGCATCTCAACTCCAAGTCACCTCCATGCATCCAGAGTCACTTTCAAGTGATTTGTGTCTAAGTATGTGGGTGTGCGCATCTCAACTCCAAGCCCCCTCCATGCATCCAGAGTCACTTTCGAGTGATTTGTGTCTAAGGTATGTGGGTGTGCGCATCTCAACTCCAAGTCACCTCCATGCATCCAGAGTCACTTTCGAGTGATTTGTGTCTAAGGTATGTGGGTGTGCGCATCTCAACTCCAAGCCCCCTCCATGCATCCAGAGTCACTTTCGAGTGATTTGTGTCTAAGGTATGTGGGGTGCGCATCTCAACTCCAAGTCACCTCCATGCATCCAGAGTCACTTTCGAGTGATTTGTGTCTAAGGTATGTGGGTGTGTGCATCTCAACCCCAAGCCCCTCCATGCATCCAGAGTCACTTTCAAGTGATTTGCGTCTAAGGTATGTGGTGTGTGCATCTCAACCCCAAGCCACCAAGCCCCCTGCGCCCCCGAAGGGTCGCAGAGGGCTTGGTTGGTTAGAGATGCGCACACTCACTTACCTTAGACATAATTCCGAGCAAGACTCTTGAACAAAAATGCATTTAGAGGCTCTTTTTGCCCAGCTCCAATGACCGAAATGAGGTATAATACCCTAATATAAGATGCTTTGCCTTGGTCCCCAAGGAAAAAAGTCACATTTCGGTCAAAAAAAAAATTCTCCAAAAAATTAATTTTTACGTAGGAAAGTGTAAAAAAACAACCTTTTTATCGTTTTTAGTACATAAAAATTACTTAGGAGACGTTTAAACATGAGTTTTCGACGATTATAAAATGTTGGCACTGGAAAAGTTTTTTTAACAGGTTATAATTTTCGCTGATTTATTGGTAAATCACTTATTTCTGATGGAAAATGCTGACAAGAAATAAAATACGCTGATTTGCTGATTTTTCTTGATTTTTCAAATATTCGATGTTTTTTGCTGATTTTTGGAATATTCGCAAACTTTTGCCAATTTTCCGCTCAGTTTTTCTATTTACTGTCTAATTTCGGATTTTTTTTATCAAAAAACGTATTTTTGTTTCCTTCAACGATTTCCGTAAAATCGTTGGATAAAGTGGTGGAAGAGATATATACTAAATCTTCTTTAGTTTTCGGTAAATCACGAACATTTTAGGTATTTATATAAAACTACGATTAGTCAGACTTACCGTATTTACTCTAATTTGAGCCTTGTGGTTGAAATTTTCAACCCCTCTCTTTGGGGAGGGGCTTAAATTAAAGGAAGGAAGCTTAAATTATTTAACCCGATTTATCCCAACAAAAGTCAACAAACAAAGACCCTTTATTCCGGAACTGAAAATACAATAAAAACAATTTCAGAAACACAAATCAAAAATTTCTCGTTGTGAAACGCACCATAATTTTAAACTTTTAATTTTTGTCACTATTTTGGCTATGTATTATTGTTGGCCCGGAATTTTATTGAGTCATAACCGTGATTCCCAAATATTTTCGTAACTTTCGAAATTTTCAGAAAATCCTTGGTGTCATTCAACAGAATATTAAATTCTATGTTAGAAGAAATGAAAGTACTGTGTAAATGGTTATTCACCCCATTCACCTTCCACATAATACTAAAAAATTTTGGCCTTGGTCCACCAAGCTTATTTTCATCCTAAATATTAGTTATGTATAAATTTAGGCTTAGGCTTAGCAATGCTGGACCAGCGTACGTTGGGAAGACCTCGAGAAGGATCCTTAAAGCTTACAAAAGTATTTAAATTAAATGGGGGAGCGAGGCTAAAATTAGAAGGGGCTTAAAAATTTCAACATTCCTGTTTGGGGGAGGGGCGGGCTTAAATTATAGGGGGGTGAGTTTAAATTCAGAGGGGGCTTAAATCAGATTAAATACGGTATTTGCAGATCGGCCCGCGCTTTGGTGGATCAGCCAAGTATCGACTTACCGTCAAGGCTAATTGAAAGGTCGATGATATATCTTGTACAGGGCATTCTGGCTCTGCCATTTTGCCCAGGGAACTTTGGCTGTGAGATTACGATTAAAAAACCTGAAAGGCCAATTAGAGGGTAAATGGCATATTTTGGCCGGTTACGAAGCGAAATTACTCACGCAAAATGGCGTAGCTACCATATTAAACGATAAGGTGGGTAGGTGCCTCACAGGCGCCTTTAATAAACTTTTTTCGTGTGATCACGATTCTAGTGACAAATACCACTGGTATTTCCCAGCCAATGCCTTTTCTCACAACACCCTTCCCCTTCCCGATTTTAAACTTGAAAAGGCAAAATCTCATATTTTTTCACAGCGTAACTCAGATCTAAATTTGAAAGGTCCTTTGCCGTCAACAGGGCTCTCCATTAAGTTCAAACTTGCGCAATAAAACATTTCTCAGAAAAAAATATGAGTGACACAACGGGACTACTCATAAAATTCTCCTATTAAACTATCGATTTTCCGGTACGTGACATTCTGATGCCACGCCGTTTTGATGCCAGGACATTTTGATGCTGGACATTTTGATGCCGGCCGTATTGATGCCAGGACATTTTAATGCCGCACCGAATCAGTCCTACCATACGAAAATGTTTTATATATTCACATTTGAAGCTCGAAAAGGCGAAACTATGCGCTAAACGGCTAATGCTTGGTCGCTTCGCGTCCAAGACCAGTATAATCCGGATTGCAAGAGATAAAAAGTAAAAAAATCGGTGTCCGGGTGGTCTTGGCTTAAAAAACCAAAAGTAAGCCTAAAATCGGGATTTTGGTATTTTGAATCCGAATTATCCACCCGATTACCTACATAAGATTTCGGGCTTCGGATTAAAAGCTGATTTGGCAGACAATTTCACGTATGAACAAATTATTTGTTTTTCACTTCGACTAACATTTGTATCCGATTGTATCCGATTTGGATATCCACCTGATCAATGCATCCTCACTCGGTACCGGCCTGTAGGGTGGGAAATGGGCCCCGGGCGGAACCCACACCTATTTCAGTGTTTGGCTGGGTGAGATACCGTATTTCCTGTAATAGGGTTGCCGGCAGTCCTGTCAGTTTCGTATGGTAGGACAAATTCGGTGCAGCATTAAAATGTCCCGGCATTAAAACGGCCGGCATCAAAATGTCCGCGGCATCAAAATTGGTGTGTCTGTCGATTTTCAACTTCAAGGGGTGAAAAACACACTTTTTACAGCATACCCCAGATACAAGTTCAAAAGGTCCTCGGCTGTTAAAAAGGCTTTCCGAGCAGTACAAAGTTGCGAAATAAATTATTTCTCAAAAAAATTATAACTTATAGCATAACGAGACCACTCAAATGGCGACACACACACAGCCAACCCAGATACTATATACAGATTTTATTAAAATTGATAATATCAAGAAAAGACTTTAGTTACAAACCACAACGTACAATTTGATAAGATCATAAATATTAGGTCGTGTCAAAAGTTCGGTCGGTTTATTTTAAAAGCAATATTTGTGGCGTTGTGTTTTTACCATAGATCTTTTTAACATTTTTCAAAAGTTTACCACTCATTTTGTAGCTTAGAATCTTGGCTATAAAACGAGTTGTAAACTTTTGAAAAATGTTAAAAAAGTCTATGGTAAAAACACAACGCCACAAATATTGCTTTTGAAATAAAACGACCGAACTTTTGACACGACCTAATAGCTATTATGCCAATAGATGATTTTTAGACAATGGTCTTATTTAGATTTTGAGCATTCAGAAGTGAGCACATTTTTAGGCATTATGCCGATAAAAAATTTAGAGTAGAGATTGGAGTTTAGAACAATGGTCCACTTTTTGTTGTGCTGCTACTATTCCCACCGCCGGTCATTGCTGTTAAGTAGGAAGGTGGTAGAGGTACGGGGCTGGCTGCTGGATCTGCTTTTTTACCTAGTGTCCACACAAATAGGGTACTGTAGCTCTTTGGTTGTTGAGGAGGTCATTCCTAAAGCAAATTTTTTCATAATTTTATGTTTGTAGTAATTTACTGGTTATAAATAAAAAAACTTTGTTTTTTTAAACCGACCTGATTTTTTTTGCAGATTCTAATTTAGCGCGAAGCACTAAACAAGTTGGTATAAAAACATTACGGCTCGAAGGTTGAGGGCGTGGAGATGGAAAATTATGGCCATTTAAATTTTTCATCTCATTCGCCCACAAACATTTTTGTTTCTTAGGAACAAATAAACCATGCTTTCCAAACCGAAATTGCGTGCTGAAAACGCTTTGTGAACACCAAAATCTTTTTTTGACTAACCAGAGTCTCAGTACTCTGGAAAGATACCCACTCCAAAGTGGTGGACCCCAAAGTTTGGGAATCATTATGATTCAGCAATAAAACAGTTGCATCTTAACCCAAAATGGTGCCCTGAGTAAGTTAGTAAAAATTAAAAGTTGGTTTTTTGTAGCTAAATTTTCAGGCAGTACTCAAGTCATCCAGCTGGACGTCTACCTTGAGGATGGGGGACTCCATGTTTTCCGAATGTGTTAATCAGACAAAGCCAGGTTTTGCTCTTTACAAATCGTTTTAGGCACCTACTTTTGCACCCACCTTTGCATCCCTTTTTAAAACAACTCCCCAAATTTTGGGGTCGACTACTTTGTAGTGGGTACCTGCCCAGAGTATTAAGATTCTGGTTAGTCAGAACAGGTTTTTGGTCTTCACAAACCGTTTTTAGCACGCCATTTCGGTTCGGATAGCATGGTTTATTTGTTCCTAAGAAATAAAAAAAAAGGTGGGCGAATTTACCTTGGGGCGAATTCACCGTGTGCGAATTTACCTAGAGCCGTTAAAAAAATGCTTCTAAGTGACGTTTATGTAAAAAAAGGATAAAGACTAAGGTGCTAGTGTGGAATCTGGTGCAACTTTTGCCTTGGTCCGCCAACCCCCCCCCCCCTGTAGTTTTCAATGCTATTATAATTTTTATTTATTTTTCATCAATCACCATCATGACATTAAAAAAACGAAATGGGTACTAAGGCGAAATATGGAAAATCCACAGGGCGACCAAGGTAAAATTTGCACCAGATTCTGCACCAGCGCCAAAATTAGCTTTTCTCACACACCAAAACACCAAAGTTACCGTATTTACTCTATTTTTTTACGCCCCCTGTTTGATGAAGGCCCTCTTTTTGAACTAGTTTTTAGAATAAAAGATTTTTTGATTTACAATTTTAGAATTTTTTAGAGTTGAGATTCTCAACTTGAGAAAAGAGCTTTTTATACAATTTTTAACTGACTTTTTTGTATGAGAGTGTCAGAAACCTTTTTTTTAGTTTTCAGCTTATAAAATTTGCTTATGAGTTGTTAAAAGAGGGAGAAAAGAACTTTTAGGTTCGAAAAAGTGGCCTCGGTGGCGCAGTGCGTAAGCGTTTGGGTTTTTCCAGAATGGTGTGCAGGTTTGATCCCACTGGTGGCATGCTATTTTTGGATGGTTTGACCAGCTTTAGAGGTAATCAGACTTTTTTGATACCAGATTTGGAATCAGTGACCCAAATTACTCCTAAAACTGGTCAAACAAGTCAAAAAAGTAAAGTGCACTCATGCGGAATCAAACTTGAGCCCTCTTTCAGGGCCATGAAACACAAACGCTTATGCACTGCGCGACCGAAGCCACTTTTTCAAATTTAAATGGCTTCTCTCTCTGTCTTAAAAAACCATATATTATTATGAAAATCGAACTACCCTAAGAAAAAAAGTGCCAATGCCAATGAGAAAAGTGTCAAGCTATATAAAGGATTGCAATAATAATGTCTTTAAAGGACCATGAAACTTGATAAGCACAGCAATTTGGAAATTTTGAATTCGCGCGGGACCACCCTAATTTTGTCAATAATGTTTTCGAATTGTTTTTTGTTTGCATGTAAAATTTTTTCAAAATATAGAACCATCTACTAGTCGAGCCCAACGTTGCCCGACAATGCCAGATCGGACGACTCATCCTACTTACACTGCACCATAACAACTTATATGAGTCTGTGTTAAAAATTTACTCATAAATGGTGTTCAAATTTTCAATGCACACAAAAAAAATTAATTCAAAAACATTATTGACAAAATTAGGGTGTTCCCGCGCGAATTCGAATTCCGCAAATTGCTGTGCTTATCAAGTTTCATGGTCCTTTAATGAATTTTTAATTTAAAAAAAAACCTAATATATTGTAGCCAAGGCCGGAAAGCGTGTTGAGCACAATAGTTGGTGAATTTTCTGTCACATATTTGATTTCGCCGGAAAAGAAGGGTCTTGGAGGTTTTAGCTTGACATCCAAGGCGTTATCTATGTCTCTGTTTGTAGAACTCAATTTTGTGGGACCTTTCCATAGTGATTTTGCTGAAACTAACACGAAATCCATTAGAATATACGATCTCCTGCGACACTTCTTTTAAATAATATCTATGTAATTTGTCAAACAGGAATTTGCGTTGGCTATTATCAAAAGGTTCTCTGCAGGACATTTTGTTGTTTGAACAATATTTTTGGAAAATCAAAAAAAACATGAGACTAAATCAAAGTTTAATTTGCCGACGGCAAAATTACAAAGCTAGTGCCTATTTCGAATAATGCTAATTCTAAAGAAACTAGAAGACCACCTAAAACGTTGTAGCCTGTGCAGGTCCCTTTAACCATGAAACTGCTGCCTAATAGTGCTGGCTTGATAAATTTGCAGTAAAGATACTACAATAACAGGAATCACCTTAAAAGTAAATACTGAAAAAGAGAAAAAAAGCAAGGCTTTAAAATCCCTAACCAAATACGAAAATAAAAAGTCGATTTTGATTATGTATGGTTTAGAGACAGAATCTGATTTCAAAGCACTGAAAGAACACTTGCTAGATGAAAAAAAAAGAGTCTGGACTTGTCAAATTTCACGAGCTTCAGTTAATTTCAGCAGCCAAAAATGCTATTTTAGCAGAAGAAAAGCTTGCGAAAATAGCTGTTAGATTGCAATATCTGAAATTGAGTCTTGCTGATGATCCATTTTTGGTCTGGAATTATTTATGGGATGAAGACAAAGAAATAGTAGCACTGGAATCTTTGTCTGTCTATCGAAATAAAAAAGAAATTTTGACTAAGTATATAATAGATGCCAACCAAAATCTTGACGAATTTAAATGGGCTATACAGTCTACTCTCGGTTATCCGACACCCCTAAGGGCCGGCCCTTAGGTGTCGGATAACCGAGAGTGTCGTATAACCGAAGCGTCGGATAACCGAGAGAAGGAATCCATAACAAGGCCAACCTGTCGGTTAACCGAGAGTTTTCTTTTATTCATCAAACAAAATGAAGAATTCATAATACAACCAAACAATTTATAACAAAATATTGATAACATTCAAATATCAAACGAGAAGTAATCAGTTAGTTTCTTTTGAGTTGTATTCTTCGCTCAGAGCTGGTAGAACGCTTCGTCCAGAGTATCACTGCATTTGAGAATGGACAGATCTGCGAAATTCTTTTCTGTGTAGCGGCGAACAATTTCCATGGCTTTGAGAGCTTCGATGCTGGTGATTGGCGGCTCGACTGGATCGACGTCTTCTACGTCCACATCCATGGTTTCACTGTCGGCCAGCTGGCTGTTGTTTGCTGCTATTTCCTCCACAATATCCTCCAGAGTTTGCGCGCCGTCTAAAGCCACAAGAATATATACCAAAGCATGGATAGATCCCAATGATAAAAACAAACCTGTGACCACTTCGTCATCAATGTGCAAGTAGTCTTCCATCTCTCCCTCTTCGAAGTCGCCAAGGTCTTGAAGTCGCGCCCATGTCAGCAGCAGTTCATCCACAGCGTCGTCATCTTCTTCAGCTGGAGGGACGTCATCAATTTTGAAAGCAGCGTGTCGGAAGCAGTTGGCAATGGTTGACGACTTGACTTCTCCCCAAGACTTTCGGAGGCAGTGAAGCGCATTCAGCAGATTGAAGAGGAAGTCTTGTTTGGAGTCGATGGCCTTGATGCGATCCCTGAGCAAGAAACGACGATAGTGGGCTTTAAGATTCTGGATGATGCCCTGATCCATTGGCTGGAAAAGGAGATTGGTAAAAAAAGTTGTTTAAACAATAAAAAACAACAAACCTGAGAAAGAGCAGTTGTGTTGGGCAGAAAGAAACGGATCGTGATTTTGGAGAAGGTGAGCCTGAGCGGATGAACGGAGCAGTTATCGACATAGAGCATGACCTTTCTTCCCTCTTTCTTCAGCTTCTTTTTCCACCCTTGCAGCCAAGTCTCGAATGCGGCACCAGTCACCCAGGCCTTTTTGTTGGCAATGTATTCGACCGGCACATTGGCTTTTTTGAAGCATCGAGGATTGAGAGACTTGCCAATGACCAAAAGAGGCAGTTTTTCGGTTCCAGACATGTTGGCTCCCACGAGAACTGTAATCCTTTCCTTTGACTTCTTCCCATTGGTACAATTTTCACCTAAAAATAAATAAAATAAATTTAATAAAAAACAATTAAATAACAAATAAAAAAACCAACCCTTGCATGCCATCGTCTTGTTCGGTAGCAACTGCCAGAAAAGTGCTGTTTCATCCACATTGAAGACGTCGTCGGCAGAAAACTTGGCCAATTCATCGCGCAAGACGGTTTGCTGCCATTCTTTGAGAGAGCCCACATCGATCGCACCAGCTTCACCTTGATTGGATCGGAAAGTGATGGAGTGACGGTGCTTGAAGTTGGTGAGCCAGCCTTCGCTTCCTTGGAACCCATGGATTTTGAGCAGCGCAGCGATCTCTTTTGCTTTCTCCTGGAAAAATGCGATGATTCAAGAAAGAGTAATAGAAACAATAATGAAATAAATAAATTTACTTTCATAAGCTCACCGGTGACTGGAATGTTCTGGCACCTGACTTGCTTGAGCCATATCACCAGGGCTTCTTCCATCTCCGTGTGCTGACCACTTTGCATTCTTTGTCGCTTTGCACTGCCACCATCATCAATTGCGTGCTGAATCGCCACCTTGTCATTGAGAATTCCGATCAGTGTCCCCCTCGGAATGCCGAATTGCTTGGCCAATTGCGACTGGTTGTTGTTTTTTGCCGCTGCATCGATGATCGTTTTCTTCATTTCAAGAGAAACGGCCTTGTGCTTTCTGCTGCTTATCTGAAACAAAAATAAAAATTAGAGAAAGAAAAACAAGCACAAAAAACAACAAATTAAATGAAAAACGTCAATTTCAAAAGATTTTGTCAGCGTAAAGAAAAATATTTTTGGGTGTCGGATAACCGAGAGACAGTTTCTCTGTGCGGACTGTCCTAGGGGTGTCGGATAATTAAGAGTGTCGGATAACCGAGGTGTCGGATAACCGAAGGTAAAGTTTGTTGATTTTCTTTGTTAGCCAACCGAATCGGGCTCAAGGTGTCGGATAACCGAGAGTGTCGGATAACCGAGAGTAGACTGTAGAAGAATGTTACACTCAAAACCCTGTGGCGTTTGATTTGAACAGGTTAAATGATTCAAAAAATTTAAAACATTTGCAACAAAAAATTTATGATATTTTCTGCATCGATGCTGGATCTGGACCACAATGGCAACAAGAACACCACGATTTTTTTGTATACGAAGAAGTGTCTGGAAAAAAAAAGTATGCTTTACTCTACAATATTTTGGCTATTTTGGCTGCTGGACAAGGAAATATAAAAAAATTCATACCATTTTTTGTTTTGGCAAAAAATTTGGAATTTGAACTGATGCTGGAGCCAGAGGATGAATCAGATAAATCATTTTCAAGGCAGTCAAAAAAGGAGAAAAATTAAATGACCAGAAAGCTAAGAAAGTGCTACCCGACTACATGAACAAAATAGGAAAACTTGAAAAATCACACATTTTTAAAAATCAAGAAGTTGATCGAGTGCAACGAAATGTTGAAGAGTTGTATAAAATTTATCATTTTAGTTACTACCGGGAAGATTTTAATTTAAACCAACTGCCTAGAAATATAAAGACAGCATTTGCTGAAATATTAGAAATTGCAAATGAACAAGCTGCTATTGAAAATAGTGATGCAGAAATTAGTAAAAGCCAAATCTTACTGAATGAAAATGGCATATATCAAGGAAAAAACGCATTGACGGTGTTAGAAAAGCTGTATGAGTATGTTTTGATACTAGCAGCTCATCATGTAGTTGCAGCACAGAAAAAATTCGTAAGTCTTTACATAGAAACTAGAAATTCAGGTGCTCAAATTTTTTTGAATGAAAATTTGCCGATTTCTGAATGGAAACACCTAACTGATGAAGAAAAAAATAAAAAAGCTTTCGAATCACTAACTGCATACAAAAATAAAAAGTCAATTTTGATTATGTATGGTCTAGAAAAAGATTCTGACTTTAGAGCACTCGAAAAAAGCTTCTCATTAGGTTTTCGTTCAAAACTATTAGAAAATAAAACAGAAATCAGTGCGAAAGCCTATGAAAGTTTTGTTGGTGGCAGTTTTGATGAGAATGTGGCCCAGTACAAAGATCTTTTGTTAATTTCGGAAGCGCGAAAAGTAATTGAAGCAGAAGATAAATTTACGAATGCTTATACAAAAACAAATAGAGAAGTTGTGACAGCAATGAAAAATAGTAAAGCTTGATTTGTTCATGATATTTGTTTAATTGGTTACACTTTGGTTTATTTTTTCAGTCGTAGTTAAAATTTACGCAAACATTCATATTTTCAGCTTTTTATGATTGACTAGCCGTTTGAACTTGTTTGACAATAGTGAGGGTGTGCCGTAGATTTTCGATTTGTTCCTAATTTATCTTTGATATGACGACACCCACATAAGTTTGATTCTTAGAAGAATCCAACACTATTTCAAAAGTTCACGTGGAAAAAAGTGTTGGACCTAGCTGGGGATCGAACCTTTGGGGTCTACTATATGTATATATAGATATATATATATAGATTTTTTCCAATCAAAAAAGTCACTGAAAGGTAAACCGTGATTTTTTCGTAAATTTTTTCTTAGGCCCCCTGTTATTTTGAAAAAGACAATAACAAACTTATCAAAACAACAGGAGACCAAGGCTTTTTTTTCAAAAAAATTTCTTTTTGCTTCTCAGTGAGTTTTCCATTTGAAAAAAATAACCGAAACGTCCCTTTACAAAACTTTCATTCTAAAATTTACCATCATTAAGTGATTTATTATGATTTATCAGCTCATAGCAAACTCACTAGGTGGCCATTTCCTTGCTGATCTGTCAGACGAAAAAGACAATATTTAGTATGTATAGAGCTGTGTGTGTAGGAAGGAGGCTGAGATCTATGCTATAGAGCTTCAGTTGTCTTCACGAAAGAAAAAGAGCAGTGGGACAGGCTAAAGCAACAGGCTGCACACAAGGCCTATTGCAGCCATCTGTTCCGCTGTCGTAAAATGTCTTTTCTTCACAACACTTCTTCGCTTTCTCTGACTGTTCTATAGAAGAATGAGGCTTAATCTTGCGCTTTTGGTCTAAATTATTGCTTGGATTGGTACTGGTCATCTTAACTTTAAAGAACCATGAATTTTGCGCACAGCGGTTGTCCCCGCCAATTCAAATTTTTTTCACAACCATCGAACTTCTATACTGATTTTTCAACTTTGTTTCTAACAAAACTATACCTAAAATTAAATTCTAGGCCTTGTTTTGTTAGAAACCAAGTTGAAAAACCAGTACAGAAGTTCAATGATTAGGAAAAAACTTTGAATTGGCGGGGACAACCGCTGCGCGCAAAAACCATGGTCCTTTAAAGGAGGGGAAAAGCCATTTAGACCCGAAAAAGTGGCTTTCATAGCGCAGTGTGTGAGCGTTCGCATTTTTCGGCCCAAAATGGTGTTGCAGGTTCGATCCCACTAGGTGACATGCTATTTATTTTGGCTTGTTTGACCAGTTCTAGGGTGATTTGGGTCGCTTATTCCGAATGTGGCATCAAAGTCTAATAGTCTAATCACTCCTGGAACTGGTCGAACAAGCCACAATAAATAGGATGCCACCACGTGGGATCAACTTGCAATATTATTTTGGGCCAAAAAACGCAAACACTTACGCACTGCACCATGGAAGCCACTTTTTCAAATCTAAATGGCTTTTCCCCCTCCTTTAAATAAGTTGCATCAATGAAATGACTAGAAAAATCTGGACGCTTCTGTCGTATACCCCCTAGGATCAAAATACCCAAAGGCAAAATACCCAAAGGCAAAATACCCGAAGACAAAATACCCAATTACAAAATGCCCAAAGTACAAAATACCCAAAGTATGAAATACCCAATGGTCAAAATACCCAAAGACCAAATACCCAATATGCATATTGTGCAGATAATGTGCACCATATGCTATTATCATAATATACCCAACATATAGTATGCACCATATGCCATTGTAATAATAATGGGACGTCAAAAGTCCACCAAAAGACCACTTTGGGTATTTTGTGTATTTGGGTATTTTGACCATTGGGTGTTCCGTACTTTGAGTATTTTGTCCTTGCTTATTTTGTAATTGGGTATTCTGTCCTTGGGTATTTTGATCCGCACCAATTTCCTATTTTAAATAAGAATATCACGGCCTTTCGGGAATATTCCGGAAAAATTTTGTACCGGTGATTATCCAAACACTACTTTTACGCCTACTTTTGTCAGAAAATTTAAATCGGTTGGCAATAATTGTAGTATAACAACAACTTTAGGAGTTTAAGAAATGCTATTTTTTAATCATTTTAATCACTTATCAAGAAAAACAACTAATTATTGTTCTTGTTTACTAAATTGTATACAAAGATATGTAATTATTACACCCCGCTAGTTTGTGTAACCAATTTATTTTCCTTCTGCAAGGGTAATGAAGATAAACCGAGCACACTTATCTTCGCTGTCGCAGCAGCCATTACCTTTGTGTGTTTGATCTTTTCTTTTTCTTCTTTCTTTGCTCTTGAATCGATTTGCCCCCACCCTCACCTCCTTGCTAAGAGTATTTAGCTTACTAATTTTACAGCTAAATTTAGGAAAAGCTTTTTTTAAGTTGGAAAAAAGATTTGATTAAAAGTCAAAATTTCGGTAAAAAATTTAAATTTGGATCTGCCTATTTTTTTGTATGAGACAGAATATAAATTTTTTTGGCAAATTCTGCGGTGAATTTACTGATTAGTTTTTCATCATCTAACTTAAGGTTATACACCAGATACAAATTTATTTGGATTCATTTATTGGCTCTGTATCAGAACTCGGTGTTTCCTGTTGTCCCTCCTGTTGTTTTTAGGGTGATTTTTAGGCTAAAACTTTGACAAGGCTAGGTTAGCATATGTATGTAAGGATGTGTAAATATATTTCAGGTCTGCCCTAAGACACACTGGCTCACCCTTGCTTTGGCCTGAAGCAGGGCTGCCAACTCAAAATTTTGAAAAAAGTACACTTGGCCAAAAACAGTACAATTTGGTCATTTTTCGTCAGAAAGTGCCATTTCATCAAGCGCTCATTAATTTTTAAGCACCGAAAAAAAAATTTCGACATAAAAACTCCGAAATAAAAAAGATTTCGGGTCCAAAAAAGAGTACAAATCTTTTTCAAAAGTAATTTAGATGCCCGGTCTGAAGCCTGAAAAATAACAAAAAAAGCATTGAGACTATGGCGAAAAAACACCAAGTTCTGGTATAGAGCCAATTTATTTCACACAAAATTGTAAAATAAACTTGTTTTTTTTGTAACTTCTGCTAAAATATTTTACGTTTGACACTACAGTCTACTCTCGATAAACTAGCACCCCTGGGGACCAGCCTGGGGGCCAGTTTATCGAGGGTGCCAGTTTATTGGAGTGCCAGTTTAACGAGAGTAGACTGTATTGAAATTATTCTTATTATTGACTTTCTAGTATAATCCCGAAGTATCTCTGTGTATGGTCATGTTTAGTCACTCCACTACTCCCCAATTGTAGTAGTGTGTTGCCAATCCGATTAATGAACTAGGAAAAGAGTGTGATGTATTGCACATTGTATGTGCAATACACAACAACCAAATTATTTGCATCAAATTAAATCTTTTGGTAAACATGTTTTACGAGATCTATCACTAACTTATGACATCTATTTTTGACATTTATTGCATGTATTTTTTATTTATGATTTTTCAGCAAACTTTTTTCGGTTTCAATATAGTCTGTTTTAATTTCCGCTGTGGCACTGCCATAAAATTAAAAAAAATGGGTTTAAAATGGAGTACCAGGTTGATGTATTACGGGGTCTGTCAATAAATTTTGGGGGTTCAAAATTTCCGTAATTTGTTTTATAGACCAATTCACGCGATTCTGCTTTCGCTTATCGGTTTTTCTCACCAACAATAAATATTTGGGTGCTTTTTACTGGAGTTTAAAAAGTGAAAATCGTTGCGAGGAGAGGGTATTAGCTAATAGGGTCCGCTTTATCTTTAATTTGATCAATATTAATATCCATTTACCTTGTATCCATTTTCCTTACCTTAAAAAACAAAAATTCATTATTTTTATTGCAAAGTGCAGTATTATTTTGAACAATTCAATTTATCATTTCTCTCTACTAAACCGCTCCCAAGACTACAAATGGAGTATTTCGTGCCTTAACTAAAATAGAACAACATTTATATGATGCAATATTATTAATTGCATTGCTTGAGACAAAATTACTGTTGCCTACCAATTTAAATTTAACATGCCGCTCAAATTTGACATTCTTTCCAGCTTTAGATTGTTTAGGGCACTTTCTATCATTTTTCATCGAACATACATATAAGTGTTATATGTCATTAGAAAGTTCAGATGAAGGGCTTTCTAATAAGGCATCACACTCCCTGGTGATGATTGCCAGAGGGATAACAACTGTAGAAAACAACTGATAGAAAAAAAGCATGGTCCACCAGTAGGCTCGGATGATGGATGGTTCAAAATTTTGATATAATTTCAGATTTAAAGTGAAGTATCTAAAGTGCCTTAGGCCCTAACCAACAAAGGGGGTTTTTTGCATTGTTCCCCCTGTTGTTTTTGTTACATGTTAGTCTTTTGACGGACTCAAACATGTTTTAGACTTATCTTTCAGTTTGTCCTAACATACACTTCTTTGCCTGAGCCTAAGCCTAAAAAATAACGAAAAAATTTAACAGTAGGAACCAAGGCGAAAACACCCCCTTTGTTGGATATGGCCGTCCTCTTTATGGGATCGTCGAAAAATCTGTTGAAACTACTTTTTCGAGCGTTTTAGCTGCTGAAACGTGCAAAAAACATGTTTTAGGGCGCGGCCAACCATTTGAAAAAAATTTTTGACAAAAATTGACAAGGCAACTCAACCTAAAAGGGTTCGTGAATGGCCTGAAAAATAAAATATGAACATAGTTCTGTAAAAAACTGGGCCTACCACATAAAGAAACTGTGATATGCATACATTTTTATTCATTCAGAGTCACTTTCGAGTGATTTGTGTCTAAGTTATGCGGCCCAAGCCACCAACCCCCTTAGGCTTCATGAGTTAGAGATGCGCTCACTCACTTACCTTAGACATCATTCCAACAGGTATTCTCGATTATGAAATGCAGATAGGGACTCTAAAAAAACTATAAAAAATTAATAATAGGACATCCAGGTACCCTCTCCAAGTGGTTTACCTTGGTCCCCCAAGGAAAAAGTCAAATTTTGGGCAAAAGTTTTTTTTTTCGAAAATGGTCGGCCGCGCCTTAAAAACACGTTCTCTACATGTTTCAACAGCTAAAACGCACAAAAAACTTTTCCAAACAGATTTTTGGACGATCCATATATAAGGCTTCCCGGCCTAAAAGAGTGTCCTCCACCAATTAAATTTTTAGAAAAAACAGCGATAGAGCCAGACCTAAGGCTGGTTGGACTCAGTTCGATCTTACCCGTGCCAAATATTGAATGTGTTTAATAATGTGTCTTTTGACTGTTTAACGGAAAAAATGTTTCTTAAACTTTAATATTTTGTACTTTGTAAATCAATTCGCCGCAAAACACTATTTTCACACTCCTACCTTATTTGAACTTGACAAAAACAATACATTTCTCTGACCATAATGGTCTTGTTTTAATTTTTCTTTTTTGCTATAGTCCATCTAACCGTCTGTTAATGGCACATCCAAACAATACTCTCGCTTTCCTATTGCCTCTCCATCCAAAGTGTTTACTGCTGTGCAGAGGCGATCACTAAAGGGGTGATGGCGGTAAAGATGACTACTACTGCTACCCTTATTTCTATCTTTCTCTCTTTTATTACGCTCGATTGAACTCTTATCTCTATATTTCTCCACTTTTTTCTGCTACTACCTAACTGCATCATTTTTTGTATAATTTATTTCTCTGGGTGTGTCTCATTATTGCTTAATGAAGACTTTTTCATAGTTAATAGATCGATTTCATGTTTCTGTATCAAAAAATATGTGGAACAAGACTTTTTATGGTTTTTTATTTTTTGGATGAATGAAAGTCTTGTTTTTGTTTTGATGTTTCTATTTTTCCGGAAATTTCGGTCAAGTTAAACATACACATGTATGTCTTCAATGGAAAGTGAAAAGGTAGTTTTATGGATATTCTAATAGTGCAATGTTGACAGCAAAATATTTTTATTGAAGAATTTTTTTTGCTTGGTTTGGGTGTAGAGGTATTTTCTAAGCACTTTCAACCAATACTGCTTTATTCTGTAGACTTAAGCTTAGGCTCAGATTTTTGGTTTTGTAAATCTTGAAATAATCGAAAATCTTGGTATTTTTTTTAAGTTGTCAATCCCATCCCCGTCTTCAATAAATCCCAACTGAAAATCTTATAGATTGATTATTTTTAGTGGGAGCTGTATCTGTAGGAATGCCGAGGCCTCGATTTGTCGAGCCCTCGACTCGAACCAAAACTCAAAACTCGGAAAAAAGAATAGAAATTTTTTATCGAAGCTTCGAGACTCGAAAAGAGGACTCGAAACTCAAAAAATTTCGACTTTTCGAATCCAAAACTTGAAGTTGAGGCCTCGACTGGACATCCCTATATATCTGAGTATTTCTCCAATATATGCTTTTAAATATTTGTTTGCTCTCTTGGTCAGACTAATCAGTGAAATGTGGAGCAATTACTTTTCTTAGATGAAAATATTAAACTCTTAGTAAAAATCGTCTTCTCGGTTTGATTTTTTGTTTTGAAATTTAGGACCGAAGAAAATTTAGGACCAAATTTTATTTGGCAGACTTGTGTGAACATATTAATTTTATCTAAATTGCTACTTGGATACCCCTTGAAAAAAAGTCTCAGGCTGTAATCATGGGACACGGGATAAGTGACTATAAAGTAACGGAACATTGCTATTTTTTGACCCTGGCAATATATTTGAGATTAAATCGACCCTGCTTTACACGATAGAACTAATATTTATACTTTTGAGACATTCAGAAATAATCTTTAGCTTTCCCGCTGCTCCTGTCGTGCGAGTCAAATCTGGGTATTTGCGGGTGATCATTGATCTGCGAGCCTAAAAACCGTGTTCGATGAATATCATGATAAATCTACCATTTTTATGTTGTAGAGCAGCGTCAATTTTATTATGGATATATTAAAAGCGGTTGAAAATGATGGCCGGGAGCCGAGATAGGAACAAAAAAGGGTTTAAAAATTTTGTTCCGTGTATGAGGAGAGTCTAAAAAACTGCAGTTGTTTTATTTTGTGCTATCTCCAATTTTCGTTCCTTGAAGGGAACACCTTGTAAAATTAAAAGATAAAAGTGAGAGACAGGGTAAAATGTAAATGAGACGGCGACAACACTCACTATTCAAATCGTTTAACCTTGCATAGAAGAAGAAAGGTTCTGCCCATTCATTTTATTTCTGCTTTCTCACCTTTTTACTAATCTTTTTTGTGACGAAAAATTGTCAACGTTTCTGCAAGCTTTTTTGGTGTAGAATGAGAAGATTTTAATCAAAACTTTCTTCACACTGAGAAAACACGCAAGTATTAATCGAAAATTTTATTAAAAGATCTACTTTCATAATACTATTTTATTTTTGGATTCAAAACCATTTTTTAATGTAATGTTTCCTAGTTTAAAAATTTTTTTTGAAGACAAATTCAAAGAGAGTTAGACTGTCTGGTTAGCAAAGATTTTTTATAAAAAAAACTTACGTTAAAGGGCCGCCGATGGAAATATTTTGAAAGGCGGGTACCAGGTCAATTCAACAAAGAATTATTTACAAATAAATTTTTTTTGAGTACTCTTGCGGCAACATATAATGAAAAACGCTTCTAGTACCTAAAAGTATAGGTGGCTCAGTGGTAAAGCGTTGGCGTACTGTGGGAGTCGGTCGTCGGTTCGATTCCGGTTAGAAGCAATATTTTTCCTTGACTTTTACTAAAATACGACATGTTATTCTCGTTTAAATTTGACTGATACCCGCCTTTCAAAAATTTTTTATCGGCGACGAGCATGCCCCTTTGAGAGAGCCCATTAATCTATCTTTTTATCCTGATTCTTATTTTACAAGCGGCTGAAAACGAAAAAAAGGCACCTAAGACCATAGCAAAATGATGACAGCAAAGACTTATGAGGAAGCCAAAATTTTATCAAAGTTAAAAAAAATTGCCACTATAATTTTTTGTTGCTTTACGGGCTGTAGAGATTGGTCGTTGCGTGGCCAAGACTAGCACAATAAATCAGGTCTTGGATGTATACATAACGAGTTCACTAAAATTTCTTGAGGGATTTCCAAAGCCTTATCTTTCACCAATGTTGTGATCATATCTTCTTTCTTCTAATATCATTTAGTAGCCCTGCATTTTTTTTTCAAATGGCATATTAGAGTTAGCTTGATTACTTTAGATAAGTCACCATTTGGCACCAAACACTTGTGAAGTCATCTTAGAAAGTTGACAAGCGTATTCATCAACACTTTAACTGTTAAAAAATTTAAAAATAAATTTTAAGATGCAAAATAACTTCTTAGCACCATATTGTAGTGCAGCTTGAAAAAAAATTGCATCTTATAAATAAAAAATTTGCATTTTTTCAAAAAATCGACTTTTTTCAAAAAGCCATATCTGAACATTCAGATTTTTAAAAGAAAATGTGAGAAATTTAGAAAATGTGCTTGTTTTCAAAATTTTGAAATCAAAGCATTGATTTAAATGCTCTTAAAAGGGGTATGCTCACGCTAATTGGAGGTGGTGCCCGGAATTAAAAATTTTTCTAATCATTGAACTTCTGTACGGATTTTTCATTTTGGTTTTGAACAAAACAAGGCCTGGAATATAAATTTAGGCATGGTTTTGTTAGAAACCAAGTTGAAAAATTAGTACAGAAGTTCGATGATTAGGAAAATTTTTTGAATTCCCGGGCACCAACTCTTATTAGCATGGGCATGCCCCTTTAAGCAAGAGTTCCAAATGGAATTTTCAAAAATCAGACAATTCTTTAAAAAATCTGATTTTAAGACTGAAAATTCCTGGTTTTGAAAACGACAAGGCGAGATCTGCAGATAAACATTTGCAGATACCACTTTTGCGGAGTGTTTTTGCGGATACAACTTCTGCGGACCTACATTCGCGGCAGGAATTCTGCGGAACGACATTTGCAGACCGACATTTGCAGAGCGACTTAAGCTGAGGGATATCGGCGGAATGACTTTTGTTCCACAACATTTGCGAATTTGACATTTGCGGAACTGACATTTGCAGAACTGCAATAGCGGCAGGACATTTGCGGAACGATATTTGCAGTGCGACATTTGCGGGATCAGATACAAAACCGTACACTCTATAGACAGTCTCGGAAAATACCATTTTCACTGGTGCTTTTCAGTTATAACAACGAAATACAATAAATATATATTTAGTATTAAATAAGTCGGTTAGTTTTCCGGGTTTAATGTCGTTTTCGCAAATGTTCCTCTTCAAATTTCGCTCCGCGAAAGCTATTTCCAAAAATGTCGTTGCCGCAAATGTCCTGCCGCTAATGACGGTCTGTTATAGTTGTCTCCGCAAATGTTATGTCACCAAATACCTTTCTGCAAATGTGCGTACGCAAATGCAGGCCCGCAAAAGTTTCTATGAAAATGTTACGTCCGCAAATAACCTGCCGCAAATGTTTATCCGCAGATCTCGCCATGCCCTAAAATCAACCACTTTTTTGATCAACCCAACTGGCAACCCTAATTTTAAGAAATTCTCTCTCGAGAAATAATGTAAAAAAGCTTTTTTTTAATACTTTTGGGATGAAATAATTTTGCAAAAAATCAAGATGGGAAATATCGTAACCACAGAAAAACTGATAAAAAAATCCAAAGCAAAAACTTTAGAGCGAAAATTCCCTAAAAAATTGGAAACCACCGGTTTATCTGTTCTAATAATAGGGGTCACAAGGCCTGAAAATCAAATAACCAGACATTTTTGTGCACTTCTACATTTTTTCTATCCCACTTTACATAAATGTGAAAACCCTGATCTTCTGGGACCACTTTATTGTCTAGACATTTTTTGTCCTAGTCTAAGGATTATACAACTGTTGCACAAACTAACTTTTTCAGATAATAATTCAAAGAAACTACATCTAAGATACAGAATATACAAAGATACAGAAATGTAAATCTAATAAAATTTATAGACTTTTTGGCATTTAAGTTTTTTGGCGCTAGTAGCGAATAACAACCAACTCCCACCCTCCCCCCCCCCTCCCGAGAATCCGACCTTTAAAAAATGCTGTAACTACCCTTGCAAACAACAAGTTTAGGCTTAGCCCTTAGGCTTGGGGTAGGCCAGCGTACGGAAGTTGTGACTATTAAGAGTTTACGCATATTTTCCGAGGTCTGGGACATAAATTTGGGTACTTTTTACTTAAGTAAAAAAGGTGAAAATCGTTGGGGGGGTAGTGTATTCGCTACTAGGGTCGATTTTTTTATTTTTCAATATTTTTCAGTTCCAGATAAATAGATACATCAAGGGTGTTATTACTAATGCTGTAAATTTCGAATTTTCGGCACCGGTCACCGACCTCTGAAATTTTGGCACCGGGCACCGCACCAAGCACTGGGTGTGCCGGTACCAGTGCCATTCACTGCATTAGTATGACTAAAAACTGTACCACCGCAGGGCCCCAAGCCCCCTGCGCCCTCGAAGGCTTGGTTGGCCAAAGATACGCGCACTCACTCTCCTTAGACATAATTTCAAGCAAGACTCTAGATCATGAACTCATTAAGAGGCTCTTTCTGCTACGGCCTAGGCTGAAAAACATTATAAAACAGGCCAGAAGTCGAAATTTCAAAATGCCGAAAACTCAATTTTTATTTGTCTAGAACTCAAAAATAATGCGCTTTCAAGCTCTTGCGGCGATTTTGAGTCGATATAGGGTGTTTAAAAAGACTTTTAAAAAAAAGTTGCTTTAGGGGGGAGGTTTATTCAAGAACAGTCAACTCTCGATACAGTGTACCCTCGATATAGTGTAGATCTCGATATAGTGTACATTTTTTCAACCTCATTTAGTCAGCTCTAAGCCAAACTGGCTTACAGTGTACAGTCGATATAGTGTAACCCTCGATATAATGTATATTGACACTGTATCGAGCTACACTGTATCGAGAGTAGACTGTAGGGTTAAAAAATGAGTAATTTCCTCATTCTCTGGGCACTTTTTTCCAAATCTGTCCACTTTCTTTGTTTTGTCTAAATTTAAATAGCGAAAGAATAAGTTTTTTGGTGTTCTTTTTTTGATTAAGTTGCTTAATCAATAGCATAGTAATAAAGCTCAAATTTTTATTTCTAGTTTTTCTTTTACTTGTCAAACGTTTTTAAACGTACTTCTTGCAAAAGTATATCTGCACTTTTAAAAACGCTCTAAACAAAGCATAATTTCTCCTGTTTACTGCCAAATAGTACTCTTTTAGCAAGTTCAGAAAATATTTTCCAAACTTCCAACTGGTCTTTCCAGAAGTCTGTAGCAGGAGATTATGCAAATTAGACACTAAGGCTTAAGTTTTTCTTTCTATTGCCGTTCCCATTTATATACAAGTGTAGTTGGCGTGTTTTACCAGTGAATATAATTACTAATATATTGTTGGGAAATGCTACAGCTGCTCAATTCACCCTATTGGTTGCAGGTGAGGGTAGCGGAGGAGACATTAGAAGGAGGCTCTCGACGAGTGTTCGAGACCCCACAAGCAGCTTTCACTCTTCCCAACATGGATGAGGCCAAGAACATGGCGCTGCTCTTCTTCATGGACCATCTCATGCAGAAGAACGGGAGACGCACTATTCACGACCTCAGCTGTCAGTTTGGAGCTAGAGGCTTCAGCCAAGAAATGCGCGATGCTGTTGGTACTACTCAAGAAGGTGGGTATTTTATAGAAATCGGTTAAAATTGAAGTTGGGTGATGGTTGGTGAGTCAGCGGTGACTAATCGCAAATTTTTAATGATGACTTACCAGCATTAGCTTAAACCGAATATTTTCTTTTGTTTTTTGTGGTCTTGGCTACACTCAGCTGCATGTCATTGATACAAATTTTATTGTAGCGTTTTTTTCAACAGCTATTATTTAGTGAGCAAGCTTTTAAGCAAGCTCAGACTTTGGTCACTCCGTTGTTTTGAAGATGATCATGTTGACCATAATCACCCTGATCACCGTTATCTCAATACTGAAATGACTATGATAGACAGGGGGATCAAGACATTTTTAAGAAAAAACAATAGTGGGACCAAGCTAAAAATAATGGCTTCTGAAAGTCAAAAGGGCCAAGGTTTTCGGTCTAATTATTTATACATAATATTTTTTTCAGTTATTAAATATTAATATACCACTTATTAAAACATTGTTAGGGCTACAAAATAACATATCATTAGCCAAAAAAGTCATAATTTAAACTGGTCTTAGAGCTCAGGGTTTTTTTTATTAGTTCACCCTGTGGAATATCTTGATAAAATATGTACATTGTCAAAAATAAAATATCATGCATCTAAGTTGAGCCGAACCTGAGAGCCATAAACCACGTAAAAAAATCATAATTTTAATTTCATAGGTCTAACCGACTTTCTGTCTGCCCATCCATCTCTTTTTACGTTAGAGGCTGACCAAGTGGTGCTGAAAGGCTTTGGCGAAATGGACGGCAAAAATCACCTCATGAAGGTCGGTTTTAAAAACAAAATTTTTTAACTAATTAAATAAGTCATTTTTAGATTCCGTCAAGTGTTCGCCAACGCGACTATGAAAAAGAAGCCATTGAGTTCTTCGAGGCCAAACTCAACAAATTTGGTCCTGAACTACAGGTGATTTTTTTCGGCTAATACCGTCAATAACCATTCACATTTTCAGATCAAAAGTCTGCTCGGACATCGGTCACAAGCAGCCCCAGAAGTCAGATTGGTATCAGGCAGACACCTGAAAGAATTTGCTGAGTTTCTCCAGATGCAAACCGACCATTTTGTAGTGGAGGGAGACCGAGTTCGGCTCAAGAACATGCCTGAGCCCAAGGGCGAGGAGGTGGATGAGCTTGATGATGAGGGCAAACCACTAGCTGGAATCAAAGCAAAAACAGCTGCTGTTGACTTTCTAAAAAGTGTGCTAGAGCAAAACGAGGATGTGCCTATACCTTTGGACAGCTTCTACAAAAAGTTCTGTGAGCGATTCTCCCACGCGGTCAGACAAGAAGTGGCTACTAATCCAAAAGAGCTTTTGCAATTCTTAAAACTGAACAGAAATCTGTTCTTCATCCGCTCCAATAAGGTATCGCTAGTGAAGACTAGACCTGAGGAAAATGGCTCAGAGAGTGGCAGATCCACAGCAAGTGCTGAGTCAGCCAATGGACCATCGTCTGGCGACAATAACAATGTGTTGTTCCCGTTGAATGCAGACAATTTGCACAGAATACACTTGGTTAAGGCACTCAAAATGGCACAGGTTGGTAAAAATTGTTCTATATTGCGTTCATATTTTCTGAAAAAAAAACAATGCCAATTTTGCAGTGGTGTAAACTACGGTTTTTCGAATCATGAAAAAAACCTTTGGTAACCAAATTTATTTGAAAACCTTTTTTTTTCGCGCGGAAACTGTTAGTAAACAACTTTTTTTCATCGTTTTTAGCGTATGAAAATTACCTAGGAGACGTTCAAACACTATTCACAGTTAAACAAAAAAGGCAACCCTGCCCCCCCCCCCAGTGCACAAGTGCCCTATGGTTTACTATGATAATCAATGATATTACACTTCAAATATAATCAATGAACATCAAAATAGTCAAAAATTGTAGTTAATTAAATATTGTCTTCGACATATTCTATTTAATTAGACTGTGTTGGGCCACTGTATTAAGCTTTTGAAATATTTCAAAGCGGGCCACAACATCAACTGCATTTTAAATCCACAGTTACCGTATTTCCTCTAATAAGACGGCCGGCCGCCTTATTTTTCAACCTCCCTCCAGCAGGCCGCCTTATTAGAGCGGGCCGCCTTATTGGAGCAGGCCGCCTTGTATTTCAAACATTCTTTCATCAAAATTTATTTAAATTCTCTAACAACAAATTTTGAACTAAGAGGTAATAACAACAATCATAACAATGAATGATAAACAAACTTAGACTAGGATGTGACCAATTCCAATCAAAAAGTATGAAAACTAGGATTCGGCACATTTAAAACAATTTTGAATATGAATAAAATTTTTAGGGGCCGCCTTATTAGAGCAGGCCGCCTTATTTTTCAACCTCCCTCCTGAGGGCCGCCTTTTTAGAGCAGGCCGCCTTATTAGAGGAAATACGGTAACTGTACACCTAGTTAATTGTAAATCTACAGTTAATTGTACATTAACAGTTTAATGCACATCCACGATTAACTGTACAGCTAGCAACCTTCTTTTTGTAAGTCGATGGGTTACCGATGACTTTGAGCTATGTACAGGACTGCCATCTCATAATCTAAAGAAACGACATTTGGTCAAAAAACAGGAATTTGAAGGAAAAAGTGCATTTTATCTAGTGCTTATTGCCATTTTTAGCGAAAAAATAGATTTTGACGAAAACTTCAAAATAAAAAAAGATTTGGGGTCCCAAAAAAAGTACAAATCTTTTTTTTAAAAAAGGACATATGCAGCCCTGGCTGAGAATTATTTCTTGCCCGCCAAAGTGGAGATGGTGGATTTTAGCATGCGTTTTGGGTGAATTTCGGAGTTCGGTGAAAACATTATAGAGGCCCTGGCTAACAATAGTATAAGGTCTTCTCCAAGCAATTGTCGACTGTGCGAAGAATCTCGCACTTTATAATTATTTAACACAGCTTTCTGATGGGTTTCCAGATACAAAGTTCAATTTTGTGTTGTCCTTCTTTCAGCAATAATCTTAATTTGCAGGATACAGTCAGCAATCTGTATAACGATCTGGACTCCTCGCCCACAGAAAAGTTTATTGGAATCGATTTCAAACTGGTCACCCTAGGGGAGGTCAGTCCCAGAGTGGTGAAGAGTTTCTGTCAATGATTGTAGTGGCTTCCAACAGCCGAATTGCTGTGTTCGATCTAGCCCATAGTGACAGCATACTCATGGAGAGTGGACTGAAAGAGTTGATGGAGAACGAGTCTGTGCTAAAGGTAGAACAAAAAGTATCGAAATAAATTGACAAAATGGTTACAGGTTGTGCATGATGTGAAACGAGTGGCAACTCTACTGGCTCAACGCTATGCTGTTAACATGCGCAGTGTGTTTGACACGCAGGTTTGCTTTTGACCTGTTAATTATAATTCTTCGGAGTGATTCTGACGTCTACAGGCATTCAAATATATATTTTTCAAAGTATTTTTTCACGAGTTTCAGTATTCAGACTAAATAGAAAATTTGTCATGAAACGATAACTTTTTTCTTGACTCCGTGTCTAAATTCTGTTTTTAAGAACAAAAACCAGGACACAGGTGCAAACTTCTAGTCTTTGTGTCAAGTTTGCATAATTATGTTGAAAAAACCTCTAAAATTTTGCAATTTTCCGACATATCAACAAATTACGTACCGTATATCTTCCAATAAGGACCCATGCTGCCTTATTTCAACCTTTCTTGGAGGTGTGGCCTTATCAGAAGATGCCTTTTTGACCGAGGAAGGGCCTTATTTTTCAACACCTCCCAAGAGGAGGGCCTTATTAGAAGGTGGGATCTCAATAGAACGTGGAGCCTTATTAGAAAAATATACGGTATATCAAAACCATTCAAAAATAAGTCTAAAAATGCTTAAACAAAATTTCATTTTATCTATGAATACTTGTTGTTTCTTATCTGTATTTTCTGTCTAGAATTTGTTTTTTCTTTGTATGGGACTTCATTTCAGACTAAAAATACAGATTATAAAAATTGCACCAAATAAAGTTAAAAAATTATTTGAAAAAGTTTGAGTTGTAGATTGCTCACACAGTCATCCAGCACGACAAATTTAACAAGTCAATGGCAGAGCTACGAGCCATTTCATTTATTAACCTGCAAAGAGTCTACTATCCCCAGTCACTAATGATGAGTGATGTGACGCCTAGGAAGCTCAGCCACACTCCAAAGTAAGATTTTATAGACAAGATTTTGGCAAGCTTGCCATTTTCAAGTCCAATAATCAGCTTAGAAGTTGAAGCCAAATTCTATCTTTCTATAATTTTAGTTGGGGTCAACGTCCCATCACTGATGCCCTACTTCTATTAGCAGCGGAGGAATGCCATACAATAGTGACAGCGCTCTACCGGCTGCTTATTTCTCAGCTTCCAGCGAGCCATACCAGTTTGTTTGAGCGTAAATGCAAGGAAGCCCTTGTGCCAGTGCCTAACAAACCTCCCCCTCCTTCCTTGCTTGCCAATGGACAAAGCCTAGGGCTGGCCAATCACACCAATGGATTAGGTGTCAGCAATGCCCCATTCCTTCTTTACTAAACGCGCCACCCATAATTGACAATGGACCTTTCAATGGTGAGTTTTGAGCAATAAATATCTCCATTTCCGATATCAGCTAAAATCTGGAACACTCTGCCCAGCCGAATCTGAAAAACCCAGCCCATAAAATAGCCTTGGTCCCACAAGCTGATTTTTTGGAAAAACTCTTATTTGACTTTTTTCATGATTGTTTTGGCTTTTTTTTAAGTTTCATATTTCATTATCAATTGATTCTATAGGTATCTACCGACCCCAGCCACCAGGAGAGCCTTCAACGGCCAAGATCCCCCAGTTCGAAATTCTAAAATGCCTTCTTTACTAAACGGCTCAGGTGCCTACCTTCCAATATCCATGCGCAAAACATCAGCTCCAGCTTACCATCAAAGCCAAATCAACAACCACATTACTATTCAAAAGCTCCATATGGATGGGCCTCAACCCTTGTCACTGGTCGGCCAAATGGCCGCTGCAACAGTGAGGCCAAAGATGGTAGACTCAAGCTCACAAACTATATCTACTGGAGAAATCACTGTGCTCAACATCTATTACGACACTTAAAGTGGCCATATTGCTGAAATTTCTGCCATATAGTTTGTAATATAAGTTAGACAGTACCACTAAAATGCCTTATTGAGCGGTAGTCATCTTTCAGTACAAATTTTCAACACCTACAATTTTTTAAAGGAACAATTTTAAAAGCACATTTCCTGCTCAAAACGGCCAGGCTAAATCAACCTTTCAGTTTACGAAAATGGATCTATTAAAATGCAAAATAAGCAAACAAAGCCTTGAAGATTTTTGCGAGTTTTCGAGGACTTCCTCTATTAAGATTTCTCTATATCTTCCTGCATTAAGTCAGGTCCGTTTTTTGTAAATTGAACTTGAAAAATTATATGCCAGTGTCTACCCGACATCCTAAGTTCTTAATCATTAAGCGACATGCTCAAAATTTGCAACTTTAAATACAATAAATAAAGTCAAAATTAGACAGGCTAAACGATTTGGTTTGCTGAAAACCTGAAATATGCCACGAAAAACCTGAAATGTACCACGAAAAAACTTCACCCTTAAATTCGACAAAAATTTGTTTTGATTTCTCACATTTTTTTTATTATGGTGTAGCCCTGGATCTCAGCTTTCTAATAAGATATCAAACTCCACTGAATCATTTAAAAAATGATAGAATTAGAAGTTTGATTGAAGTAACTTTTTCGTGTTTGTTGTTTCATTTAAACCCCAGAATATCTACTTTTTCGAATAATTCGGTGAAGTTTGATAGCTTGTTGAAAGCTGAGATTCTGGGCTAGACGACAATATAAAAAGTTAGAAAAATCAACGCAAAATTTCAATGTATATTAATTTCGCTTTTTGTGACATATTTCAGGTTTTTCGTGGCATATTTCAGGTTTTAGCAACCAAATCAATTTATGCCAATTAGACAACCATAATTTCAGGAAGAAAACCTAACAAAGATTCTTAAAAGTATCAAAACGACTAACATGAACAACTAAATGCTCCTGAAATCTTGCTCAAATATAAAACTGATAAAATAAACAAAAATTACCCTACTGGAAGAATTATATCAGAAAAAAAAACTATTTTAATTGGGTATGCCTAGATTTTTATGCCCAATAAGCTGTATAAATGCTCAAATAATGTGAATTGTAAATTGAATTTTTTATTTTATTCTGTGAATCACTATTTGGTAACTGTTTCAGCCAAAAAAACTATAGCCTATTTATTTTTGAACTACTCTTTCAAATATATTTTCTGTGAAAATTGTATTTTGTATTTGTTTTGATTGAAAAGCCTTCACAGTTTTATTTTTGTGTAACTTTCACCTATGAATGCCTTACTTATTTTATTTTTGTAAAAGTTTAATAAACTAATATTATTTAAAGTTTTTAATTTTTACATTCTTCATTTTGAAAATTCAAAAGAGCGAACCGTTTGTTTTGTAACACGCAACACTCCACTCCCAAATCAACTTTTTAAGGAGTGTCTAAAACCGTTTTAAGTCAAGAAACTGCCATAGAAAGAGTCTTTTGTGATTGGTTGCTATATCTATAACGTCAGCTAAAAATTTTAATGATTTAATCATGAGATCTAGTTCGCTCTTAACGAGCATGATCACGCTTTAAAAAAATTGGTGTCCGTCAGAAAAAAAATTGCTAATGCTTAGACCTCTATGATGTTTCAATACTCTCATAGTCTCACATACCTCAGACACAAATCACTCGAAAGTAACTGTGGGTGCATGGAAGGGGCTTGGAGTTGAGATACGCACAGGAAATATAATAAAAATTGCCCCATTTGCCGGAAAAAGTTGCCCCATTTTCCAGAAAAGTTGCCCCATTTTCAAATTTCCAATCAAAAAGCAGAAAAGTTGCCCCATTTACCATAAAAAGTCTCCACGTTTGTCACAAAAGTCTCCCCATTTTCTAATTTCCAGTCAAAAAGCAGAAAAGTTGCCCCATTGGCCAGAAAAGTTGCCCCATTAGCCACAAAGTTGCCCCATTGGCCGGATTTTCAAATTCACGATCTCTTATACTGTCATTACATTGTTTACATACTAGTAGCTCTCAAAGTTTGACAGCACCACTCAAAACAACAACTGACTTCATTCAACATTAATTGACAACACTTCAAAGACAACAAATTCAATAACATAAATCAGTCAATAACCAGGGCGCTTTCCTCTCTTGCCCTGCGCTTTCTTCCTCGCTTCCTCTTCTCTCCTAGCGGCACATCGGTAATTTAGTCTGGATACTCCTGCAGTCCATCTCCGCACATCATCATCAGGGAAAAGTTGCCCCATTTTCCAGAAAAGTTGCCCCATTTTCAAATTTCCAATCAAAAAGCAGAAAAGTTGCCCTATTTACCATAAAAGTTGCCCATTTTCAAATTTCCAATCAAAAAGCAGAAAAGTTGCCCTATTTACCATAAAAGTTGCCCATTTTTCAAATTTCCAATCAAAAAGCAGAAAAGTTGCCCTATTTACCATAAAAGTTGCCCCATTTTCAAATTTCCAATCAAAAAGCAGAAAAGTTGCCCCATTTTCCAGAAAAGTTGCCCCATTTTCAAATTTCCAATCAAAAAGCAGAAAAGTTGCCCTATTTACCATAAAAGTTGCCCCATTTTCAAATTTCCAATCAAAAAGCAGAAAAGTTGCCCATTTACCATAAAAGTTACCCCATTTGCCACAAAAGTCTCCCCATTTTCTAATTTCTAGTCAAAAAGCAGAAAAGTTGCCCCATTGGCCAGAAAAGTTGCCCCATTTGGACATTTCATGTTGTTTTGCCATCTTATTTACGTTGGCGTTGTTCGTTTTTCGTTGTTGTTGCGTCGTTTTACCTCATTGTTGCATCGTCACATATTATTGCACATACTTGAGCAAAGGCAGCCGAGAGTGATTGCGGAAGGAGAACAATACCTCGTCCAATCAGAGGAGCGCATCGGGGAGGCGATTGACTGGCAGATGGTGCAGGATCTGGCAAACTTCTCAGCTGCTGACGGGTGGGAGCGCTACAAAGAACTTCGAACGTGTGCTTATTTGGTCGAGCCGTCCACTCTCTATCCAGGTCTGTATAAATGCAATTGCTTCCAAGGGATGAAAGATCGTTTCTTCTGCAAACATTCCCTGATGATGATGTGCGGAGATGGACTGCAGGAGTATCTAGACTAAATTACCGATGTGCCGCTAGGAGAGAAGAGGAAGCGAGGAAGAAAGCGCAGGGCAAGAGAGGAAAGCGCCCTGGTTATTGACTGATTTATGTTATTGAATTTGTTGTCTTTAAAGTGTTGTCAATTAATGTTGAATGAAGTCAGTTGTTGTTTTGAGTGGTGCTGTCAAACTTTGAGAGCTACTAGTATGTAAAACAATGTAATGACAGTATAAGAGATCGTGAATTTGAAAATCCGGCCAATGGGGCAACTTTTGTGGCTAATGGGGCAACTTTTCTGGCCAATGGGACAACTTTTCTGCTTTTGACTGGAAATTAGAAAATGGGGAGACTTTTGTGGCAAATGGGGAGACTTTTATGGTAAATGGGGCAACTTTTCTGGAAAATGGGGCAACTTTTCCGGCAAATGGGGAAATTTTTAATTGACTTCCATACGCACACCCACATATCTTAGACACAAATCACTCGAAAGTAACAATAGATACATGAAAAGGGCTCGGAACGTGTTTTCAGAAAAAAAGTTTTGACCAAAAGTTTGACTTTTTTCTTGTGAGACCAAGGTGAAAATCTTATATTAGGGTACTATATCCTGTTCTGGTCAATAAAGCCTTGCAAAAGAGCCTCTATATGCATTTCAGATCAAGAGTCTTGCTCGGAATCATCTCTAAGGTAAATGAGTTCGCGCATCTCTAACACTCAAGCAATCTGCACTCCCGGAAAAAAAGGCGGCTAAAGTACACTATTTGAGGTAGCCCAAAAGTGCGTTTTTTCTAGGTCTAAGTATTTTTTAGGCCGTTAAAATAATAGAAATGGCCAAAAAAGTGTGGGAAAGGCCATTTTTCGAAAAAAAATCGACTGCCTGGTCCCCTTGCGTTTCTCGGTCATTTTTCGCCTTGGTTTTCCCTATGGTTTTTTTGTCATTTTTTTGGACTTGAACACTTTTGTTGAACTTAAAAGATGGAATTTGAATATAGTTCAGTTAACTGGGACCTACCGCATAAATAAACTCTGGTATGCATGCTATTTTCATGCATCCAGAGTCACTTTCGAGTGATTTGTGTCTAAGGTATGTGGGTGTGCGCATCTCAACTCCAAGCCCCCTCCATGCATCCAGAGTCACTTTCGAATGATTTGTGTCTAAGGTATGTGGGTGTGTGCATCTCAACTCCAAGCCCCCTCCATGCATCCAGAGTCACTTTCGAATGATTTGTGTCTAAGGTATGTGGGTGTGCGCATCTCAACTCCAAGCCCCTCCATGCATCCAGAGTCACTTTCGAATGATTTGTGTCTAAGGTATGTGGGTGTGCGCATC